>OX123206.2:44602076-45164137 GCA_944739405.2 Euclidia mi | reverse complement strand
ATATAAAAGTGACTTGGCGATTCTAAGTTGTTTTCCTCTAATCATCTTGTCAATTAGGCGTTTACTATACCCGTTGGATTGAGCTATATGATAAATAATATTTAATTCTCTGTTATATGATTCTATATTCAGTGGTACATTTAATAATCTATGAATCATACTGTGAAATGCTGCCATTTTGTGTTGCGATGGATGACAGGACGATGCTGGTATTGTACTATCTGTATACGTCGGTTTACGATAAATTTCAAATGAGTGTGAGGTACCCTCCCTTTTGATAGTCAAATCTAAGAAGTTTATTGAGCTGTTTTGTTCTATCTCCAATTCGAACTTAATTTTGGGGTGTATACTATTAATTCTTGTAAGAAAACAGTGAAGCTGACGTTCTGTGCCCTTCCAAGCTAGCAAAATATCGTCCACGAATCTATAATAATATAAGATGTTCGGGTCTTTTACCAAATGCTCGTGTTCGTAGTTATTCATAAAGATATCTGCTAACAACGGACTAAGCGGTGAACCCATGGCCAAACCCTCCTTCTGTAAGTAGTACTCGTTGTTAGACAGATTAGAATGTGCGTATTGGAACAATTAGAGATTTTAAAGCGGGACAAGCATACATTACTGAACGATCAAACCAACTTTAACGGGTCTCCATTGCTGAATATATTCACACACCGTCATAATGACTCACATCAGTCGAGCAACGGAGGGAGGGGATTAGAAAGTACAATCGTTTATAAGACATGCCCACGGTTGGAAAGCGCTCAGTCGTTGCCCATCGTTCCTGAGGATGCCTCGTGCAGAGGCAAAACAGCGTGTCGAAGAATAGTCGGCGCATACAGCGGGATACTGCAAGTCAGGTATCTTCCTGGAACCCATACCATTCCTATATCCCTTATCCTTTTAGAGGAGTTCGATATTGTCCAACCTTTTTCTATTGCAATAGTTGGGGTGGTCAATTCGAGGGTGCGTGGTGGGTTCCTCTTTCCCTCCATTAGGTTACAATGGAGTTCCGCCAAGTAACGCCTGATTCAATCAACTATATCAAATCAGCAAGCATAGCTGTACAGGCGAAATTATACATCAAACTTACGAAGCAACACCGGGTCGCATGTCAAAACGTGTGGTTCAATCAGAAATGTAAATATTACAATGTCATTCCAAATTATATTACTATACGTTCCAATACGCACAGTCGGGCTGCCAATATAGCGATACAAAAAGCTCAAAAAATTTGGCTAGGTGAAGAGGCAAGACGTTGGTTTACGGTTCGCGATAATTTAAAACTACATTTAAAAATACTGCACTTAGAACTTTCATTCAAGTTACACAATGTCGAGTTCGATTTATTAGACCAAAAAGCTAGGGAATTAGCGTCAACTGTAGCTCACGAGAAATACATCATTCAAAGTAGGAAGTTACAAGAACTGATAGGAAGAATAACACCACCTTCAGACTATACTGGCAACACCACTTGTAATCATCAATTTCATCCCAGAATAAAGAATCTTTCGAACACCATTTTCACACGTGACGAGAACTCACTTTTGGAGAAGGGATTAAAGTATAGTATTCCTCAAAAAGTTACGCAATATTCTTTGGAAACATTGGCGGTGGATGCAGAAATAGCTATTACAAGAAATAAAAAAGATAACATAGTCAAGAGTTTAGCTGCCCATCAGTTAAAAACATACAAATCGACTAATTTCATTAACTGCGAATTAAAAATATATAAATCCATCCAAAATAAAATTCAACAAAATGATTTGGTGGTAAATAAGGCGGATAAAGGCAACACCGTAGTAATTATGTCTAGATCGCAGTATAATAGCAAAGTACAAGATGTAATACACACCGAAGATTTCCAGCGTCTGCCCTACAATCCTACCAAACGATTTCATGCAGAATTAAAACTCAGTATCAAGTCAAGTACTTACCTTTTTCCACAAAACTGCTATTTAGCGAAAAGTCTTATACCGATGAACCCTTAGTGTCCGCTGTTGTATGGTTTACCAAAAATACATAAAGATCAGGTGCCCATCCGTCCAGTCGTCTCATATGTCAACGCTCCAGCTTATAAATTAGCGAAATATTTAAACGGATTGATTAAAGAGAAGACGTCATTCACCGCAAAATACAGCCTGAAAAATAGTTATGATTTGATTAGCAAAATAAAACACATCTGTCTACCTAGAAACACAAAACTCGTGTCTTTGGATGTAAAAAGCTTATTTACAAATGTCCCGTATATAGAATGTTTAGTTATAATTAAAAATCTGCTGGGAAGAAATAGAATACACCCAGAACAGATTCAGAATATTTTGAAATTAACCGAGTTATGCAGTAAACAAAATTATTTTCAATTCAACAACGAGTACTACTTACAGAAGGAGGGTTTGGCCATGGGTTCACCGCTTAGTCCGTTGTTAGCAGATATCTTTATGAATAACTACGAACACGAGCATTTGGTAAAAGAACCGAACATCTTATATTATTATAGATTCGTGGACGATATTTTGCTGGCTTGGAAGGGCACAGAACGTCAGCTTCACTGTTTTCTTACAAGAATTAATAGTATACACCCCAAAATTAAGTTCGAATTGGAGATAGAACAAAACAGCTCAATAAACTTCTTAGATTTGACTATCAAAAGGGAGGGTACCTCACACTCATTTGAAATTTATCGTAAACCGACGTATACAGATAGTACAATACCAGCATCGTCCTGTCATCCATCGCAACACAAAATGGCAGCATTTCACAGTATGATTCATAGATTATTAAATGTACCACTGAATATAGAATCATATAACAGAGAATTAAATATTATTTATCATATAGCTCAATCCAACGGGTTTAGTAAACGCCTAATTGACAAGATGATTAGAGGAAAACAACTTAGAATCGCCAAGTCACTTTTATATCCCTCTATAAAAGAACCTATAAATAATACCGCTGTTCTTACCTATTTTGGAAGCATAACTGACCGTATGGCGCGTATACTGGGGAGGAACGGTATCAGATCAGCCTATAAACCATACAAAACGTTAAAATTTCTTTGCAATGGTAAAGATAAAGTATGCAAGAACAAAAAGTCCGGTATTTACTGCTTAACATGCGACCAATGCCAAAATAAGTACATAGGACAGACGGGTCGAAGTTTTGAGCTGAGATATAAAGAACATTTAGCGGCGTTTAGAAACAACCAGCCGGAAAAGTCTCATTTTGCCGAACATTTACTTGAATCGGGTCATACCTTAAATAGCGGACATTCATTTGACGTCATACACACTTGTCAAAAGGGTATTAGAATGTGCGTAGGTATTGGAACAATTAGAGATTTTAAAGTGGGACAAGCATACATTACTGAACGATCAAACCAACTTTAACGGGTCCCCATTGCTGAATATATTCACACACCGTCATAATGACTCACATCAGTCGAGCAACGGAGGGAGGGGATTAGAAAGTACAATCGTTTATAAGACATGCCCACGGTTGGAAAGCGCTCAGTCGTTGCCCATCGTTCCTGAGGATGCCTCGTGCAGAGGCGAAACACGTGTCGAAGAATAGTCGGCGCATACAGCGGGATACTGCAAGTCAGGTATCTTCCTGGAACCCATACCATTCCTATATCCCTTATCCTTTTAGAGGAGTTCGATATTGTCAACCTTTTTCTATTGCAATAGTTGGGGTGGTCAATTCGAGGGTGCGTGGTGGGTTCCTCTTTCCCTCCATTAGGTTACATACAAAATATCATAAGGTCCTAGATTCTATCCTAGATTAATAAGTCGGCCCTTACCTATCTTACAAATACAGTTTGCGACCGATGTCTACTCACTTTTCAAGTTTACCGAATTCTCAGCAGCATGGAGTCTGGCAATGTGCCCGGTAACGGTAATAGGTTCGCCCCCTGTTACGTAGGATCGTTAACATCAAGAGCGAATTGTGGGTGTAATATGACACCTCTGTATACTCCTTTACACGCGTTAGTCTGTAAAAGAATAAGTAATAATATGTGTGTGTTGCGTCAGTGGTGGCGCGTGAGGAGCTGGAACTGCTGCTGGCGCACCCCGACATGTTCGGGCGCCGCGTGCCGCTGCTCGTGTTCGCCAACAAGTCGGATGCGCCGCTCGCGCTCGCGCCCATGCAGGTCGCCGCCGGTACGTCTCTCTGTACCACCGCTCCACTCCACTCCACTCCACTCCACTCCCACCCTACACAGTCATGTGACATGTTGGGGCGCCGCGTGCCGCTGCTACACAAGCACGCACCACCGAACAACACTTACCTACAACTCAACACGCACATTGCACATTTTCTCGTCTGATAGTAAACGATTATCGATGCCCATGGACACAAGCAAGACCAGAGGAATCACTAGTGGGTCGCCGCCCTTTGGGTTGGAAAAACTAATACGAGAAGGAGGAGTGGGATGAGGGAGAAGGAATAGGAGATGGTGCCTCCGGCACTCTCACTCACCAAACAAAACGCAACAATTTAGATACTGTTACTTAACGTTGAAATTCTGTGAGAGAGTAGTACTTCCTCGGTCGAGCCGCGCCTAGTCCCGTGTCCAGTAATTAACACTTACTGCCTCTGAGGGCTCCCACACATAAACACGATACGACGTCGCGTCGTACAACGATGCGGCGTCGTTTCAAGATATCGCCTTCTTTACAGTATGTGGGATGTAGTTGTAGATGTTATCGTGAAACGACGCCGCATCGTTGTACGACGCGACGTCGTATCGTGTTTGTGTGTGGGAGCCCTGATTCCGTTTCTAGATCTACTAAACCGGGTCATACATTAGCAACCAACTGACACAGCCGGAACTTGTCGAATGTACCTTTGTCTATGGAATAAAAATGCAACTTACTTCGCTTAAGTAAGTTGCATTTTTATTTTCTAGCCAACGCACAACTAACCCTTCCGCCCCCTCGAAATGGCCCCGAATGGATACGCCTGGCTCTGGCAACCTAAAGAGTAGGTATGACACGTTACGGTCGTCACGTGAGGGTCGATAGCATGAGGGTGGTGGTGTGTTACCGCGCCTGGGCAAACGTAGTGTAAGATACCCTCGGCCAGATGGAGTGGCGATATACGCAAACTCGCTGGCAGCACCTGGACACGAAAAGCCGAATAGCTCAGTGGCGTGCCATTGGAGAGTTCTATATCCTGCCATGGACTACGGCGGGCTGATGATGATGATGGTGAATGTGTGTTGTTGCAGCGCTGTGCCTGGAGCGCGTGGCGGACAAGCCGTGGCACGTGTGCGCGTCGTGCGCGCTGTCGGGCGCCGGGCTCGCCGACGGCGTCGCGTGGCTCGCGCGCCAGCTGCGCGACTCGCTCGTGCCCGCGCACCACTAGCTCACCACTACACCATCACTACACCACCACTAGACCATCACTACACCACCACTAGACCACCACTACACCACCCCTACACCACCACTAGATCACCACTACACCACCACTAGACCACCCCTACACCACCACTAGATCACCACTACACCACCACTAGACCACCACTACACCACCACTACACTACCACTACACCACCACTAGACCACCACTACACTACCACTACACCACCACTAGACCACCACTACACCACCACTACACCACCACTACACCACCCCTACACCACCACTAGATCACCACTACACCACCACTAGACCACCACTATACCACCACTACACTACCATTACACCACCACTAGACCACCACTAGACCTCCACTAGACCACCACTACACTACCACTACACCACCACTAGACCACCACTACACCACCACTAGACCACCACTACACCACCATTACACCACCACTAGACCACCAGTAGCTCACCACTATACCACCATTAGACCACCACTACACAACCGTGTACCACATACACACCTACACACCGACGCACCACGACATCACATCATTACAATCTTCTTCTTCTGCCTGCCCTGTTCCCGTATTACTTGGGGTCGGCGCATAATGTCTTTCTCTTTCATTATCTCCTATCACAATTTAAAGATTTCACAGTCGGCCGCCTGCCTGACACTAACCCTCATTGGGAATGTTATTGTTGGTAGTTTACCCGCCCTCGCTCGGGTGACCAAATGTGCTGTTAACAATACAACGGGTCCCATGTGCCCATTAGTAGCCTTCTACGACACCCCGGGCAGAGCAAAGAGAAAGACATCACATCATTACACTATGTGACACAAAGCATTGGTAAAACTATTGGACAATCACGTCACCGTGACTAGGATATTCAATTGTATATATAAGATTCAATTACTAACACAGATTACGAGGTACCTCAGATTCAATTACAATCACACCACCTCAAGAGGCTCGCGTTAGACGGCTGGATTAAGTCCTTTATACAGAAGGCAGTATTGCTGGCCACGGCTTGTATCGTCAGGAGGTTCCTCTCGTGAGCCCCGTAATTTTATTTTGTATTTTTATATTTGTTTTTTGCTAAATAACATAGAAATGTTAAATATAATTAAGAGAGGAAGTTTAAATAAAGAGAATAGTAATAATATTCTACTACATTCACAAAACACCATCTAGTCCCAAACTAAGCAGACGCTTGTACTAAGTTATGGGTACTACACAATGGATAAACATACATATATACTTTTTTTTTTTGTAAATATATACATATTATACATAGAAACACCCAGACCAAGACAACCATCCATGTTCATGCACACGAATGTTTGACTTGTGCGGGAATAGAACCCGCGACCGTCAGTAATGAGAATACAACCGATTGAAATAATAGTAAATGTTGCTTAGAAGGTATTATAATACCAAATTAAAGAATGTTGTTTTCGTATTTCAGGTAGTTTTATTTTATTTGAATCGACCATTATTGGGTATTATTGTCGGGGTGGGTCAGTTCTTAGTAAAAAGAGCTTTGTTCTCGGCATAAACTTTAATACACCACAAGACGCCATATGTTAGTTACAATCATTACACTGTACTACATACTACTTAGTAGTTAGACTTCGACTGGCGCCATCCGCCATCTCTCTCAGTGCTGCCAACCAGCTAATAATTAAGTACTATGGCCAACCAGTGGCCGTGTGGCAGCGCGCGGACAATAGCTATTGGTCGGCGCGCGGCGCGAACGAAACGTGCTAGCGCGTTGGCGAATACCGTTCGGGCGGTTTACCCCTATTGGACCTCTTACGTCCAGGAGAACGGGTGCGTTCGGAAATATCTCTCGCTATAGTATTAGAATAATAATAATTGAGTTCCTGCTAATTCTGAGAGTAACAGGATTGTTTATTAGTCAGAATTCAATTGATCTATGATTATAAATGACTAGAGGACGCCAGCAGCTACGCCTGCATTTTTTTTTAATTTACTCGTTTTGGCCGATCCCGTGGGAATTTCGGGAAATCCCTTCTTAGTGCACCCCTACGGTCCCCAAGGAACATACATGCCAAATTTCAGCTTCCTGCGCTCAATAGTTTCGGCTGTAGCGTGTCTGTCAGTCAGTCAGTAACGCAAGGATTTTATATATTAAGATATGTAATACAAAAAGACTACATATATGGGTTTATACGACAGTTCTGTTTATGTGACCATAAGCTTACCAAAAATGGATATACGACCTATACAGTTTTTTTAAAGTACATTTTCATGGGGTGTATTAACCAAGAATGTCGATGTCTATGTGGAGAAGACGTCGATAGCCTCGGCCACCATGGGCTATCTTGCAGCAGAAGCGCTGGTAGAATTACTCGTCGTGCCCATCTGAATGATATAATCCGTCGTGCTCTTGTCGCGTCTGGCGTACCAGCTGTACTTGAACCAAATGGTTTGGTACGCGACGACGGTAAGAGACCTGATGGTATGTCATTGTTGCCTTAGAACATGGGTAGGCCTTTGGTGTCGGACGCAACCTGCGTAGACACCCTCGCGCCATCACACGTTCCAAGCACGGGAGGCCATGCTGGCGCTGCTGCTGCAACTGCGGAAACCCCCATACGGCGCAAATACAGTAATTTAGTAAGTAATTATGTGTTTGAGCCGTTTGGGGTGGAAACGCTAGGCTCATGGGGTCCGAGCGCTCGTTCTCTATTCCAGGAAATTTCGAAACGGTTAATCGACGTCTCACGTGACCAGAAGGCTGGTTTATTCTTTGCTCAGAGAATCAGCATTGCCATCCAGCGTGGCAATGCTGCCAGCCTTCTGGGCACGTTACCCGATGACATTGATGTGGAGGCATTTTACGACGCCTAAACCATGTAAATATTTTCAGTTTCTAAATTTGTTTTTAAGGTTTTTGTATTAGATTAGATTACATTAAGCTTCACTTATATGCTACTTATAAATTATGTTACTTAAATGTTCTAACTTAAATAAAAGTCATAAACAACTAATAAAATGCAAAAAAAAACCAAGAATTGATTTTTCTAAGATGTAAATACAAGCTAACTTTACAACTAAAGAAGATATAAGTATAGGTTTAAATGATTTAACCTTTTTCATTTGCAAATTGTAGGAACCTTTCTCATAGATAATTATTTTATAACTTCAAAAACAAAAAAGTTATGAATTTTTATGAAAAAAAATAGGATTTTCTGCTCTCCTGGTAAGTCGGGTTTTGGTTAATACGACCTTTCTATCCAAAGGTATCGATATGTCAGTTTCGCAATTTGCGTGTTCTTTACCACATTTTTGGGCATTTAATTTTATGTAGAGGGCAGAATTTCTTGATATGCCCTTACTTCCAACACCCTGAACATTGGGTAACTGGGAAAACATATCTTTCTACACTAAATCTGCACCCGTAAGCAGTGACAAATGAAAGCGAGGTTTCGCTTTTGAAGCAATTGCAATTCAATCTTCTCAACCTCTTCACCGAAAGAATACCACTCGAAGCGCTTATAATTTCCAATAATTCTTCTTCAGTCATATCCAGATCCATTCCTCTAATTATACCATAAGATAAAATGTTTTTATTTGTTAACTGAGCTCTTATATTAATTTCACCAAACTTTTGACAGCTAATAAGTTTTACAGGTAAGTATAATCGATTTTAAACTTTCGCGATTTGTATACATCATAGAAATTAATTTAGCGGGTCTTAATCGCGTTAACTTAACTTATTTAAGGTATAAATACCTATTTGTTACCGACGTTTCGCTCGTCTTGCACCGAGCGTGGTCGCGGAGAGACTGATGAGAGCTCAGCAACGTCTTGTGGAAGTGCGGGTTTCAGCACCTACCCTCACTTGGTCTTTATTTAAGTTCGCAATGTCGGTACTCCGACACACTACACTAATGACGTCTACACACTGTTGAGATTTATCACTGCGGCGGTGTTTACACTTGCTGATGACTGGATTCCAAGTGACCGATAATGTATATCCATCCTCCCGGTTGAAATTGTTATATTTCTTTATTTCTACCGCTTCACGTACTATCCTGGAGTAATAGTGACGGTCGGTGGATAAGGCTTGTGGTTGATGCAGTTCTATCCAGTGGTTTGGTCCAGACTCCAACAAATGCTCAGCTATTGCCGACTTGTTAATATGTCGGTTTTTTACAGCTGCGATATGTTCCTTTACCATTTCAGCGATTGTACGCTTAGTCTGCCCGATATATGAACTACCACAGCTGCAATCGACTTTGTAGACGCCAGGTGTTTGGAGAGGAATTACATCCTTTGGTGTACGCAGATTGTGAGCTATCTTAGAGAGCGGACTATATACAGTCTTGATGGAGTATTTCTTGAGTACTGTTCCAACTTTGTCCGTCACTCCCTTTAGATACGGCATGTTAGCGGGCACTCTGCTTACTTCAGGTTTACGCCCGTTCCTCTTCCGACAGAGTAAGTTTTTCTAATCATCAAGAGCATGAAAAGGGAATCGGACGAGGTGATGGTGAGTTTTGATGTTGAGTCACTATTCACCAATGTTCCTAATCAAGATTGCCTTGACGTCGTAGAATGGAAATTAAGGGAAAACGGTCTGTCTAACGAATACATCGTTCTACTCAGGAATTGCTTGGATGAAAACTACTTCCCATATCGTGGACAACATTACCTCCAGATCGATGGAGTGGCTATGGGTAGCCCTATAGCACCGGTAATGGTCAACATCTGGATGGAGCACTTTAAGGAATCCATAGACATGCAGGCGTCAAATGTGAAACTATGGCAAAGGTATGTCGACGATATCTTCTGCATCATGAAGGGCAACAAGCAGGACGTAGAACAATTCGCACACAAATTGAACTCCATACATCCGAACATCCGATTCACATTCGAAATGGAGGTAGACGGATCGTTACCCTTTCTCGACGTTAAAGTGACAGTGAGAGATAATGGTACCCTTGGACACACTGTGTATAGGAAACCGACACACACCGACAGGTATCTCAACGCGAACTCGCACCACCATCCGCGGCACTTGGATTCCGTTGTGTCCTCGTTAGTGAACAGAGCGTATGACTTATGTGACCCCGAACAATTAAATAGTGAGCTGTCACATGTTCGGGAGGTAGTTAGGTGCAACGGATACAAGAAAAATTACTCTGTCGGAAGAGGAACGGGCGTAAACCTGAAGTAAGCAGAGTGCCCGCTTACATGCCGTATCTAAAGGGAGTGACGGACAAAGTTGGAACAGTACTCAAGAAATACTCCATCAAGACTGTATACAGTCCGCTCTCTAAGATAGCACACAATCTGCGTACACCAAAGGATGTAATTCCTCTCCAAACACCTGGCGTCTACAAAGTCGATTGCAGCTGTGGTAGTTCATATATCGGGCAGACTAAGCGTACAATTGCTGAAATGTTAAAGGAACATATCGCAGCTGTAAAAAACCGACATATTAACAAGTCGGCGATAGCTGAGCATTTGTTGGAGTCTGGACCAAACCACTGAATAGAACTGCATCAACCACAAGTCTTATCCACCGATCGTCACTATTACTCCAGGATAGTACGTGAAGCGGTAGAAATCAAGAAATATAACAATTTCAACCGGGAGGATGGATATAGATTATCGGCCACTTGGAATCCAGTCATCAGCAAGTGTAAACACCGCCGCAGTGATAAATCTCAACAGTGTGTAGACGTCATTAGTGTAGTGTGTCGGAGTACCGACATTGCGAACTTAAATAAAGACCAAGTGAGGGTAGGTGCTGAAACCCGCACTTCCACAAGACGTCGCTGAGCTCTCATCAGTCTCTCCGCGACCACGCTCGGTGCAAGACGAGCGAAACGTCGGTAACAAATAGGTATTTATACCTTAAATAAGTTAAGTTAACGCGATTAAGACCCGCTAAATTAATTTTTATGAGGTAGGTATAAGTTTTGACTGCCTCCGTGGTCCATCATGTGACTGCTGATCGGAGGTCCCAGGTTCGATTCCCAGGTCGGGCAAAAGTGTTACTGGGCTTTTCCGAAGTCTCAGTAGCAGCACTGAGTCTGGTGAAGTGCCCGGTAACGGCAATAGGCTCGTCCCCTATTACATGCGACCTAAAAAATAATGGCGAATTGTGGGTGTACTACGCCTCTGCCTACCCCTTCCGGGAAACAGGCGTGAGTCTATAAAAAAAAGTTTTTCAGAACTGATCGATCGACTGACGACTTAAACCCGGGGAGTATAATACTTATTAAAACTTATCCAACACTCCACAACACCGAATTACTCGGCTCACCCCCGTGTGAGCTACGTCCAACACACATCTGGCTCAGTTCTATCTCCTTTTGCTTGACTATATGTGGAAGCAAAATTGAGGACTAAACAACAGCCCCAGACAAACACAATCTACAGATACACTTCACAATTACTACACTGTTTATTCTTGTCTGTACTTCATATATTTGTGTACTTTTCTGTATTAGCTATTATTGGTTTAAACCTGTAACTTGTATACCTACTTACATTTTATTAATAAGTTGATTAAGTTCATCAGCTGAGATATTTCAATAGAAACCTTGTAAAAGTATTAGATAATTACTCTAAAGTATTCAAATTATCTAAATTGTTCTCAATTTCTTAGTTTCTACAATTAATTAATTAAATATATTTTTTATTCATATACCCCCCTTTTCTTTTGTAACTTTTCTTATTTATTCTGTCTATACAATAATACTTAAACCCCATCACATCTCTTCTCTTCTTTGACTTTGCTCAGCTGTTTTCTTATTTTTTAGGTAATTTGTAATCCTTGGCAATGTCTACCCATATGATGACTCGGAAAGCAACGGCCAAGGAGGCGGAAAATAAATTAAGAATAACTCTGCTCGAGTTAAAGAAGTACAAGGACGACAACAGTAAACTATTAAGGGAACGCGTTGACTGTTAAGAAGAAATTAAAATTGTGAATGACCGTATATCTGAGCTGAAGACACAACTCACGGAGCTGCATATAGAGCATATGGATGTCTTGGATCAACGGGACAGACTACGAGAAGAAGTTAGGTGTTTCAGCAGCTGCGACAAAATTTACTCCAGACAACTTAGCCGCAATGCGGAGTTAGAAGCAAGTCTCAATGAGGCTTATGGAAGAATTTCAACTCTAGAAGACACAATTGCGGCCTTTAACAGTACTGCTACTCACAACTTATTCTCTGAGCTCCTGGGTGACAAAATTAATGTGCTAAAAGCTCTTAAATGTAACTGTT
This sequence comes from Euclidia mi, assembly GCA_944739405.2. NCBI lineage: Eukaryota > Metazoa > Arthropoda > Insecta > Lepidoptera > Erebidae > Euclidia > Euclidia mi. The sequence goes on along the minus strand of OX123206.2, from coordinate 45,151,486 downwards.
TCAAAAAATGTCTTAGTAAGAATAAATTTAGAAAATTGTTTAAGTTAAATAAATTAATTAAGAAACTTAGATCTGGTCCTAAGTGGTCTACCAAATTGAGTCAGTATGCACAAGATAACTGTACATTAAATAAAGAGTGTGAGACTCTTTTATTAAAGCTTGAGGAAACAAATGAAGAATTAGTTTCAGGTAGGTTGTTATATGAACAACACACAAGTGAGTTGCAAGTACAAATATCAAATCTACAAGCTCAACTCACTAGAACTATAATGGAACACCAGAATGAGACTCATGAATACATCTTAAAATACGAAGAAATTTCAAGAGTTGGTCGAGAAAATTTAAAACAACTTATCTCATTATCCAACTCTAATAATTACTGTTCCAGTTGTACAACTAAGTGTGCGACTACACCTGCTGAATCAATAGAATTGAATGCACATGGATGAAACAAAAAACAAAACAAACTGCATCCAGTAAAGACTGACAGTAAGAATGTAATAATTTTTTCAGACCAACTGGGAGTGGGTTTAGGGAGCTTAATTGATCATTGCACTGAGCGACCAGTACAGAACTTTTGTTCACCTGGAGCTCAGTCTTGTACCCTAGTTGATAAGATTAAGAATGCCGACTTGAATGCACAAACTACTGTCATCATATTGTATGGTGACAACTCATTAGTCTCCAAAACAGTCTCATAGAATTAACAGACTTAATGATAGATGTTAGCACAAAAATAGGATGTAGCTTTATTATTTGTGCATTGCCTTATTCATATGCTCTCACAGATGACCAAAACAGGCAGATAGGCAAATTAAATTTATTATTGTACAATAGGACATGTCATAGTGACAGTATTTTATTTTTTGACACTAATATTTTTATTAGTAATTTCTTTTTAACAAAAGATACTATGTATCTTTCTTATGTACATAGGCAACAACTTGCTAAATTATTATCATTTAATTTATATACTGACAGGAGTACTACTAGAGTACTTAAGAATTCGGTAGATAATAGTTATACCAATAGTAGTATTGACACATCTATTAGTTTAAACTATTAGATGAGACAACAGATAGGCATTCATGTGTTTTAAACTTAGTTCATCAAACCATACAAGGCCTATCTGGCTAAGAATTAGAAATAGATTTATTTTTAAATAAACCTAAGATTGATATCTTATGTATTACGGAACATTGGTTGCGGGGTGACCAATTAATATTTAACAATCAACATTACTCAGTTATAAGTGCATTCGTAAGAAAGAAGGCTATTCGTGGTGGCTCTCTAATATATGTATGTAATAGCTTGAAATGTAAAGAACGTAAGGATATAGCTAAACTTTCTACCGAGCGCACTGCTGAGATTTCTTGTGTTGAGCTTGAACAACATATTATAGTGTGTGTGTATCGACCACCACAAAGCGACTTTACTCAGTTTGAAAGCATTATAGAGGATGTCTTAAAACACATAATTTCTAGTAGGAAGTCTATAATCGTATGTGGCGATTTTAATGTCAATTTGTTAGAAAAATCACCAATTCGTACTAGGTTAGTTAGCTTATTTAGGTCATTTTATTTAAATGTTTTGTTCTCTGAACCAACCAGAATAACCTCACATTCGTCTACATGCTTAGATAATGTTTTTTGCAATTGTCTTTATTTAAGTAAGGCTGTTTTAACTGACTTGACATCGGATCACTGCGGGCAAAAGGTTGTAATTCCAACTAATACAACCCCTAAAGTACAAGAAATTACATGTAGGCCAATGACCTCTGCTCGCCTAAAACACTTTAGTAATGATGTTGCTGCCAAGATCGCCAGTATTGACTTAACCGTTGATGATCCTGATGAATTATATAAATGCTTATTTAAAATTGTTAATGATGAGAACAATAAAATTTTTAAACCTAAGACGTTTGCAAGGAGCATTAAAGTAATTTTTTGTGACTGGGCAACAGTAGGTATATACAAAGTAGAGCTAGGTTGTATGATCTATATGGTATGAAGAAATACAATTTTAATCCTGAATTTATTCAATATGTTAGAAATTATTCAAAGGTTTTTAAGAGGACATGTGCTTTAGCCAAATCCTTATATTTAAGCAATAAAATCAAAGAATCCAAGAACATAATTAAAACTACTTGGAGCATTATTAACAATGAGACTGGTCGAGCTAAATTGGTAGATAACAATTATGAATTAAAATTTAATGATGAAATTATTAGTAGGATAACTGATGTTGCTCAGACATTTAACAATTTCTTCATAAACATACCAGTGAACACAACCAGCTGTCTAGATTCATGTCCAAGCAAAGCAGAAATGTTGGTTAGGGGCAATGTGAATGAGTGTGATGTGCTTTTTAATTTTAAATATATTGACACCAATGACATACTGAAGGTATTCAAGACGCTCAATAATAAAAAATCTGTTGATTTATGGGGCATTTCTGTTAAACTTGTGCGACAAATTATTTCTAGCTTAGCTCCATATTTAGCTGCAATATTCAACAGATGCGTAGATACAGGAGTATTTCCTGATCTAATGAAACACAGTAAAGTAATACCATTATTCAAAAAGGAATCAAAGAGCGACCCTAGTAATTTTCGGCCAATTTCTATCTTGCCTGCTATAAGTAAAATTTTTGAAAAGATTATTTTGCATCAACTAGAGAGCCACTTTCACACAAATAATTTATTTCACAGTGAACTAAGGGTCGCTCCACCGTTGATGCCGGTGTAACTTTGTTAAAGCATATTTTTAATGCTTGGGAAAACTCGAAGGATGCCATTGGTGTTTTTTGTGACCTATCAAAGGCCTTTGACTGTGTGGAACATAATACACTTTTACTTAAATTGAAACTTTATGGTATTAGAGATACCGCACTCAATCTTGTTGCCAGCTACCTTAGTGATAGAATTCAGTATGTAGATGTTAATGGGAGTAGGTCTCTAGGTTTGCCAGTAGGAATGGGCGTTCCACAGGGCTCTATTCTCGGTCCATTTCTTTTTTTAATATATATTAATGATTTGCCGTTCTTTGTACAAAATTTATGTGATATTGTTTTGTTTGCCGACGATACGTCACTAATTTTTAAAGTTGATCGTAATTTAAGTAACTTTGATACCGTCAATAACACTCTTGCACAAGTATTAGATTGGTTTTCGACAAATAATTTGGTACTCAACTCAAGCAAAACCAAATGTGTTAAATTCTCTTTGCCTAATGTCAAAAGTGTCCTACTAATATAATTTTAAATAAGGAAACAATTCAACTAGTCGAATCACCCGTAGTCTTAGGTGTAACTTTAGATTGTAAGCTTCAGTGGGGCGCCCAAATATCCTGTCTCGCAGTAAAATTTAGTTCTGCAGCGTTTGCAGTTAGAAAAGTTAGGGAATTCACAGATATAGATACTGCTAGACTAGTTTACTTTAGTTATTTTCACAGCGTAATGTCTTACGGAATAATGTTATGGGGTACAGCTGCTGATATACAGACTATTTTTGTGATTCAAAAGAGGGCCATACGTGCAATTTATAAGTTAGGTGCTAGAGATTCTTTACGTGATTTTAAAGAAGTAGATATATTGACAGTTGCATCGCAATATATATATGCTAACTTAATGTACATTAAGAAAAACTTAATTCTATACCGCAAAAATAGTGATTTACACAAAGTGAACACAAGGAATAAGCATAAACTGGTGGGAACTAACTACCGTCTACATAAAGTTCAGAACTCATTTGCGGGGATTGGTATACGATTTTTCAACAAATTGCCTTTTGAAATAATGAATTTACCCATGCACAAATACAAACGGACAATTAGGAACTTTCTTTTACAAAGGGGTTATTACACTATTAAGGAATTTTTAAATTATAAGACACCGTGGGGAAAGGCTTAGGCTTGTTTAACTCACGATGATTTTATTTACATGTTAAGTGGAGGTGCCTCGTGAACACATGATTTTTGCAGGATTTGGATATTTTTATGATTTGTTGAATGTAGTTTAAGATTATTTATCCCTGATCATATCATTGTTCACTTGTCACCTTCACAAAATTCTTTCTACATTTGCATTCCTTCACGTGTTCCACTAACTTATGTTAATAATAACGATCTGGAAAATGGAGGTAATTGGCGGTCATGGTCAGTATACCAATAGATTGTTTCTTACTGCTGGTTCGTATACCGTTGTCGTCATGCTCACTAAAATGTCATTTCTTGTGGTGGCGTCGTGTGTCGGGTCATCCCTTTCCCTCTAATATGGCGAGAGGGATGATGGCTGGCACATGCGTCATACTCGTGAACGGGTGCTACTTGCGATGACTGGTCGATGACGGTCTTGCGGGCTGGTATTAGATTTTAATAATTAACTGCATCATTTCCATCATGGTTCTGATCACTTTCGCGGATTGCCTGCATTATTAGGTATATATAATGTAAGTGGATGCTCCTGTTTCACCATGTCTATTCTGAGGAGGCTAACCAAAACTATTATGCTTGAGTATTATTATGTACAGTAAATATATACAAGTGATATAGAAGGTGTAACAGTTGCAGCACCTTACAAAATGTAAATTGTGTATTATGCAAAACCTGGCGATGAAAAAGAGTGACCGTGAGTTTTATTGCCCGTTCTTTCTCATGGTTCTACCTATTGCTTTGCGAACGTGGCAGTAAATGTAAATGTAGAAGCATACAATAATAATGTTTTAAATTTGAGTATAAGTAATTATTTTATAAATTTATTATTTTGACGTTCATAAGCGTCACATTGTGACCCAAATGAATAAAGGATTTTTGAATTTTGAATTTTGTTCTTGTCATTAAAGGACCATGCGTCCAATCGGGCTCAATGTCCAACAGAGTTATGGCATATGCCATTGTAAAGGATTTCGTTCGCACTAAAATTGTTATTACCAGCACCACCTTCAATTCCATTGCAGAAAAAAGATATGCACTTAAATAGATTTTGTAGAAAAATACAATTATTAGTCATTAAACTGTTATAGTAACAATATATTCGTACATTAAAATCAGTGGCGTAGCTAGCTTGGGTTGCATTGTTGCACCTGGGGCGGAAATTGGCGGTCGACCTTTTTCATTTTTTTGTCGGTACCTAACAATTACGGCTAACTGCCCTCGAATCGTAGTGCTGAGCTAGTGCCTATGTTTTTTATAAGTTTGTACATTGTTCTTAAAGTCGAGTTTGGGGTGGCAACGCAAAAAGGGTGACATCCGAGGCGGACCACCTCCGCAACCCCCTCTCCCTTCCTTCGCCACTGTTTAAAATAATGGTGTACAATACATAGATGCGCTTGCGCCCGTGTGATTTACAACACTCTCCTTCCCTCTCACACCTCTCGGACGCCTGCCCGGGCGCCCGTTTGCTCTCAGTCAGTCGACTCGTGATTCTCACAGTGTTATCTGTGTGTCCTAAAAACAGGACAGGTTAGAAGTACCCTGAACCGAAGAGCATGCATGACGAATCTGATGGGAGTGAATGAAGCAAGAGAGATATGTCAGGATCGTTGCAAATGGCGTTCCGTAGTCTCTGCCTACCCCTCCGGAAAAAGGCGTGAGTCTATGTATGTATGTATGTATGTTATCTGTGTGTTTTCGTGTATCCTCTCTGCACATACAATTTAATCCACCGGCAGGTCACCTAAACGATATTATTATTGATATTGATTGAAATGTTAATAAAAATATTTTTAACTGTTAGCAGCTGTTATATTTTTTATGTAGGTATTCTTTGCACATGGAATTAAAACTAGTTAAAGATGTGAAACAACAAAAACTACAATGCCATAACAGCATTACTTTGCAGGATTATAGTTTATTTATGGTAGGAGAAAAATATTTATAGCAAAATAACCCCATGGATTCTTCGCAAAAATGAGTTTATATCTTTATATTTAGTGCTTTACAAGTGTATTCAAAGTGGTCTCATCTCTTTTGGTGGGTGAGCCTAGGCTTCATACATTTTTGCCCATGGTCCTTTAACAAATACTCTATGCGGACTTTTGTATTTATTACCACAACCGTTAGTGATGTTTTCATTACTTAATAGCTTAGGATAATATCTGTATGGGCTTTAAACAAACTTCAAACATAGTTTACATAGTCTCTGCCTCTACCACATTATTCTCCATCACCTTATTGTTGCTCGCTGCCTCTTTGCTCGCTGCTCCAGATGCAAAAAGACTCCCTATAGACTCACTTCTAATAAACTTAATCTTTTTGCCCTTCTGGATACAGTAATGAAACCTTCTTCACTACTTCCCTCAGTTTCCCGATTCCGTTTATGGAATTTTTAGTTCTTCCTGACAAAGCTTGCATCTCTTCTTCACATTCTCTTAGAATTTCTGCATCACTTTTTATCTTCTTCAAGATATCAACGTCCAACATTTTAAATTTTTACATGCGGGTAGATATAAAATATTCCTCCTTTCAAAATAGAGGCCTAGTCCAGCAGTGGACTGTGAAAGGCTGATGATGATGATGATAAAATATTGCGCGGACGAACGTATCAGCGACACAAATTATGTGCACTCGCAACAGCGACTCGCGCTCAATGGAGACAGCATGTATTGTGGCCAACCGCCAGTGCGCTCAACGCTCTCAGCCTTATTTATTTATTTAAAACTTTATGCACTAAAAGTGTACATGGGTGGACTTAATGCCATTAGGCATTCTCTAACAGTCAACCTTTAGGTGGAGCAGTAATAAATGTGGTAGGTGCATTGTAAGCTGTGTAGAAAGTCGATAACTGAAAAAGAAATATAATAGGTACATATATAGACCAGATACCCAATTTATTAGGTAATACAAAATTATATTTATACCTATAGTCGTCAGATAAATACTGCAACATATGAGTAAGTATACATAATAAATACATATTATAAATATCTATATAAATAAGTACAATACATATAAAATACATAATACATATATATATGATATACTATAACTGATGCGAATGATGTACTGATTCCCTCAATCTATTAAATAGGAGCTCTCGAACTTTCAGTTTAAATGCATAACGGTTAGTGGACATTCTGACTTCAGGAGGGAGCCTATTCCAAAGCAGTACAGCTTGAAGAATTGACAAAACCAGAAGTGTGTGTAGGACAAGCAAGAAGTAAATTATGAGAAGAACGAAGTTCCCTTTCATGAGTAGAAGAGAGATATTGAAAGTATGTTTTTAGGTAATCAGGAGGAGACTGATACTTACCGAGATAAAATTGTTTAAAGTTTGTATGAAACTAGTGGAAAATAGAAAAAAACGAAATCGATTTTTAATACTACCACTGTTAACAAGTCAATACAACAAAAATGAAACAGTAAAATATCCACACCACCCATTACAGGTCACGACATATTATGCTTTCTCGGCATTTTGACAAAATCAGGTAAACTAATATTAGGGTTGCGAATATTTGTCATCAACCAATCAAGATGCGCTAAACCTAATTCCTTACAATCAAGTTCATCAAGTTCTTTATTAGTACATAAATAATTACATTGTTTACATATGAGCTTATTCTATTGGTATACAATAATTAATTATATTAGTTACACAGACTTTAGCGCCTTTATAAACATTATGCAGGAAGGAAATATGATTTTGTCACATCAGGTATGAACTTTAAATACATTGAATTAATATTATGTGGAAGTTTTAGTGTTAACCCCCATACCTTATTATGTTAGTGATAATTAAATAATAACGCACTATCTTTGCTATTACTTCTTTATTTTTAAAATCGGTAAAACTTTTTGATAAAAAAATGTTTTGTGGTTTAGTGACAAATCTTGATATTTTTGTGAAACTAGTTGAATGTGGTGGTAAAGTTAATGATGGCAGTTTCTTGTACAGTGGTATAAATAGCAGACTACCCGATGCTTTGAGTGATGAGAATAGTGCAAAATTAAAGGTTTATTGTACAAAATATTGCTTTAATTTAAACAAAAGATGGCAGAAAGCATACAGAAAAGAAGAAAAAATTAGGATAAATAACGGTGAGTGGTTGCAATCAGAAATAGTTTGGCCCGATTTCATAAGGCAAAGTCTCAATCAGAATGAGAGCGATGATGAACCTACACTTAGTTCATCATTTCAATTCGTATCCCCAGCAAAATCCTCTATTGGTACGTCAACTAATTTTATAAGTCCAAGAAAACCTTTTTGTGAACTAGGACAGAAGCAAAAGAAAAGACGTGCAGCACAAATGGAATCCACTTTGAATACTGATGAATTGACTCTTTCATATTTGTTGAAGTTAACAGCTGATGGGAATGAAGACATTGCCAATATACTGGATCACCTTCTTAAAAATCCCGAAGACATAAAAAAAGTAAAAGAATGTATTTTTGAAAAAAAACAACAAGAATTTATTTCCTTCATGTTATAAAATTCAACGAGCATAGATTGAGTGTTAACCGCCTAAAGAGAGTGTAAAAGTAACAGATATATCAGCTAAAATAGAATTGCAGGCTCTTTTAGACATAACTGCAAAGAAAATAGTAAATACAATCGGTATTGATGACGACAGTAAGGAACTGGCACTGATCTGCAAATGGGGATTTGACGGTGCTTCCAATCAAGCTAATTATAAACAAAAACATGATTCTGAAAACCCACAATTTGATTTTGATGATTCAACTATATTTATGACGCCTATTAAAATGACGTCAGCAGACAAAACTGTATGGGAAAATGATTCGCTGAATTCAGCTTATTGGTGTCGTCCACTGTTTTTCAAATTCGAGAAAGAAAATAAGTTAACTATAATGATTGAAAAGAATGCTATTGAGTCCGAGATCAAGAATATCACTGAAATAGGTGAAATAAAAGTTACACATTCTTTATTGTTGACCATGATAGATGGAAAAGCTACTTCCGTTCTTAGCGACACATCTGCACAGAGGTGCGATATATGTAAAGCAACTCCAACTGAAATGAACAAATTACCTACGATCCTGTCAAAAAGAAGTGATACTGATTTATACCAATTCGGCTTATCGACATTGCACATGTGGATACGATTTATGGAGTGCATTTTACACATTGCTTATAGATTAGATATTAAGCAGTGGTCAATAAAAGGAGAAAACAAAGCAATCATGGAGGCAAAGAAGAAAAAAATACAAAACATATTTAAAATTCAAACAGGATTATTAATAGATGTTGTGAAACAGGGACATGGAACCACGAATGATGGTAATACCGCCAGGAGGTTTTTTGCCAACCCCAGCCTTGCAGCTTCGATAACAGGTGTCGATGATGATTTGATCAAAAGATTTGCCATTATTTTAGAAGCCGTTTCATCGGGCCAATGCATTAATACAAAAAAATCAAAGACAATACTGAAGACACTTTGAAGCTGTACATAAGTTTGCATGAATGGTTTTACATGCCTTCGAGCGTTCACAAGGTTCTCGTTTATGGAGCAGCAGTTTTGGTTTAATTCCAATAGGAAAATTATCGGAAGAAGCTGCAGAAGCCCGAAACAAAGCTTTTCGAAGATACCGTCAGAATCATTCCAGACAGTTTTGCAGAAAGGTAACTAACGAGGACATTTTAAATAATTTGTTAATAACTTCAGATCCATGCATTTCAATGAATCGACAGAAATTAAAACGAAAACTCAAACCTCTTTCAGTAGAAGCTAAAGAGTTACTGATAATTACTGAAGATTTTGAGGATGACAAAGAAAACTTTGAGTTTATAGATGTGACTTGTGATAATGATAATATTGTGTAAACATGTAATAATGCATTTTATGATATAGTGGTTATTTTAAAGTTTCAAATATATGACTAATGATGACTTTTTTCAAGTGTGGCAAGTGGATTAGGCCTATTGGGGATACCACATAAAAAACGCGCCTAATCTTTAACCTCACTGGGTGGAATAAAAGATAAAAAAAAAATATTGCTGCCAAAACGCAAAAAAACGCAGTTCGCGATATAGTGCATAAATAGGCAAAAAATATCTACTATCATAAACTTTCATTGTTTTCTTGAGATAGTTTGAGAATTACGAACAATTCTCACTTTATTGCTTTCTTCCATACAAAAAATCTTTAAAATTAAATAACTCAAAAAACACGTATTTAATCAAAAAAAATTACTAATATTTTTGAGTTGTATTTGATCATAGAATCCAAAAATGGAATTAGTTTATTTATATCCCACTTTAGTTTTTTCGAAATCCCTAAGTCCACTAGCGAACGTTTTCAGCCCACCGTGCGGCGGTGTCGCGCCAGACCTGGTGTTATGTAAACATGTCGCCACACACGAAACTCTGACGCGTCTAGCGACACGTCACCCCACTCTAATCACAGTTCAATATCATTATGTAGACATAACACTACTCTCCAGCTTATCTAGCATATTATCTATCAAGTCTTTTGTTTTATTGACGCCTATCAAAATGAATGCCGCCCGATCTTAAGCATACACGGGGTCCTGTCAGCATGCCAATAAAATATTATTAATAATGGTATGATGGCTACTTTGATGGCCTAGAGAAAAGCTTTTTCACGCCCCGGTTAAGGGTTCTGTATTTATGGCAATCTCTACACAAGATAAATAATTTAGGGTTATTATAAAATAATTTTATAGTGTATTATCGTGTAGGAATCGAACCCCAACACTCGGTGCAGTGTCGTGTGGCGAAGCCTATTGTGCTTGAGGAAAACGCTTTGATATGAAGTAATTGATTGATATTACATCGCCTGATGTTTTTATAATTATTCCCTGTAGATATCGATAGCCTAGTGACACCCTGTAGGTGTCACTAGGCTATCAGACTATCGGGTTTTGCACCACTGACTTTTCGGAGTTATGTGCGTATTGAATTGTTAAATTATCGCTTGCCCCGTGTCACCGTGTCTCGGAGAGCACGTTAAGCCGTCGGTCCCGGCTGTCATGAAAGTCTCTGGCAGTTGTTACAAACAGTCAGTACCTGTGAATAGACTGACGCTAACTCACGGTAAATCGCTATCCTTTTGGTTGCGTAGGTCAGACAGGAAGTCGCTCTGTGGAAAAACGAATATTTAGTCACATTCGGTTAGACTAGAAGGCGGATCAGGCTGCAAGTGTTTAACTGAAATAACGCTAGGAGGATGAGGATGATGATTAAAACAATTAACTTTACGCACCAAATTATCATACAATTTATTATATTTATTTATCCGTGTCATAGTGTAATAAAATCTACCGTGTGGTGATGGATTAGGGGCGGAACATGTCTGACGGTAGATCCGTCGCGTTTTATCCGTCGCGTAACGCCAATACATACAAATGAATAGAAAAACGTTCAACCTTTCACACCTGACCGAAGATCCGTTAGTACGTCGAGCGTACTGACGGATTATCCGTCGACGTCGCGCGCACCACGCACCACGTGAATTTTGACTATTGAGTAAGGAATATACATGGAGAGGGCAAATAGTACATTTAGAAAAATTACATTATACACATATATTATTATATTTTTTATTTTTATAGACTCACGCCGTGTGGTTGACGGCATAGAATACAACTGTCACTACCCCCTATCTTCCCGTGGGTGTCGTAAGAGGCGACTAAGGGATAACACGATGCAAATACCATCTTTGCGTAGAGACGGAAAACTCGACATCAAACCCTATACGACTGCCTCGTTGGTCTCGCGGCATAAATGTGCGCGTGGGATCGGGAGGTCCCGGGTTCGATTCCTGGGTCGGGCAGTGTTATTGGGTTTTTCTGTCACGAAATTCTCAGTAGCAGCACGGAGTCTGGAAATGTGCCCGGTACGGCAATAGGCTCGCCCCTTATTACGTGGGACTAAAGTACTTATATCTGGCGAAAAGTGGGTGTAGAAATACACCTCTGCCTACCCCTTCGGGGATAAAAGGCGTGACGATATGTATGTATGTATGTACTCACGCCTGTATCCCCGGAGGGGTAGGCAGAGGTGTAATATTACACCCACATTTCACCATGATTTTTTTTATACACATATATACGAAATCGACATAAAGCCACCAAACATAGTGTCGTCTCATTTGTCTTAGGGATATCTTTGTCAGAAAAAAGGAGATAGCCCTAGTTTACTGAATAAGTTAATCATGACGATATTTTATTAGAAATGTCATTCGTGCCACTGTCGCCATATTTTTTGCCAAGGTTTGTGGTACATCTGCTGTGAAATCGTTGTATATCGAACATAATAATTTTGTTTTTGTGTATAAATATGTCTAAAAACCAGATGAATCAGTGTGTTTCATTACCGTATGTATGGTGCCATTCATGTCCGGTACTTTCTCAGCGACACAGTATCGATATTGGCTTTCAGAGAATATTTTGTTACATGTTTGATACAAGGGTCGTCTTTCGCTTTGACATGTTCGCCCACATTTGCATTATGAAATAAACTAATCTGGCAAAAGATTTAAACTAACTAAAGTAACTTACTAAAAAAATGTATTATTTTCCTCTGACCGGCTCCATATCGATATCGATTATATTCTGGAGTACAACCCAAATGGCAGCCATTTTAAATTGCCCAACATTTCGTAGGCATTCACGCTAATTTCGTAGGTATGCACGCTAAATTCGTAGTTATTGGACATGCCATATCCATGTCATTCCCAGATCAGTGATTTTGAGAGACGCGTAGTAGAGTAAGATTCCAGGGCCGCCAGACCTTACTTATTTTTTCAGAAACGAAATGTGTAGAATAATGTAGTGTTAGTATGTGCTATGAGTGTACGCATACTTGCTAGCCTGGATCGTGGGCCAATTTTTAGGTATGAGGTTCTAAAGGTCTACGGGAATTGCTGCCGTCGTAATAAATAAATAAATAATAAAATAAAATAAATTTATTTCAGGCAAGATACCCATAATAAAATTAATACATCAAATTAATTAATTACAAAATTGCCAGTATACACATTTAATGTACTGTAATGTAACGTAATGAGTCTGGCAGAATTATTTATGATTTTAATAATATTTTCAAAAAAATACCTAAAAACCAGCACTGAGAATTTAAGAAAAGTTAGTAACGTCATTCCTAAAAGCTAGGGTCCATCATACCATTATTATTAATATTTTATTGGCATGATGACTTTTGCTATGGGACTCCATGTACGTTTAAGATCAGGCCGCATGTAGTCATTTTCATAGGCAACAATAAAAAAGATATATTTATGTCAATGAGCACAGCATAGACTTATATATTATAACTGGAAAGAGCACAGATCGTTTAGTTTACGGGCCGTTCGAAGTATTTTTTATTGCAAATGTTTGATACAGAAAATACAAAATAAAATCAATAAATAAAATACAATATCACACAACACGTACAATATCGCACAAGACGCGTTATGTGGCAGGTCCACAGACATATTAATAAAAGCAGGCCAAACATATTTTTTACGATTTGTCTATGTTTTTTTATCAACGCGTCGTTTCTGTTACTTTTATAATTTTTCATATCGTCATATCTCTTTCATATACCTACCTGTAAACATACCTACTTCATATATACATTGACAACCAAAGCTCGTGGTATATTTTTTCAGTGGTCATCATGACGTTTCATGTCGTTTCATGACATTTCATGACGTTTCATGGCTGTGTCTCGTCCGTTAACCCTGACTCCACAGTCAAGCCCTTCCATTGCTTCAGCGATGATTGCTTCCGAGTATAAGTTGAAGAGAGTAGGTGAAAGTACACAACCCTGCCTGACACCCCTGCATGTCCACTTCGTCCGTCTCTTCTCCATCTACACGAACGGTCGCCTGTTTGATTCCAGTATAGATTATGGATTATGCGCAGATCCTTGCCGTCTAATCCTATGCGGTCAAGAGTGTCATAAAACGGTCATGCCGATCAGTGTTATATGTAACACTCGATCAAATGCTTTCTCGTTGGTAATCTATGAAACAAAGAAAAACGTCTTGTTGCATATTTTTGCATTTTTGAACCAACACTTGCAGAGCCAACAAGGCGTCTCTCGTTCCTTCCCCAGCTCGGAATCCAAATTAGTCACCACAACTGACTCAAAAAATGAATTAAAAAGTCTAAATTATACCTACGGTTAAAGGTAGTGTATATAAATATGACGGGGAACCCATAAAGTTGCGGTCATCTGGTACACGGTTATTCTCCTCTTGCATCTTGTGGGGATACGAAATAACACCACAGATGGAAAGTAAATGTCTTCTTTAATGATTTAAGAATATCACCAATCACAATAATATTCACAAACTAATCGGATGGAAACGGATGCCTTTCGTGAGCTCACTCTCGCTTGCACGTGCCGACTCAACTGACCGACTTAATCGACATCCAGTGTTGGAATTAAGCGCTCAGAAAATTGTTGTCTATGGCCGTTAAAATAGTAGTATTTACCAAAAAATAGTAGTACCGTCAAACACGTTTTGTTTTTTATGGAAATAAATAAAAACGTAAGACAAAAAGTAAACTATTTATTTATTTTAATCATTTACTAACTATATAATACTATAAAATAACTGAAAAACTATAAAATAACTGAAAAGGTAATTAGGTAGGTATGATAACTTCAACGTCAGCCAATTCGTCAATGGGAACTTCAGCGTCCTTAGCGTTTATTCGATTTAGCATGTCGTTGGTAGGTTTAAATTCGATACAATTTCTGGATGAACTTTCTTTAACGGCATCACATGAAAGTAAGAGTGCATCAATGGAGCGGGTTGCTAGTTTGTTACGGGTTTTAGTTTTTGTTAGATTGACTTTGCTGAAAATTCTTTCGCAATCGGCGTTAGCGTGCGGCAAAACGAGACAGTCGAGAGCAAATTGACTTATTTCTTTAAATGGTTTATGTTCAGGTATGTCATACCATTCGCTTAGTTTTGCCCAAAAAACGTCAGCTCTCTTTTCCTTTTTTATATCATCTTCAAATCCGACTATTGGCAGATTGCGCCATTGGTCGTCAAGAGTTTGAAGGAAGTTTAAATCTTGTAAATCGACCACTCGGGGGAAATTTGAAGCGATTGGCAGTATGCTTGGGTTTTGTTCTCGCACGAGTTGACTCAAAGCATTCTTAGGACTTAATAAAGCTACTTTAATGAGCGGTTCATTGTTGAAATCCCACCTTTTTTTGATCTGCAAAGCAGCTTCAACAAAAAAATCTTTGCATCTGTCTAAAAACTCTTTACGCCTCTTCATGTCTGCCTTTATTTCAGGAGAATCGAGTTTTACTGCCACGCTAATTCCAAGGTAAAGGTTAATCAGATGTTTTGTTTTGTCGCCTGGATTGATTTCTGATAACTCAGTTCGGTTAACGTATTCGCGGTCCATAAAACAAAAGAGAAATTCTTTGTAAAGATTTTTGATTTTCGCATCCAACTCTGTAACCACAACTTCTACAGACTGAAAATATTTATTGAAAATTGTAAACTTTGGAAGCACCCAAGTTAGAAATTCGAAATATAACTTGACATAAGGATCAAGAAGCAAATCGAGGATAGCTTGTCCTGACAGAGATCGTTCTGACAGTGCCATATCTGTGAAGTATAATTTCAAGGCATCCCAGTTAGCTAAAACTCGTGTCACTACTTGCTGAAGCGAAAGCCACCTCGTTTGCGATGGGTGTAACATTTTTTGTGGTTTCAGATCCAAGAATTCTTGAAATTGTTTCAACGCTGCTGAACGTTTCGAGCTATTGTGATAGAAGTTGAATATATTTTGTACCAACTGTTCACATCTATTTGGTAGTTTTTGGCACGCTGCACTAGCGCAGAGATGCGCAGAATGGCAAAGGCATTTCAGGATAATAATCCCAGGGCAGTCAGCTCGGAACCTACTCGCAACAGAGTTTTCACGACCCATCATCACATTACAGCCGTCAGATCCGAATCCAACAACGTTTTCTAGAGGAATGCCGTATTCTGTTATGGAGTTCTAAAGTTTGGAATAGATGTTTTCAGCTGTTGCTCCTATATTTACTGCTGCAGGGTCATCTTCGCTGTAAATTTCGTGAAGATTCCAGAACTTGCTCTCAATCCTGCCGGATATCTTATTAAAAAACCTTACCACTACACAAGATGCTTTCGAGGTAGATATATCCGTCGATTCATCGGTCATAATGCTGAATTTGGTTTGTTTTAATTTGGTTGCCAATTCTTCTTTGTGTCCTGGACCAATGCCTTTGAATATGATCTTCACAGATTTTTTTCGTGTGAAGTTAGTTTCCTTCAAAATATTAGAATCAGGAAAACATTCTTTCAAAAGTTTACCGAGGTGATCCGCAGCATTAAAAGCTATATTATGTTCTGCGTGATACGCTGCAAGCTTAGCTTCGGCAACTCTTGCCAGCTTAATCGTGTTATCTCCTTGAGATGTAGATGGAGACGAAAAAAAGGATGTCACTGGTTTTGACGCACGGATAGAAGACATATTTTTCATATGTTTTTGTCCCTCAGAATATCTCGATAAAACATGTTTTTCGGCGATCATAGAAGTATTACAGAATTTGCATCGTGCTTTTAAATTATCTTGCGGGTCATGAGTAAGCCACTTACTGAATTTTGGATCACTCTCCTATTCAACTCTGTATTTTTGTTGTCTGTGTTTTTCTTTCTTTTTCAAATCTCCTCTCTCTATGCGTATTTTCTTCGGCGTTGTAGCACCACTATCATTATCGCTGTCACTCATTATTGTAATTTGCAAAAACTTGTGTAAAAGTAATTAACGAACTGTCATCAAACAACAGAGCATAATTATGTTCACTCGAAAGCTCTGCGCAAGTAATGCAGGCAATATTCAGATCTCTTTCACACTTACGTATGCAGAGAATATATCCATCCTACTCACACAGACAGAAGTTCGTGCGGGGAATCCCCGTTAGCAGACTCTCATAACGTGATTTGTCTTCCAATGTTGCCATTATAAATAAATAAACCAAAATTAGTAACTGAGTACGTGGTCATGTTAATTGGAAAAAAATAGTAGTATTTTTTCGTACTATCTTAAGACTGTGATAGTATGTAGTACGAATCATGAAAATGTAGTACAAATACTACTATTATAGTACGAAATCCAACGCTGTCAACATCGCCTCTGCACTTTGACAAATGACAGGCCGAATGTGCTCACGAATGACATTGACATTGACGTTTCGCGAACTTGACAGGCTGATTATGTCACACGCATTCTCACGAGCGACATCTAGTGCTCAGTTTAGGTAACATCTTGGTATGTACGTTACGCGTTGCGACAAATAAGATGGTTTAAGTGGCAAAAAAACAACAGAAATACAATTCATCAGTAAGTTTCGACATATTATTAATAATTATGTACACCCAAATTTTCTCAGAATTGTTCACCCACAGTTTTTGAACAAACTCTTTGAGTTTCGTAGCTGATAAAGTTTTGATGATATTAGTATGTTTCTCATGAGTCGTTTTATATGATCATTTTTCACTATACGTTTTTTGGTCGTTTGAACAGACTCGGGTCAATATTTAATTAATTATTGGTTAATTATTTCTACTAAATATAATTTGACATAGGCACCGTTATTTGCCTTTCTATATAATTAGCATAATTAAAAATAATCGCTATATAATGTAAGGAAATGATTTTATATACATTTCAGATAGCCAAAAGATGAAGTACCTTCTGAAAAACTTATGGTATAGCTATAAAATATGGACAGCACGGTTGGCATATTAGTTTAAGCAGCCTCCTCGCCTCTTGACATTGCGCCGAGTGTTGTGGGTTCGATCCCAACACGAGACAGCACTTTGTGAGATCCATACATTTTTGTTTCGGTGTTCATTGTGTCCGTTAGTTGTATGTTTGTAAAGTTCCCCGCGACACAGGATTTATTCCTAGTGCGGGAGTTGTCTTATTAAACAAAAAAAAAATACTTATACTATAACTTTATATATTATAGTTGCAGCGCATGACACAAAATGTTTTCTATGTAGGTACATAGAAAACATTTTGTGTCATGCGCTGCAACAGGGTAGTTTCCAGGGTCAAAATAATTACATTATATTTAATCCGTATTTTAGATTATAAAAAAATATTGGACACGTATTTTTTCTTTTTTCGATTAAGTAAAAAATAACAAAATATTTAGGCCAATTCCTCCTTTCAAAGGAGAGGCCTAGTCCAGCAGTGGACCGATAAAGGCTGATGATGATGAAAAAATAACAAAGATATAGCCCTTTAAAGTTACGTGTGACGTCATCTAGTGCTTAAAAATGCAACACGGCGTGACGTTATACGTAACTTTAATGAGCTATATCTTGGTCATTTTTGGTTTAATTTACAAATAAAAAAATACGTATCGCTTATTTTTGAATAATCTAAAGGACGGACTTGTAAATTTTTTTTGTCAACTAGCCTACTGTAACCCCTTCTATATCATTTGTATAAATTTTCTTAAAAACCGTAACCAAATCGTATCATCGTCTTTTAATTTTGAACCTCCATACCTATACAGGAAATACATTCAAATAACGCTTGTTGGCTACTATAAAAATCTCTTAAGTCTGACATATTTTTAATAGTCAAACTCGAATTACAATATAAATAACTACCGGACTTTAGTGACTACATAACATCAGAGAACACGAAAAATTATTAGGTAAAAGAATATGACAGTAAAATATTGAGCTGCCCTGAGTTCGGCCCTGCACGAACAAACTTATATGTGTGCATAATAGCCACGCTTTTAGCAAATGTGTGCAGATACACTCGACGCATTTTCTGTCAGATGTGTACCGAGTACCGACTCATTTGACGGAATATACGCGACCGAAGATACGTTCGACGGATCTTCCGTCAGATATGTTCCGCCCCTTAAAAATACGGAATGTCACCACCCCATATCATCCAATGGGTGTCGAAAGAGCTGACAGAGGGAGCATATTATGCAGAGAGGCGAGGATTTCCGAGCGCTCAAAGCCTTTGAGGCTCCCCTCTTCCCCAGTTCGCGACTTTCGCGAGTATAATTACGATCAATCGCGCGACGCGAGACGCAACGCCACTGCCGCCATATGTAGGTATAACACTTTCGCGCCACAGTATAAAAAATTGAAGCAGTATATCAATTGAAATATAAACTTACTTATCGAGTATAAATAATTTGCAACGTTTCTGTTTTGAATAAACCTTTATGAAATTCGAAAGTAGTTTTCCAAGATTGCTTTTGTTTATAGTGACAATAGTAATCTTAATATATAAAATCCTTGCGTTACTGACTGACTGACAGACACGCTACAGCCGAAACTATTGGGCGCAGGAAGCTGAAATTTGGCATGTATGTACCTTGTGAACCGTAGAGGTGCACTAAGAAGGGATTTCCCGAAATTCCCACGGGATCGGCCAAAACGGGTAAATTAAAAAAAAATGCAGGCGTAGCTGCTGGCGACCTCTAGTCAGTAGATAATTTTATGAACATTATGTTTGTTGTTAATTATAAAAAAACTTATGATCGCTCGCAATGCGAAAGTATCGCTTGTTCGATATCAATCTTAGGGAAAAGGATTAGATTAATATAAATTAATTAATTCGTTGCTACTGTCAGCAAAACAACGGCATAGAACCAATAATACACATAAAGGGTAATATACTCATAGCTACTTTTAATCACCAATGATTACATTTTGTTATATTTATTTTAACTATGCAATCTCTAAGATACTACTCTGTCAAAAAAGTACCGGAAAAAGATCAATAGTACACAAGATTTTTATTACAGGGTAATAGTTATAGCAATATATACTCATTCAAACACACGTGCATGCATAATAAAGGAGATCACCCAGCTCCATACAAATTAAGGCTATTCTAAAAGTGCCGGCCATTGATATATATGTACTAAATATATGTCAATGGTGCCGGCCAACTAAAATAAACTTATAGAATATTACGAAATAAACACTTTTTATTACTACACTAAGGTTCTAAGTGCAGTCTGTGAGATTATATTCCAGCTCAAAGAATCTATTCTGTTCCTAAAATAAATCCTAAGTAATTAATTACTGGTATTTTTTTGCCTAAAATAACGTGCATGTTGCAATTTAAATGGCATCAGGTAATGACAGGTAGTAAGCCAAGAGCGAAATATCTGATTGATAAGCATTACTGCCTCACAGAAAGAGACGGTGACGTTCTAAGCCATCATGCACCAGACTATGGGCAGGGCAGGTAGCGAGGGTACGACTGTTTAGACTACAGGCCCATGTCCAAAATGGATGGGTCATACGAACCACCAGGTGACGTATATAGGACGATATAAGAGCATAAAATAATAAGATTCAGCACTATGCCGTCACTTGTAAGCTGTCCAACTGAGTGCTGATGAGAATTCAAAAGTGCAGGTAGAGTGAGTACGCATTTCGGTCATATATTTTTGTACGGCATTATGACCTTCGATAGATCCATGATAAATAATAAGAAAGCGCGCAGTGCCGTAAAAAAATAGTGCGCTACAAAGTCGGTAATTTTTTGGAAATTGTCAGAAAATCAAATTCTCACCAGCACTCAGTTGGACAGCTTACAAGTGACGGCATAGTGCTGAATCTTATTATTTGATGCTCTTATATCGTCCTATATACGTCACCTGGTGGTACATATAACCCATCCATTTTGGACATGGGCCTGTAGTCTATGTAACAATAGCCGCGATCAGTTTACGGCCATTTCGCAACATGACCAGTGAAAACTCCAGCGGAATAACAATTGCAGTAGGATGTACCCGATTAGAATTCTTCTATAAATAGTATATTATACCTAGGGTAAGAAATAAAGATGGGCAAAGCAAACCAAGTGAACAGGATTGATACACGTATCCATTTGGGTTGGGCTGCTTTCGATAAACTGGCATTTGCTTTTACGAAGCAACAAAAAGCAAGAATATTCAACCAGTGCGTCCTACCAGTGCTCACCTACGGATCCGAAACTTGGGTTACTACAGAGGCAGCGCTACAGAAACTTGAAGTTGTTCAAAGGGCAATGGAGAGAAAACTGGCAGGAGTGACACTCAGAGACAGAAAGAACAATAAATAGCTCCGAAAAGAAAGTCTAGTACCAGATGTTACCAAAAGATTAGCGGCCGGACATGAAGCCAGAAATCCCGAAACATGGTGCAAGCAAATATTAAAATGGCAACCATGGGATTGTAAATGACTAGCTGGAACGGCAAATGAGATGGAATAAAAACATCATAAAGATAGCAGGCAGTAATTGGTTGAAGACTGCCCAAAACAGAACGGAAAGGAATTTGTTGTAGAGGTCTACACCAAAATGGTCGGAAAAGGCTTAAGATGGTGATGTTCACGGCGCTGGGACGCATAAGCGGGGCATTCCACCAACATTTGTAGCACCGTTTCTTGGACAGGGTTGCGGCTGCTGTCACTATAGTGATATCCAGGCGTTTCTGACTGGCCTTTTCTCTACAAGAACCGGCCGAAACATTGGAAAGTGAGAACGTCGCAACGCAACATCTCTTCAACCACATGGTGCCATGCCTGTACATCATGCAAGACATCTGTACCTGACGGCTCATAGACATTCCTACTAAAGGTTTAGACGATATTTTTATATTTGGTCGGGAGTATTTAAAAATATGTTTTTTACTTTTTTAATGAGTCCACTGCATTTTAAGGCTCACGTATTTCACGTAAGGCTGAAAACGTATAGTTGACTGCCGTTACACCTCTTTGATTTATCACTTTTGTCAAAACAAAACTGCTCTACGGTACTTTTAGACATACATTTAAACCTAAATATTGTCTCAGAGAATACGCTTGTATCCTGAAATGTAATTAGCGATTGATTCGTTCCTTTATTAGATGTTAAACTGAAATACCTGATTTTTTTTCAAAAATCAATCAGCAATATTACTAATTACGGCTTTTTAAAAACCTTTTTGAATTTGACACGAAAACGCTGTAAACCATCATAGCGGTTGAGTGATATCACAAAGTACAAAACAAAACAATCCGTGAATAAAGTCTGGTCTGATGCACCCACTTTTATTTTGTTATATTCGATTTGACAGGTAGAAACTTTTACTTTTTAGTTGTATTTACTACTAAAACGTCAACAACATGAATGGTGGACGTAATGCTCTCTGATTGGTGTTCACTGTCACAAGAATAAAAACATTATTTTTTAGTTTTAGAATCCTAAAAATGACATTAATCTTACCATTTTATAATAAATAATAAACTTTATTGACATCTTAAAATAATAATGTATCTATAGATACTTAGTGGACACAAGCCTATTGACTTAGAAGTTTGGTGTAATATATTAATTTAATTAATTTATTGATTGGCCGGCAAAATAAAAATTAGCCCAATTGGGGTGATCTCCTTTAAGCGCTTCGGCGCTGCCATCGGCAAGCAGTAGTGAAAAAAGTTAAAATTTTACATACATACATACGTAGGAATTGATACTCCTACACCCACAACGCTTATTTTCCGCCAACCAATAATAAACTCTTGTTTTCGTTATTATTTGTCGGTCAAATTGATATAGGTACTTACCTACCGAACACCTTACCTACCTTTCTAAGCTGTGACACCAGTGCATTCTTCCTCGGCGTGATAAATAATTACTATAATATTATTAGGTGTCCATTGTTCCGTGTTTGGTAATAGTGTGGAAATCAATGATATTATTGGTGGAAATAGTCAATAGAATTATTGAATACACGGAAATTCATAATTTTTTTTTTTGATCGCGCTAGTCTTAGGAACTAGCAGGCCATTTTCTAAGATTTATTTGCTTCTCTAGCCCATTTGTTGAGGAAGGTTATACCAAATAACATCACGCTACTACCTACGAGGGTGGGGCAGTAACCATAAATACCACTCAGTAGGTAACTGCGGATATTTGTATTTATTTAGGTAGGTAGGTACCTGTAAAATTCACTTGTATAGCTTTTAGGCACATCTCACATTTTATTTCCGTATATAGGTACACAGAATAAAAGTGTGAATTATTGTATTAGGTAGGTACCCAATACAACAATAATACTATAAATCATCCACAATATACAACAAATCAAGATTTTCTAAAGTACTGTTACCTAACTATGCTGTTGTTATCAAGTCGTTATCTTGTCCAATAATCAAAACGATATTTTTAAAACTATACTTCTTACTTATATACACTATTATTACTTACTAAAAATTTACAATACCTATTTAAAAACTAAACCTAGATGTAATATATTTAACAATAAGTGATGATGACATTCGTAACTGACGATAAAATAATTCGTAATCCTGCGGTGCGCTCTGCAAACGAGCGATACGTCCTGTCTCCATTACATCCCGCTCGGGACTGAACGACGCCGGAGAGAGCGCGTCGGCAGTAGGAAATTACGTATTTTCGGTATTATATTTTTGTATATATTAAAATTCATAATGTGATTGCCGAAAACCATCCGCTTTTACATGACCTTTCTTTTGGTATACTTTTGAAAATTCTAATCCCAATACAACTCAAATGAAACGGGAAAAGTTGTTTAAACAGACCTATATTCGCGATTATTTTCTATCGTATCAAATGACAGTAATCGTGTTTCGAATGGCCGAATAATAAAGGTCTAATGCTGTAGAATAACATATATTTTTTTCCCAATTTAAATCTCTGTTATTTACAAATAAAACGCGTTTGACCACGCTAGATAACACTGTATTTTGGGAAATCCTCGCCTTAAGTGAAGGAAAACTTGATACAATCCTATACCAACCCGTTTGGCCAGCGTGGTATAGTAGGTCAATTCCTCCTTTCAAAGGAGGGGCAACTCAAGAACGATTGAACCGATTTGGCTGAAAATTGTTTAGGAATTTGGTTAGAATCAGGAAAAGCACATAGGATATAGGATACTATTAGTTTTAAACAATAAACTGGGAGGGATTGTAGGGAGGGTCGAAGTTTTTAGGGCACAAAGTTACCTATTGAGAGCGAAAACGCATGCGTTGTAGTATTTGAGTGCTGCGCATGTGCTATCGCATATCTGTCAGTACTTTCTCATCATACATTGTCACACATTATCAAATTGTGCACTTTCATTACATCGTTCGCTTATTTAAACTAATAATTATTGTAACAGGCTTGGCTAATCCTTACTAATATTAGGTATAGGTAAATGCGAAAGTATGTAGGTATCTATGTGCCTACCGATTTCACTTCTGGTACTGTGTTATTCTGTGTTGTTATTCTGTGCTTCTACTAATTTTATAAATGCGTGTGAATGTGTTCAGAGTGATATTGGACCATGGCTTTGACATTTGACTGTATGCAAGGTTGTTGAGTAGGTACCTTCCGGTAGTTAATATTAAGGATACTGACCAAGTTTTTTCGTACCCTATAGAGTATAAAGTATACTGAACTCTTAAGAATTATCAGGAGTGCCGTCACGCAACTTGAGACTGAAAGCTGGTGTTCCAGTCCTGTTAATGTAGAATCTAAACGCACCAAAACTAGGTAATGGCAAACGGCTATAAGTAAAACACCTGGGACGAAACATTATAAAAGCTATTAAAATGAGTGGGACGGCGAAAGGTCAAAATGTCTTATTATTCTCCGAACAATAAAGGAGATTTGTGTTAGGTACCCCCATAGATCATAGAAGTAATAGATATGTAATGAACGCTCGGCGCGTGCGAACGCAGTATGCTCTACGTCGCATACTCGCCGTCGCGCGCCCATATGTCGCGATCAGTTGCAATTTGAATGCGCACCCGAAACTTACTCAATTTTTTCCAAAATGCCTAGCTGTGCAGTGGTTACGTGTCAAAATACGAGCAAAATTCAAACCTATGCGAGTAATGAAATCACATACCACATGTAACAACGACAATTTTACTATTAATTTGCATAAAACAAGATATTTCAAATAAAATATCTGCCTCTACAACGATAACGTACTAACACTATCCTTCGTCACAAAACTGCACTATAATTATTTCCATTGATGGTTTTGTACTGTGAAACTGTCAGTTTACACTCATTTAGAGCGCAATGGAATAAACACACATCGATACCGCTGACTATTGTAGGCATTTGTAGTATCTGCCGCTGTGAGCGTTGGGTTGCATCGCTCGCCAAAGGAGCGAATTAGTGGTGTACCACGAGTAACTGCAATTTGCATAACATCGATATAAACATTGCAAAATAATAATGTGAGTTATAAACAATATATTTTTTTGTTTTTGAAGCGCTATTGTTTCTTAAGCAGATAATGATTACACTGGCGTTTGAAACAGTAAAGATGATTTTAATATAATGTTATAACTAAAACTAAATAAATACCTACATTTTACCGGCCAGTGATATGATAGCGTAGAATATGTACATATATTCTATTTTACGGAATTAATAAATATTTGATAACAGTGTTGCGTGAATTTTATTTAGTTCTCCCTGTTACATTACACTGTATTTACTCATAGTAGGTATATTACAACATTTCAAAATATACCTACCTAAATAAGTAGGATCACTTTATTTCGTTTCATATTGTTGTGTTGTTCTGTTTCTTTTCTTCTGTGCTTTTATTTAATATAATAATTACAAATGACATGTACATTACATATATAAAATGATTAATTTAGTTACTTTTATTTATATACATTAAAGGAACATAATGATTAATTAATTATGACATATAATATGCTTTGAATCGAAAGGTATGAAATTGAATGCAAAAAAGACGAAAGTGATGGTGTTTGAGAAGAATGAAAATGTGATTGAGTGTAATATTGCGATTGGAGAAGAAAACATTGAACAAGTGACAGAATTTGTATATTTGGGTAGTATGTTTACAAGAGATGGAAGATGTGAAGGAGATATTGAAAGGAGAGTGACTGCGGGAAACTGTGTAAATGGAGCGCTGCATGCCTTTATGAACGGCCAGAATGTGCCAAAACAGGCGCGGCTGGCGGTTCATAATGGAGTGCTTGTGCCCACGTTAATGTACGGTAGTGAGTGTTGGGTGTGGCAGAAAAAGCATGAAAGCAGAATTAACGCAGTTGAGATGCGGTCACTGTGTAGGGAACTTAGGTACGTTGTTTGGGGAACTAGTGAAACGTCTTGAGTTCTGTGTAAGACTGTTTATTTTCTCGCTATGCATTGATAATATATACTTGATATACTTACTAAACTATGGTACACCACTACACCTCCGGGGGTGAACGAAAAAAAAAAATAGATTACAATGGAATATTTTTTTTTTGTTTAAATACTGTAATTTAAACATGTAAACATATTGAAATAACATAATAATTAAAGATTACAAAATAAGTACTGGTTACAATAAAATATATATGTAAGTATTATAGTACTATCAACTACGATACAATTTACTTCTATCTTTATGGATTATATCAGTTTTATTATTTCTAATTATCTTAACATTAGGGCCCATATCTTCTACCACTTCAAAAGGGCCTTCGTAAACATCATCTAATTTTCTACAGGATTCATTTTTTACTAAAACTAAATCACCTATATTATAAGTAATGGGATTACATTTTTTATCGTATCGTTCCTTTCTTTTCTCTTTGCTAATAGTTAAGTTATGTCTAGCGTCTTTTAGTGCTACTTGCATTCTATATTTTAAATCTAAAGCATAATTATCTGGGTTATATAATGCATCTACATTTACACTTATTGATTTTGGAATATTACATTGTCTACCAAAAATAAGTTCGAAAGGCGCGTATTTTGTTTCCGTATGGATGGTATTGTTGTAACTGAAACACCAAAATGGTATCCAGTGAGACCATGAATAACCATTATTTGTACAGTAAGCTCTTAAAAAGGCATTCAAATGCTTATGAGTGTTTTCCAAAGAACCGATCGATTGATGGTGGTAAGCTGTGGATGTCAATTTTTCTATTTCTAACAATTTACACATTTCTACCATTGTTGAAGAAATAAATTCCGAACCTCTGTCAGTTGCAATAATTTCAGGTATACCGAATCGCAGAATAAAATTTTGGACAAAAGCTCTTGCAACACTTACCGTTTCCTTATTTTGTAGTGGATACGCCTCTATGAACTTGGTTAGTTCACATTGAACTGTTAGTATGTAACAATTTCCTTCTTCATCTCTATCTAAAGGACCGACTAAATCTAGATAAACTTTTTGAAAACCGCTTGTAGCTGTCGTTGTTATTGTCATTGGCTGTTTAATGTACTTACTATACTTAGTCTTTTGACATTTTGGACACTTGCTAATAAAATCATGTATATCTTTGTCAAGGCCTGGCCAGTAGAACTGACGTTTTATATTATTAGTCATTCTGCGTATCCCAGCATGGCCACTGGTGGGTAGCAGATGAAAATCATGTAATATAAATTTCTTATCCTTATCATTGTCTATTCTTTGTACTCCTTTTAGTATGCATACTCTCGGACCGGTCCATGTTTTCAATATTTTGAGCTCATTACATATTCCCTTTATAAAATCTAAATTTTCATCATTTTTAATTATACAAATTTCTTCTATTTTTACACTCTTACTAAATTTCTCCAGCTTAGACACAAATTCGGCTCGCGAGAATTGTGCTCTAAAGCTGAGATTTACACATAGTAACATTTTACTAGGTATATACGCAAAACAGTCATCCTCGTCACTAATTAAATTCATTTCTCTATATTTATCTATCTTATCTTTTTCTACTAAAGTCATCTCTATCAGATCGCACGGTTTCCTTAATAACTCCACAACTCTAGGTTGATCAGACCTGTCATCAGTGGGTTTACTAAGTAACGG
The DNA here is from genome assembly GCA_944739405.2 of Euclidia mi. Classification (NCBI taxonomy): domain Eukaryota; kingdom Metazoa; phylum Arthropoda; class Insecta; order Lepidoptera; family Erebidae; genus Euclidia; species Euclidia mi. The sequence continues at coordinate 45,123,679 of OX123206.2, read as the reverse complement.
CGAACTATTTTTACTGTCTTCGTCCATTCTTCTCTTTTGTGCTCTAGTTAAAACGTTTACATTCGAAACTGCTTCATTCATACTCTTTAACTCATCCGATGAAATACACACTCTGGACAACGCATCCGCGACTACATTGTCCTTACCTTTCACATACACTATTTTGAAATCGTATTCTTCTAGAGTCAAACGAAACTTTAAGAGTCTACTTGACGGGTCTTTCATCCCGAACAAATACACGAGGGGCTTATGATCTGTCATTATTGTAAAATGTCTAGCATATAAATATGGCCTAAAATACTTTACGGCCCATACTATGGCGGTTAATTCCTTTTGAATTGTGGGGTAATTTAATTCTGCTTTGTTAAGGGGTCTGCTAGCATAAGCCACGGGTCTTAAATCTTTATTACATAAAACTGCGCCTATAGCTATTCCTGATGCATCGGTCTGTAATATAAATTCGTTTTTATCTGAAAAGTTGGGATACTGAAGAATGGGTGGGGTCATTAAAGATTGTTTTAAAAAGTCAAAGGATTTTTGACAGTCATCAGTCCAACAGAAGGTTGTATTTTTCCTACATAATCGGTTCAGAGGCAATGTAATTTCAGCAAATGAAGGTACAAATTTTCGATAGTAGTTGCAAAAAGCTACAAAACGTCTGACATCATCAATACTTTTGGGAACGGGATAATTTTGTAGAATTTTAGTTTTTTCTGGATCAGGTAGTACACCATCAGCAGAAACTAAATGTCCTAAATATAAAATTTGTTTTTTCAAAAATTGACATTTGTCTGGATTGAGTTTTAAATTCACTTTTCTTAATCTTTCAAGGACAGATATTAGATTAGAATTATGGATTGTTAGATTTCTTCCAAAAATAACTAAATCGTCCATATATACAAAACACTTCTCGTATGTCAGACCAGACATAGCTATAGACATAACTCTACTAAAATTACTACAGGAAGTCTTAAGTCCCATTGGGAGACGTTTTAATTGGTATTGGCCCGTGCTAGTAGTGAAAGCAGTATATTTACGGCTTTCAGGGCTTAAACTGACTTGGTAATATCCTTGGTTTAAGTCTAGATGGGAGTAATATATAGAACCAGAGAGCGAATCTAAGATGTCAGTGATGTTTGGTAGTGGAAACTTGTCGTCAACAATAACCTCATTAAGTTTCCTATAGTCAACGACCAAACGCCACTTTTTCGTACCGTCAGATTTTTTAGGAACTAGAAGTATCGGACTAGACCACTCACTAGTCGATTCTTCTATTATGTCATCGTTCAACATTTGTTTGATTTGTCTATCAATTTCCGGTTTCATTGATTGTGGTAACCTATAGGGCTTAGTGTATATAGGGCTAACATTCGGCTTTAGTGTAATTGTTTGTTCGTATACATTTGTTGTATTCAAGTTATCTCCTGGCAAAAAGAACACATCTGAATACTTAGAACAGATAATTTCAATAGAATTTCTTTCTTCAACATTTAAATGATTTAATTCTAATAATGACAGTAAAGTTTCTGCTCTATTAACATCAGCCTTTGATTTCGAAAAAGAAAAACTATTATACTCATGTAAAAAATTAACTTCTGGGGCAAAATTTTCTAAAGTAACTTCTTCTTCCCTTACATTAAGTATTTTAACCGGTATTCTACCACATTTTGGTCTAACAATCGCTGAAGCTAGAAAAACATCCTTCTCTATCTCTCTCGCGCTAACAACACAATCATCATTCACATCAGTGCTTATATAAACATAATGAATAGTTTCACTCCGCGCCGGTAAAACAAAATTATTTCTATAGTCTGGTTTCTCCAAGAGGGGTAGCGAAACTACATTACCATCATAATTAATAGTTAAAATATTAGAAGGCAAATCAATGTTACAATTATATTTAGAAAGAAAATCTAATCCTAAAATTCCACTTGCCTTTAAAGGTAATTTTTCAAAAACGTGAAATTTTTGTAACAACGTATCAGAGTTTCTTAAAGTGAGTTTAAGAGTTACATTTCCAGAAGAACAAATTTGACCTCCTATACCGTTTATAACAGTATCATCTTTAGATATCCAAATAGAGTTAGGTAAATCGTCTTTTTTAATTACTGATATTGATGCTCCTGTATCGACTAAAAATATGTATTTCCTATTACTGACATAAAATGATACGAATCTACTGTGTCCATTACATGACAAAACAAAATCTTTAAACTCGAAAAAACTTATCTGTCGTCACAGTTTCAGATTTCTCAGGGACGCTTGGCTTTTGGATTTTATCATCTTCGGTCCTCTGAGCTGAGTAAACGTTACGGCTGTTGCCATGCCAATCACCACGACGGTTATATCTACTACCATAAAATCTACCACGATTAAAATTTTGAAAAGGTCTACGATAATCATGAGGACGGAAATTGTTACTGTTAGAGTAGACACGCCCGCGGTGACCTTGAACTCTCGGTCCGGTAGAAGCTCTGTACTTACCTCGAGGTCTTCGTGAGTATTGCATAACGTCTGACCTGGTTGAAGTAGAAGGCGTTGACAGCTGCTCGTCCTTGGCTGCTTGGATCGCCTCGTTCAGACTGCTGTAGTTCCGGGCAGCCACGATGGTGCTAAGTCTCGTATCCTTAAGGCCTTCTGAAAATTTTTTAATTGCCATTTTTTCGTTAATAGGCTTCAAAATGTCAAACTTGGACGAATCACCATCCGCCTGGGTCAGCGTCAGATCTGTGAAAAGTTTTTCCAATTCGGTGCCAAACTCGTCGATTGACCTCCAGCCTTGGCTCGTACGCTCGAGTCGCGATTGTATGGCTGTAAAAGATTTAGGGGTTAGCAAACGTTTTCTTAAATCCTGTATTAAGTCACTAACTGTACTGTAATTTTTCAACATACGCAACTTAGCGTTTTCCGAAAGTCTACCTTTCAGAATAAATTTTATTAAATGGTTTTGACCTGGCTCATCTAACATTTCTGAATACATTTCCACAGCATCTATCAATCGCTTCGTGGTGTCCTCCTTACCATCCAAAATAGGAATCAAACTACACGCCGTTCGCATATCAAACTCCATTTTTTTTCTGTTAAATTATCACTCGGGGTACATAAATGAGATATTTCTACAAATAAACGCTTAATATTGTCATAAGTCGTAGTCAAGGACGTCACCACTTCTGGTTTCTCATCTCGAGTTAACTTTGATATTAATACTAAAGACTTATTATATAAAACTTTCGCTTCTTTCAGTTTATTTAAAGCAACGGAGCCCTTGAATCGACTTTGACCTTTCTTAACTAAGTATTTACGAATCAAATTCAGTTCATCATATATGTTTAAAAACTCTTCGGCCATAATATAATTAAACAAAGAAAAGATTGCATCATTCAAACTAATCCTAAATCATACGAACGAGTCCCTAATAAGTACAACTATTCAAAACTATTCCATATACGTCGAGAGCTATCATGTTCGGTGAGTCGCAGTGCACGATTTATGAACAGATTACAAATGCAATGAATAAAACTTTGTTATCACTTATTAATACAAACTTACGCATTTTAAGACAAAAGTATAATATATAAACGTAATTTAACCGTAGATATACTGGCAAATGATACCTTAACCTGTAAAAGTTACACATTAATGTCTAGTAATATAGTTTCATACCGAACACACTGTTTTATTGTTTATAGTCACTTCGTACTTACTCCGTACGCGACGATACCGTGATGATATGACGTATTAACGAATGAAGATAAACGCGACTACTTTTATTTCCGCACATAGACGCACTTTTTACAATACGATTGGCAACGCACTTTTTGATACCGATAACGCACTTTGTACTGGGGTACACGCAAACGCACTTTTTACCTTTTAACACTTTTTACGCAAACGCACTATCTATACTTGTTCGATGTTGTGGCGCTGTGGGCGCTCCGTGAGGTACGCGACGGCCTCTCTGCGGCGTAAGGATCTGCGATTCATTTGCCTGTCTATCCATGTTACGTGCATCTTCTTATAATAAAAACAAAATGCGTAGACTGCGGCAGCCAAAAGAACGATGGTCATGATGGTAAGAAGAATATTGGTGGTGCTTACGCTGGAATAGCCAGTCTCAGAGGTTGCATCGTTTCTGCCAGCACCGGCTGCATTCTGGGCTATTATTGTTTCTTCTTTTGTCTGTTGCGAACCCATGTTGCAGTATAATTTGTTACGTAGCCAACATTTCGGAAAATAGTATTGAATAGGAAAAAACTAGAGAACCAGATAATTATTACTTCGAGGTCATAGTCCAATTGATTACCTACTACTTGTAACTATGCACTCGCAACTATGCACTCGCGGCCAAAAATGGCAGGGTCGCCATGTAGGGAACTTAGGTACGTTGTTTGGGGAACTAGTGAAACGTCTTGAGTTCTGTGTAAGACTGTTTATTTTCTCGCTATGCATTGATAATATATACTTGATATACTTACTAAACTATGGTACACCACTACAACTGCGTAGTATGTGTGGGGTAAGACTGATTGATAGAATTCCGAATGCAGTAATACGAGAGCGATGTGGCCTGAAAGAAGATGTCGTGACAAGGATTGAGAAAGGAATGCTGAAATGGTTTGGGCACGTGGAGCGAATGAGTGAAGAAAGAATGACGCACCAAATATATGAGGCTAACGTGTATGGACAAGCCGGTCGCGGCCGACCTCGTAGGACATTCGTCGACCAAATTGGTGACGTTCTGAAAAACGGGCATGTCCTAAGCACCCGGAACCGGCGAGCATGTATGAACAGAGTAATGAATGTAGAGGAAGCGCGTGAGGTTTGTAAGGATAGATGCAAGTGGCGTTCCGTTGTCTCTGCCTACCCCGACGGGAAAAAGGCGTGAGTTTATGTATGTATGTATGTTAATTATGACAAACACAACAAACGGGTGACAAAATTAATGTGCTAAAAGCTCTTAAATGTAACTGTTTCAAAAAATGCCTTAGTAAGAATAAATTTAGAAAATTGTTTAAGTTAAATAAATTAATTAAGAAACTTAGATCTGGTCCTAAGTGGTCTACCAAATTGAGTCAGTATGCACAAGATAACTGTAAATTAAATAAAGAGTGTGAGTCTCTTTTATTAAAGCTTGAGGAAACAAATGAAGAATTAGTTTCTGGTAGGTTGTTATATGAACAACACTCAAGTGAGTTGCAAGCACAAATATCAAATCTACAAGCTCAACTCACTAGAACTATAATGGAACACCAGAATGAGACTCATGAATACATTTTAAAATATGAAGAAATTTCAAGAGTTGGTCGAGAAAATTTAAAACAACTTATCTCATTATCCAACTCTAATAATTACTGTTCCAGTTGTACAACTAATTGTGCGACTACACCTGCTGAATCAATAGAATTGAATGCACATGGATGTCAGTATAATACACAAAACAAACTGCATCCAGTAAAGACTGACAGTAAGAATGTAATAATTTTTTCAGACCAACTGGGAGTGGGTTTAGGGAGCTTAATTGATCATTACACTGAGCAACCAGTACAGAACTTTTGTTCACCTGGAGCTCAGTCTTGTACCCTAGTTGATAAGATTAAGAATGCCGACTTGAATGCACAAACTACTGTCATCATATTGTATGGTGACAGCTCATTAGTCTCCAAAAACAGTCTCATAGAATTAACAGACTTAATGATAGATGTTAGCACAAAAATAGGATGTAGCTTTATTATTTGTGCATTGCCTTATTCATATGCTCTCACAGATGACCAAAACAGGCAGATAGGCAAATTAAATCTATTATTGTACAATAGGACATGTCATAGTGACAGTATTTTATTTTTTGACACTAATATTTTTATTAGTAATTTCTTTTTAACAAAAGATACTATGTATCTTTCTTATGTACATAGGCGACAACTTGCTAAATTATTAGCATTTAATTTATATACTGACAGGAGTACTACTAGAGTACTTAGGAATTTGGTAGATAATAGTTATACCAATAGTAGTATTGACACATCTATTAGTTTAAACTATTAGATGAGACAACAGATAGGCATTCATGTGTTTTAAACTTAGTTCATCAAAACATACAAGGCCTATCTGGCAAAGAATTAGAAATAGATTTATTTTTAAATAAACATAAGATTGATATCTTATGTATTACAGAACATTGGTTGCGAGGTGACCAATTAATATTTAACAATCAACATCACTCAGTTATAAGTGCATTCGTAAGAAAGAAGGCTATTCGTGGTGGCTCTCTAATATATGTATGTAATAGTTTGAAATGTAAAGAACGTAAGGATATAGCTAAACTTTCTATCGAGCGCACTGCTGAGATTTCTTGTGTTGAGCTTGAACAACATATTATAGTGTGTGTGTATCGACCACCACAAAGCGACTTTACTCAGTTTGAAAGCATTATTGAGGATGTCTTAAAACACATAATTTCTAGTAGGAAGTCTATAATCGTATGCGGCGATTTTAATGTCAATTTGTTAGAAAAATCACCAATTTGTACTAGGTTAGTTAGCTTATTTAGGTCATTTAATTTAAATGTTTTGTTCTCTGAACCAACTAGAATAACCTCACATTCGTCTACATGCTTAGATAATGTTTTTTGCAATTGTCTTTATTTAAGTAAGGCTGTTTTAACTGACTTGACATCGGATCACTGCGGGCAAAAGGTTGTAATTCCAACTAATACAACCCCTAAAGTACAAGAAATTACATGTAGGCCAATGACCTCTGCTCGCCTAAAACACTTTAGTAATGATGTTGCTGCCAAGATCGCCAGTATTGACTTAACCGTTGATGATCCTGATGAATTATATAAATGCTTATTTAAAATTGTTAATGATGAGTACAATAAAATTTTTAAACTGAAGACGTTTGCAAGGAGCATTAAAGTAAATTTTTGTGATTGGGCAACAGTAGGTATATACAAAAGTAGAGCTAGGTTGTATGATCTATATGGTATGAAGAAATACAATTTTAATCCTGAATTTATTCAATATGTTAGAAATTATTCCAAGGTTTTTAAGAGGACATGTGCTTTAGCCAAATCCTTATATTTAAGCAATAAAATCAAAGAATCCAAGAACAAAATTAAAACTACTTGGAGCATTATTAACAATGAGACTGGTCGAGCTAAATTGGTAGATAACAATTATGAATTAAAATTGAATGGTGAAATTATTACTAGGAAAACTGATGTTGCTCAGACATTTAACAATTTCTTCATAAACATACCAGTGAACACAACCAGCTGTCTAGATTCATGTCCAAACAAAGCAGAAATGTTGGTTAGGGGCAATGTGAATGAGTGTGATGTGCTTTTTAATTTTAAATATATTGACACCAATGACATACTGAAGGTATTCAAGACGCTCAATAATAAAAAATCTGTTGACTTATGGGGCATTTCTGTTAAACTTGTGCGACAAATTATTTCTAGCTTAGCTCCATATTTAGCTGCAATATTCAACAGATGCGTAGATACAGGAGTATTTCCTGATCTAATGAAACACAGTAAAGTAATACCATTATTCAAAAAGGGATCAAAGAGCGACCCTAGTAATTTTCGGCCAATTTCTATCTTGCCTGCTATTAGTAAAATTTTTGAAAAGATTATTTTGCATCAACTAGAGAGCCACTTTCACGCAAATAATTTATTTCACAGTGAACAGTATGGCTTTACTAAGGGTCGCTCCACCGTTGATGCCGGTGTAACTTTGTTAAAGCATATTTTTAATGCTTGGGAAAACTCGAAGGATGCCATTGGTGTTTTTTGTGACCTATCAAAGGCCTTTGACTGTGTGGAACATAATACGCTTTTACTTAAATTGAAACTTTATGGTATTAGAGATACCGCACTCAATCTTGTTGCCAGCTACCTTAGTGATAGAATTCAGTATGTAGATGTTAATGGGAGTAGGTCTCTAGGTTTGCCAGTAGGAATGGGCGTTCCACAGGGCTCTATTCTCGGTCCATTTCTTTTTTTAATATATATTAATGATTTGCCGTTCTTTGTACAAAATTTATGTGATATTGTTTTGTTTGCCGACGATACGTCACTAATTTTTAAAGTTGATCGTAAATTAAGTAACTTTGATACCGTCAATAACACTCTTGCACAAGTATTAGATTGGTTTTCGACAAATAATTTGGTACTCAACTCAAGCAAAACCAAATGTGTTAAATTCTCTTTGCCTAATGTCAAAAGTGTTCCTACTAATATAATTTTAAATAAGGAAACAATTCAACTAGTCGAATCAACCGTATTCTTAGGTGTAACTTTAGATTGTAAGCTTCAGTGGGGCGCCCAAATATCCTGTCTCGCAGTAAAACTTAGTTCTGCAGCGTTTGCAGTTAGAAAAGTTAGGGAATTCACAGATATAGATACTGCTAGACTAGTTTACTTTAGTTATTTTCACAGCGTAATGTCTTACGGAATAATGTTATGGGGTACAGCTGCTGATATACAGACTATTTTTGTCATTCAAAAAAGGGCCATACGTGCAATTTATAAGTTAGGTGCTAGAGATTCTTTACGTAATAAATTTAAAGAAGTAGACATATTGACAGTTGCATCACAATATATATATGCTAACTTAATGTACATTAAGAAAAACTTAATTCTATACCGCAAAAATAGTGATTTGCACAACGTGAACACAAGGAATAAGCATAAACTGGTGGGAACTAACTACCGTCTACATAAAGCTCAGAACTCATTTGCGGGGATTGGTATACGATTTTTCAACAAATTGCCTCTTGAAATAATGAATTTACCCATGCACAAATACAAACGGACAATTAGGAACTTTCTTTTACAAAGGGGTTATTACACTATTAAGGAATTTTTAAATGATAAGACACCGTGGGGATAGGCTTAGGCTTGTTTAACTCACGATTATTTTATTTACATGTTAAGTGGAGGTGCCTCGTGAACACATGATTTTTGCAGGATTTGGATATTTTTATGATTTGTTGAATGTAGTTTAACATTATTTATCTCTGATCATATCATTGTTCACTTGTCACCTTCACAAAATTCTTTCTACATTTGCATTCCTTCACGTGTTCCACTAACTTATGTTAATAATAACGATCTGGAAAATGGAGGTAATTGGCGGTCATGGTCAGTATACCAATAGATTGTTTCTTACTGCTGGTTCGTATACCGTTGTCGTCATGCTCACTAAAATGTCATTTCTTGTGGTGGCGTCGTGTGTCGGGTCATCCCTTTCCCTCTAATATGGCGAGAGGGATGATGGCTGGCACATGCGTCATACTCGTGAACGGGTGCTACTTGCGATGACTGGTCGATGACGGTCTTGCGGGCTGGTATTAGATTTTAATAATTAACTGCATCATTTCCATCATGGTTCTGATCACTTTCGCGGATTGCCTGCATTATTAGGTATATATAATGTAAGTGGATGCTCCTGTTTCACCATGTCTATTCTGAGAAGGCTAACCAAAAGTATTATGCTTGAGTATTATGATGTACAGTAAATATATACAAGTGATATAGAAGGTGTAACAGTTGCAGCACCTTACAAAATGTAAATTGTGTATTATGCAAAACCTGGCGATGAAAAAGAGTGACCGTGAGTTTTATTGCCCGTTCTTTCTCATGGTTCTACCTATTGCTTTGCGAACGTGGCAGTAAATGTAAATGTAGAAGCATACAGTAATAATGTTTTAAATTTGAGTACAAGTAATTATTTTATAAATTTATTATTTTGACGTTCATAAGCGTCACATTGTGACCCAAATGAATAAAGGATTTTGAATTTGAATTTGAATTTGAACAAACACACACTCATTTTTATATAATTATTATTAGACGTGCTCAGTACTTAAATGAAATGAAATAATACTATAGACAGCTGACACACGGCCATCTGATTTCAAACTCAGCAGTGCTTTATTAATTCTTATATTATAATATTTTGGATGCATAGGGTTCCCACCAAGAACTTAGGGTCACAAGCCAACCTCACCTGCAAGTGGTGCACCGGTCGATTAACGGACGATGCTCTGGCTAATAAAACATCCCGATAAGCGGCAATAGGCTCGCCACCTATAACGTGGTATCAAAACATTGGCGAAAAGTGGGCGTTTAACAATGCAGTAGTCGCGCATCTAGAAGTAACGTAAGTGGTCGCGCGGATTACATACGTAGTCCATTTTAAAATTGATCTTGAAATTATATTTGCAGAAAACTCTTTATTATTTTTATAAAAATACTATCAGTCGTGGTTATTTTAAAACATTTTATTAGCAAAACCTAATCACAACCCCTAAATTACAAAATAAGTAACCAAAACAAAAATCGTCTCTAAATAAGCATAAATATGACATTGTTTACTCAAATTGAGAACATTCACAATTTTTGTGTGAAAATCTAACTACTAAATTCGATTTTCTGCACAGGATAAAGACATTTTCTTGAAATGATGCCCACATGTAAACTTGTTGAACGCGGTACACATTTTTCTGGTCCTTATACAGCGGGTTCATCACAGTCATGGAAATGACGCACTACCTTGCTCCATATAGAGGTAGTTGCTTGAGTTTCATGATACACAATGCCGAAAAAGTATTTTATCTTGATTGTTAGGATGTTTAGTAATGATTTTCTTCGATTCTCCTAAGTGCCAGTGGCTTCAACCGAGTTAAATCGATCCATTTTTCTTTTGCGCTACAAAAATCATCAATCCAGGCTTCAAAATCAAAATCAAAATCAAAATCATTTATTCATCTAGGCCACTAAGTGACGCTTATGAACGTCAAAATTTAAGTTAATTACTTAATGATTCTACATTTACATTTACTGCCACGTTCGCAATGCAATAGGTAGAACCACGAGAAAGAACGGGCAATAAAACTCATGGCCACTCTTTTCAAACAAATATAATGGTGGTACATTTTATTTTTGTAAGGAGCTGCAACTGTTTCACATTGTAGACATCTACTAATAAAATTTTTAGTAGCTATTGATATCATACTCAAGCAGTAAATGATGTTCATATGGTAAGCCTCCCAAAGTAAATATGGTGAAACAGGAGCATCCACTTACGTCTTTTTTAATGTAGGCAACTCGCGAACATGGTCAGAACTATGGTAGAAGTGAATGAAGCCGAAAGTAACGGTATTATGAAACCAAAGCAATCGACAACCTATTAGTTAACCCATGACCACGAGTTACCCACATCTTACAAATCCGCAAAGTTATAATGAAAGTGTGGAACATGAATGCAAAATATAGTATGAAATGAGAATATCGTAATTAACTACACTATAAAATAAAACTACTAATTATTGACCTAGTCAAAAGCGAAGAACTACTTCCAAGCGCTCCTGTCATCAAAATAATCCTTCAAACTGTAATATGCCTTATTTATAAGATTCTTTTTAACTTCTGCCTGAAACGAACTTAATGGCAAGTCTAAAATATAAGTTGGTAATTTATTGTATATGCGAATACTGAGCCCAATAAAAGAGCTATGCGTTTTGTGCAAACGAAAATACGGAACACATAATTTATGTCTATTTCTAGTATTGATATTGTGTCTGTCACTATTCATTTTATAAGAATTTATGTTTAGTCTTACATGCATAACACTGGCATCAACATAACACTTCTATCTGTACAGCTCGGCGATTATACTCCAAATTGATACTAAAATATAAGTTAACTTATGTTATAACAATAAATTCGAATAAATACAGTCTAATTATTCCAATTTACTCAATTATAGATAAAAATATACAAAATATTATAACTGTTAAGAAGGAAAAAATACTTACGTAATCAGTCGCGCGGATTACAATTGTAGTTCACGCCCTTTTCTTAGCTCCTATGTAGGACCACAGGGCGCGAACTGCGCTGGCATTACCCTGAGCGAGTTGCCCAAATATTCATTTGAAAGTATCTAGCGGCTTATTTAGCTGGCGCTAACCGATTTTGAAAAATTATCGAGTCTATATATGTGGATTACATATGTAATCCACGCGACTACTCCAGGGTAATTCCTCTGCAAACCCCTTCAGGGAAACAGGCGTAAGGTTATATATATATTACTAGCTACCGCCCGCAGCTCCGCTGGCGTGGAATGTTAATAAAAATAGTCAATCCAAGTAATAATCTATCTGTGTACCAAATTTCATCCAAATCCGTGCAGCCGTGTTTGCGTGATTGAAATCCAAACATCTAAACATCCGTACTCTCACATTTATAATATTAGTAGGATAATATTTTAAAATAAAAACACATTATACATAAATTATACTCAAACACAGAACAAGTCATTGAGCTCATCATAATATATTAAAATGTCCTAGACGGGCATTGAATCCACGACCTCAGGCTCAGCAGACAGCGTCACTAACTAATAGCCTAACTAGCCAGACAATACATTTACACAAAAAATATCAATGAGCTTTTATTATCGATATTTTATATCGATAGTGTCAACCCCTAATGTAATCGTGTAAATGTTATTGCATTTATCAATGTGTGAGTAAAATGCTATCTTCTTCATGCGCACGTACGAGACATAGGCGATGTTTCTTGTGAAGCGTGAATTTACTTGTGTGAGTGGCGAATGGAAGCGCTGTTATAGTTATGTGCGTGTAAGAAGCGAAGCGTTTATAGAGCGCAGGTGTGTGGGTGTAAAAGAATTGGCGACACTGGTTCTCTAGGCCGGGGCATATCTCCTTACTTCAATGATCTGAGGGTACCCCGAATTTAACACGAGCGAAGCCGCGGGCAAAAGCTAGTTCAAAATATATACTAATTTTTCACGTCATTGAAACGTGATGTACTTTTTAAAATAATGATAACAACATGTTTATCAAAAATATTATCATATTGTGCGAATAACACATATAATAACACAAGTTTTGTTACAAGTTATTTGGAATCAATATTTAGAATATTTCACGTATCATACATAATATTGTTTATTTAGTATCGTATTTAAGGATTGTAAGCCCGTGAGGTTTGTAAACATAGAAGACATATAAGTAAACATATAAGAGTATATTGTACTAGACGATACCCGCGGTTACACCCGCGTTATTTAAGTCTACTGCTCCGCTCCCGTCGCTCATAGCGTAATGTTATATAGCCTATATCCTTCCTCGATAAATGGACTATCTAACACTGAAAGATTTTTCAAATCGGACCTCTTCCTGAGATTAGCGCGTTCAACCAAACAAACAAACTCTCCAGCTTTATATGTTAGTATAAGATATACAGTCTGCGGGAGCTAACTTGAATAACATAAAGGAAGTTAAAGACGAGTTCGAGTACCTTTGACTGCACGGTAGGCCAATTCCTCCTTTCAAAGGAGAGGCCAAGTCCAGCAGTGGACTGTAAAAGGCTGATGATGATGACTGCACGGTTAGCGTTTAAGCACTCAACTCGCCGCTCGTCAGTTCGTCGAGTGTCGTGGGTTCGATTCCCACACGAGACAACACTTTGTGTGATCCATAGATCGTTGTTGCGAGTCTGCGTGTTCAATGTGTTCGTTGCTTGCATGTTTGTAAAGTCCCCCGCGACGCAACATTTATCCCTAGAGCGGGAGATGCTTGTAAAAAAGGCTCAGCCACGTAATGCAGTAGCGGGCCGCAGCGGCGACGACTTCAATGTACGTGTCGGGCTCTACTCAGCCGCGGCCGATGTCGGGCCAGAGTAGAAAGCGCCATGTACAACAAAGTGCCTGCCACCGTAGCTTCCTGGCCGTAATTCTAACGTATTTTCTCCCAGTTAGCAGATAGAACATGTATTTACTACAACTGGTATAGTTTTCTGTGTAATTGTCATTTTTATCAGAAGTGTTGCTTCTTTTGTTCATAAAATAACAGTTTTGCAATTGAAAATGAATACAGATGTTAAATTATTTAAATTAAACGAGTAAAAAAGCGAGTGAAGTAAAATGTAAGTAAGCAGGTTCTGATGTAACCTTCCTTATATCGATGTGTTTGATTCCTTCCAAGTGTACTAAATACAAAGGAAAGTTGGAATCATACCTACATGATGTTCAATATCATACGTCAGTTAATTAGTCTTACTATCTCTTGTATTTGGTAAATAAAATCACATCACGCCATGTCATTTAGGTACTTAGATAGTGCATAAACATTATATGTAATTTATAAGGAAAAATAAAACATTGTTTATAAACAACAATGTTTTATTTTTCCTCATTGTTATCTTATTCTGTATTATTATTTAAAACTTGTTGTGCCCGCGGTTACTGGGCTATCCAACACAAATATAATTATTCAAATCGATCCAGTAGTTTCTGAGATTAGAGCGTTCAACCAAACAAACAAACTCTTCAGCTTTATTAGGTAGGTGTATTCGTATAGATAGGTAATGAAAACATGAAGGCGTTGTTAGAGTTTTTTCCTGTAGCCATTTCTTACCGAGTTCCAAAGAAGGAGTTTATCAATTTGACCTGTACTTACAGGTCAAATTGATAAACTCCATATAATTATTATGTGATAATTATTGGACGTTTTTGAATATGATGATCTAAATTAGGCTTATAATAAGTAGGCTTGTCCGTGTGGTGACGGATTAAGAATACGGATTGTCACCACCCCACATCATCCCATGGCTGTCGTAAGAGCCGACAGAGGGAGCATATTATGCAGAGAACAGCACTGTAAGAGAAGGAAACTTGATACAAACCCTATACCAACCCATTTGGCCAGCGTGATATAGGAGGCCGATTCCTTCTTTCAAAGGAGAGGCCTAGTCCAGCAGTGGACTGTTAAAGGCGAAGGCTGTGGATGATGAAGTAGGCTATAATATTTTTAATGTATAAAATTCTTGCGTTACTGATTGACTGACAGACAAGCTACAGCCAAAAATATGAGGCGTAAGAATCTGAAACTTGTGATGTGTGTTCCTTGGGGACCATTAAGAAGGGATTGCCCGAGTTTTCCACGCGATCGGGCAGAAATGGTTTAATTTTGCGGGCGTAGCTACAGGCATCCCCTAGTTTAATATAATATGCATTAGAAATATTTGCGAAATATGGCGTCAAGATTAACGGGCGTGTCATCAACAATTTAAGATACGCTGACGACACAGTCCTAATAGCGTCTACAGAGACTGAGTTTCGAACAATTATTAACCGAGTGAACGAGTGCAGTGTGAGGGCAGCCCTGAGGATGAATAGACATTTTACATTTCCAAGACAAAAGTCATGATTGTTTCTAACAGAGTTGATTTGGATCCCGTCTTTACGATGGCTGGCCAGAAACTTGTCAGAGTGCGTAAATATAAGTACTTGGGAACGTGGTTGGATGAAAGCTGGGAGAGTGATCTCGAAATTAAAACGCTCATTGAGATAGCCCGCAGTGCCTTTACAAGCACGAAAAAAGTTCTTTGCAACCGTATCCTGAAGATCCTCTTGCGGACGCATCTCTTACAGTGCTACGTCTGGCCAATACTTTTGTACGGATGCGAGGCTTGGACAATTAAGGAAGACCTCAGAAACCGCATAGAAGCATTTGAAATGTGGGCGTACAGAGAAATGCTTGCCATCAGTTGGACTCAAAGCGTCACGAATGAGGAGGTCTTGCGACGTATTGGGCAAAAACGAGAGCTCCTACGGACTTTCTAAAAGAGAAAATTGCATTCTTGGGCCATGTGCTCCGGCACGATAGATATGGACTCATAAATTTTCGATAATATCGCTTCTTTTTCGGCTGCTAATATCTGAAAGTTCCTTGGAACATTAGGTATTGGCAAGTAGCGGCATGTTGGTTGCCATGGGACTCTTAGTTTGGATGATATCAACCGATATTATTTTCTCCACTACCTTTTCGCTAAATCACCAAACTACGAGTCTCACTGTTAACTATTTAGCCAGGTTACCTCAACCCAAAATAGTCTTTTTTCTTTTCTCTAGTGTCACCGGCTGAGATCAAGAAGATAATCCTTTCCATAAAGTCCAATGCTATGGGATGTGACAGCATCAGCCATCGTATGATTACGATAATCCTTGATCAGCTCCTGGCGGCCATATCCCACATCATCAATTCCTCACTAGTTTCTGATACCTTTCCTTCCATGTGGCGAAAAGCCTATATAATTGGCTTTCATTTTCTATTTTTATATAAATTGATTTTCTAGCTGTAAGTTTTCCATATATGTGAAAATAAAATAAATAAAATAATTCCCCTACCAAAAATGCCCTATCCAACTCTTCCTCAATACTTTCGACCAATATCTATCCTACCCTTCCTATACAAAGTGTGCACACACAGCTGTCTAGTTTTGTCCATCACAATTGCTTATTGAGTCCGTTCCAATCAGGCTTCAGGCCAGGTCATAGCACCACTTCCGCCCCCCTTAAAGTGACTGGCGATATTCGAGAGGCTATGGAAAACACTGAAATTACTGTTTTAGTGCTTATCGATTTTTCAAATGCCTTCAATACCGTCAGTCACGATGTCCTATTATCTGTCCTCTCCCATCTCAAGGTCTCTGCTGGAGCACTGGATTGGTCCTCAACTTATCTTCGAGGTCGTCAACAGTCTGCTCGGCTCGATGAGTCATCTTCGGGTTGGTTCGACATTACATCTGGCGTTCCTCAAGGTGGTATTCTTTCTCCTCTTTTATTCTCTATCCTAACTCAACATCTTCAGTGTGCTTACCATCTGTATGCCGACGACTTGCAGATTTAAGGTCAACGCTCATTAGAGCCACTGGCTGTCGCAGTTGGTGATGTCGGGGAAATCATTAACGATTTCATTACTTGGCAGGTAATATAATCCGTCAGAATTAAAAATATTTTAGGTAGTGTTTTCCATGAGCATACCTTATGTTAAAATTTGTAGTTAGTAGGTGTATTCATAGACGAAAGTTTAGTATCTAGTTGTGTGTGGTCATTGCATTACTTGAAAAAGTTAATTGATATAAAAACTAGAAAAATAAATAAATTAAACTAGAAAAAGAAATAAATTAAATACGAAGACGTTGTGTTGCGTCTTTCATTTACTTCCTCATCAAGCGCGACAGCTATGAGTGCCAATTCAACGTTTGTAAAATTTGGCATTACGAAACACACGTGTAGACCTAGTGCCAATTGTTAACAGACTATTCGAAAATTCGTGGACCAAGCGACGTCAACTCGTTGACCGCGCGGCGTTCACTCATTGACAGCGTGCGGTCCGCTGGTTGACCGCGCGGCGTTCACTCGTTGACGGCGCGCGGTCCGCTGGTTGACCGCGCGACGTCCACTCGTGGACGCCGTGCGGAGTGGATGCCGGGTGGCTCTAATGAGCTTTGACCTTTACTCCCATGTTAATGTTGAACGCGTAGGGGCCATTGACAAGATTAATACCTATCCATTAAACCGATATCCAATCTTTGATATAGGCAATAACACCATCATTTTGATTAAAATGCCTGGTACTAATGTAAGAAACATAGTTAGCCAAGTTTGGGATTGTTATATCGTCATTAATCCAAAATTCAGTAAGTACCACAAAGTCTGGATTAAAATTTAATTGAGCGAGTAGTACTTGTAAGTCGACAAAAATTTTATAGACAAAATAATTGTGTGGTTCCATGCGCCAAACACCCTGAATTTGTTTATTCACGCGGCGCGGCATAGATCACCGTCGCCGAGTCGCTGCGTCACCGCGTAGCAGAATCTAGCGGCACTCGTAGCACACGTAGCGCCGCGGCACACGTAGCACTCAAAGCGATCAAACGCGTAGCCGGCACGCAATGACGTAGCGCGTTGGTAAGCGCCCGAGTTATTTCGCACGACGCAACGGCTACGAGCGCAGTCCCGATGCTCGATGCGACCGAGGTTCGAAACTCACCGACTGCTTCACTTTTTCAAGTTTATAAATGACTAGCTTTTGCCCGCCGCTTCGCGCGCGTTAAATTCGGAGTAACACAAATCTACTTTCAGTCTCAAGTTGTGTGAAGGCACTCCTAATTATTCTAAAGATTTCAGATACTCTATATGGTACAAAGTAACTCGGTCAGTATACAAGACATTATCTACCGAAAGGTACATAATAACATCACCTTCAAATGTCAAAGCCATGTTCTAATACATATATATGTATAAACATTTACGCATTTATAATATTAGTAGGGAAAATCGTTTCATCCGTTTAAGCGCAATATATGTATAATTTATTAGTTTATTTAAACGAACAATTTAATTACCGTGCACAATATGACATTATGTATGATGTGACAGTACTGACAGATATGCGATAGCACATGCGCAGCACTCAATTATTAGCGCTTGCATTCTTACTTCCCAGAGGTAAATTCATACAAAAGTACTCTGTGGGTAAATTTGTGCCGTTCAAACTTCTACCCTCCCTATAATACCTGCCAGATTAATTTTTGCAACTCATAGTAGCCTATGTCCGTCTTCATGGTCCAATATATCTCTATATTAAATTTCAACAAAATCGGTTCAGCCGTTTTAGCGTGAAAACGGAACATACATACATACACACTTTCGAATTTATAATATTAGTAGGGAAGTAGGGATAGAAGGGATATCATTAGAGACTTTCTTTATACACATAATTCAGTAATTCATAAATCATAATTTATTTATTAATTTGCGAATATGGGTATACATTTGCAGATCTTAATAATAAATACATTATTCTATTACCATATCCCACCAATTAGGCATGCAAACACAGAAACAGTAAACTATTACTTATTATAAAATTAAAATCAACATAAATTATTACAGTTTAACGTGAAAATATACAATGTCAAATAAGAGTCCAAAATGTCATAATTTAGAAATAAGAATATTAAAATGTCATGAAATAATTAAAAATGAAATTATAAAATATCTATACTTATAATAAAACTGTAGAGAGCTCAATTCTGTACATTGAATATATATTCAAAATTAATATTGGAGGATGAATGGTGATCGATACTGATGCCAAAAATGTAATCACTAAATTTTTTGTCTGTCTGTCTGTCTGTCTGTCGGTCTGTCTGTCTGTATGTGCACACATGGGTCAAAAACTACTGAAGGGATTTTAACCAAACTTGGTACGATTGTAGTCCATACTCCTGGGCAGGTTATAGGCTATATAACATAACGCTACGACACATAGGAGCTGAGCAGTGACGATAAATTTGAAGCAAGTCGGATGAAAATGCACTTTCGAGCTCTTATCCTCGCATACGTTGGTCGTACACCAAAAGTATGTATTACAAAGATGGTCTTTAAAAGATCTACAAAAAAGTCCTCAATAGTATATATCTATCCCTTATAAATTAGCCACAATAACGTGTTTAATCGTTAGCCATTTCTTCAAAGTGTATTAATTAAATATATAAATATATTGTATTTCACATAGATATATCTTAATCAAACTCCCATATGGAAAAAGTACACTTTAATATGTGTATTTTATAAAAAAATATATAGAAATCTCGCTGCGCCAGTATGGGTACGGCTTTACGGTTGATTTTTGTATAACGCGCGAAACGGCCATCTATAGGTACATATATTAAATATGTAAGTGAACGATGTCTTTACATGGAAGATATTCAGGAGAAATCTATTTAAGGGGTCTATATTAAAGAGGAGAAGATAATTAAAAAAATAATTATTAAAATTTTTGTCTGTTTGTATGTGAGTTTGTGCACGCTAATGTCAGAAACGGCTAATTGAATTGGATTGCGATTTTCACTGATGTATTGTGGTAAGCCCCAGTTAACATTTAGTGTGTATTTTATACGAATCGGTTCATAAATAAAAAATGTGTGTCAATTAAACATTACGATGCATTTGTTCGGTTAAAATTTGTTCTATAAAACTGTGCACTTGACATAAAATATGCGAGCGCGATTATGAGGCAACGAACATGCACAGGAATTCTTTGATCTTTTACTCGCGATTGGCAACTTCGCGTTGTGGACTCGCACGAACAAGTGAAAGGCATTTGAGCTATTTTCAGGACATCTACATCTACACTATTCAACATAGGTATTATATGTAACTTAAAACATTTTGGGTATCAATTCTGTAGCCTAATGAAAAGATAAATTCCGCGCGAACGGAGTCGCGGGCACAGCTAGTCAATAATAATTATAAAAGAACAATGTCAGCTAATCACAATTAAAATGTCAAATGTATATAAGTAAATATTATAATTTAAAAATAAATAAAGTTTATTTCTAATTAATTATTTGCATTATGTGTATCATCTAAATATTCATGCAGAGAGTAATAGCATTTAACTACAAGCAGTTTTTGAAGATGCCTTTTAAATTATTGTAGATTTTCAATATTTTTTATTTGAGTAGGTAATTTGTTGTAAATGCGTGGTGCAGTGCAAAAGAAGCTTTTGTGCATTAGCGCCGTTTTACTTTCGACAACACACAATTTACCAGCATGTCGAATACTTGATTTTTTTTTAAATTACTCCATCTTTTGTTTCACAAACACAGCACACTCCTTTATGTAAATGCAAGGCAGGGTCAACAGATTATTATTTACAAAGTACGGTTTGCAACTATCAGGTACCTTTATACCAAAAATTGTTCGAATGCACCGCTTTTGAACTTTAAATGCCGATAGCCAGTCAGTGGAATTGCCCCAAAATATTATTCCGTACCGTAATGTTGATACGACAATACCATGATAGGCTGTTATTAATGTTGATGTATTGGCTATATTTTTTAGCCTATATAGTCCATATGCGGACTGACTTACTTTGCAACATACATAGTCTACATGGTCTTTCCAGTTTAGTTTTTCATCTATTTTTAACCCAAGAAATGTAGTTAATTCGCTCTCTGTAAATTGATAACCATTGTAATTAATATTTAATTTCTTATCGGTTCTTTCTTTTCTTTGTTTAAATTCAATTATTTTTGTTTTATCTAAGTTAATTTTTAAGTTGTTTATTTTTAGCCATGACGCCAACACAGCCAGACACAACATTATCTAACTGTTTTACCACCTTCATATAGAACATGTAAATTATTTTTACCGCTTACTCGTGAACATGCCACATATAACTGACCATGTGAAAAACAACATGTTCGGGGGTCGATTCCAGCTGTTTCAAGTCTGTCCCTGCGATTTATTTAGAAAATACACACAGGGCCACGACTATCCAGCCCTGCCGAAAGTAAGATAGCCCCATTGAGTTACTCAAGAGGTATCTGAATTCAGGCCTCAGTCTCCCACCCACGGATTCCCACGTACGTGAGGTGTGGGAATTTGGGAATAATGAGACACCTGTATAAGTACAAAACACGAACGAACGAAAGAAATCAAAGAAACACATCCATATTCATTATTCAAAAGAAGCGACTAAAGACACCAATCCGACGAAAACGAAAGAAAATTAACCGAGAACCTCATATATCGTGGATTGACCACGGAGAATCTTAACACCGCCATTCAGAAAACGCCATCTATGTTTACATATACAAACCGACCGAGATAGAAAATAATATGGACTAATCCAGACTAATCGACAATTTATTGAAAAAAGGATCTATAGTCAATGTTTTTATCATTTAAAATAAAATGAAATGATTATATAACTATTATATAAACATAATAATTTGAAATAAATGAGATTGACCGGTTAAATTAAATGGACATTGTAATAAATTTTGACACAGAGACTTTTTGTTTATGAAAGTGCCGAATATTATACTCTATTATTTTTTTAATAACAGAAAGATACCCGACACATAATTATTGTTTTTTGCAAGAAACATTTATTTTGCTAGAAAATTATTTGAAAATAGTGACATCTATCGGTCGGAAGGATAACTATAAATATGCTCGGTTTCCAGTAATTTATTTATCGAAAATACGTAAAAATATACTGACGAAATTAAGAATCGCCTCCTTTTTTAAAGTCGGGTAACTATACTTTGACTAACTATACTTTTACTAACAAACTTATAATGATCATAGATGGCACCACATATATAACCAGTTTTGGATGATCCCTGTTTTGCTTAGGACTACGTACAAAGGAGAGGTCAAGCTGTACACCGAAAACCACTCAACCGATTGTGATGTAACATACTTATACTATTTTATTGGTTTGAGTATCCTTTGTACATGAGTGTAAGTTTTATTGAAATCAATTTCTCAATTTTAGAGATCTTTAGAAACATAGGGAAAGACGTCGGACAGACAGACAGACAGACAGACAGACATAAATTCTAAAATTAGCAAGTATTGCTTTTTAGCATTTTCCTAGATTTTTTAGTTAATTTTCGTCAAAATATCTTTAATGTACAGACTTTTCCACCTCTACAGTTTTATTATAGTAAACATTTATTTTGCTAGAAAATTATTTGAAAATAGTGACATCTATCGGTCGTAAGGATAACTATAAATATGCTCCAGTAATTTATTTATCGAAATACGCAGAAATATATTGACGAAATTAGGAATCGCCTCCTTTTTTAAGGTCGGGTAAATAGCCATAAAACACTTTGAAGGTACCTATTTAGACTAACTATACTTTTACTAACAAACTTATAATGATCATAGATGGCACCACATAAATAACCAGTTTCAGATGATCCCTGTTTTGTTTGGGACTATGTACAAAGGAGAGGTCAAGCTGTACATCGAAAACCACTCAACCGATTGTGATGTAACATATACTATTTTATAGGTTTGAGTATCCTTTGCACATGAGTGTAAGTTTTATTGAAATTAATTTCGCCATTTTAGAGATCTTTAGCAACATAGGGAAAGACGTCGGACTGACAGGCAGACAGACATAAATTCAAAAAATTATCAAGTATTGCTTTTTAGCATTTTCCTAGATTAATTAGCAAATTTTCCTCAAAATATCTTTAATGTACAGACTTTTTCACCTCTACAGTTTTATTATAGTATAGATTCCTGCAGATAGATGACATAGCCCCTCTGATGATGGTGAGCTCGCTGGCAGACGGGCTTGCAAGAACGAGAATTCCGACACAGTCCAATATGGCTGCCGCACTCCATGAGCTCTCCCACAAGATAGAAAAGGAGGGTCCAAGTTTAGAGAAGATTTCAAAAGGAATATTTAAATAAATAATTAAAGGACAATGGGCGGAATCGTCCCCACCCATCACTAGAAATGAAATGTAGCTCAATTGACACATCTTGGCAATATGATATTTTTTTACTATGGGAACGTGACCCAAATGCATGGGGTTGTCATAGTATTTAACGTTTAAACAAATATTTCGTTTACGTATTATTGACGATTAATTGTAAAACACCTACTCATTTATCTATTATAGGAAGCTGTGTACGTATATTATATCGATTGTATGGTACATGGGAATAGGTCGTCATACAGATTTTAATCTGCCAGCGCAGCTGTTAAACAGTGTTATAATAGACCAGTACTATTAACACTCACTATTGCTATTTGCCTACTATGAGCATTGTAGGAACGATTAATTAGAAGGCAATGAATTTAAATCATTCATTCATTTATATTCGTTATTCTCTCTTTTTTTTTTCATTAGCCTGTACTGTCTCACTGCTGGGCAAAGGGCTCCCCCAAATCTTTCTACGCTCTCTTGTCGCCTGCAATCTCAAGCCAACTCTTGTGGTAGGCGTCTAGGTCATCTCGCCATCGTTTTCGGGGCCGACCTTGGCGACGACGACCGTTTTCTGGCACTTACAGTATCGAGATTTTCGCCCAACGACCCTCATGTATACGGCTGACATGGCCCGCCCAGTTTCAATTAAAGCTAGCAGCCTTTCTTCCCACATCTTCAACTTAAGTTATTTTTATATTCCTTTGTTTTATTTTATAATTATTCATTCATAATCATTTAAATGTTTATGCTTAAAAATTGATTATTTTTATTTCGTATAGTAACTAAATCATGTTTTGTACTCTAATATAACCATAATGTTAAAATAACTTGCAAGGTTAGTTAATAGTAATAGCATAGGTTAATTAATAGTAATCAATTGTTTTTTTTTATGGATATATGCCAGGGATTTAAGAAAAAGAAAGGATTTTAATCAAGTAGTGGATACTTAAGGAACACATTGGCATCAGTTCCATGTGTGTTGGTATATGGGGACGGAGCCTATGTGGGGGCACGGGAGTGCCCTCGCCAAGTCGAGCAAAAAAGGGGCAAGGCCGTACCATCCTTTTCTCGAAGCAATTCAGGCCATTTTCGACCCACTATAACTTCGTTGTGGCTAAAACTAGAAGCCTATTTTTTTAGTACCCAAGCAGGCATTGTATAAATATGGTATAATTCAAATTTCATTTAATTTTAACCAGTAGTTTAAAAATTATAACGAGTCAATATTCGTGATTTTGTCACTCACTGACCGATCATGAAAAGTCTAAGGCAGTTCTAGCAGACATAGAAGCTTCAAAGTTAGAACACAATTAGTGTTTAGTGTATGAATCGAGGAAAAACTAAAACATTTTTCAATTTCAGTCCAGTTTTCGACATACATCAACTGCATAGATAACTTTGTAATCCCATATTAACATATAAGATAACAAAATTACGTTTGCAGTTAGGACTTTAATTAAGAAAATTCGTTGTTGGCGTACAAGAAGTAGAAGGTACCGGAAAGGAAAAAAGTAGGACTATCTACAAAAAGGAATGAGATCCCATAAAAAACAATACTTGTCAAAAAACCAAGTCTCGCTACCGTAAAAAGTTGTGAGATCATGTTATACCTAGTCGGTTCATTAAAAATCTTTAATGTTATAAATAAATCGATTGACTTGGCAATCGCACTAAACAAACTAATTAATGTATGTACCTATGTATTACTTATGAGATAGGTATATTGTGTTTTCATGCTTTAATTACAGTGCACTGTTGCACAGCAAAAAACACGTCCAATTCGATCTACCGCCGAGTTTGGAGAGCAAATCCTGTGGAAAACTCAGGCAATACGTTGTTAGTTGACCCCTACGCCGGTCCCCAAGGAACACACAATCATGCCTCAGTTTTCTGCGCCTAATAGGTAGTTTTGGTTGTAGCTTCTCTGTCAGTCAGTGAGAAACGCAAGGATTTTATATTTATTTATTTATTTTATTTTATTGGGAAAACAAACAGTTACAATATCTTATACAACATCACAATAAAAGTCTTAAAACCATAAACATGTTTTCACCATGCACACTTCACCATCTAGTCCCAAGCTAAGCAGAGCTTGTGTTATGGGTACTAGATAATGGATAATGCTGACGGTCAGACAGCTTTATGTCCTTATGTCGATTCTGCGTAAGCACTCATCTCGTCCTCTTTCGGAGCCAATTCGGAGATTAAAATACAAAATCTTTCCTCAAGAGCCGCATAAAACTTCATTCGCGGAACGACATGCGACACTACTACGTGGCCAGTACTAGACTTTATAATAATATAAATAGGAAACTAAAAATACATTCTAAAACTAAATTTCAAATAAAAATTGCATTAGATTATCTTCAAAAACTTACAATTAACTTAATATTTTTTGAAAAATATACAATAACCTTAAATAATACTCTCATACGCTCATAATTATGTATTTACATACACACTTACACACACGCAAAACATCCTCATACACACCCCTTACACACACATACCTACACTTACACATTACACTACACACAATAGTTTATAAGATTAAAAATATCGAAATTGATTAAATTAGTCACTTTTACATTAAGTTGCGTCTATACAATAAAGTAAGAAAGGTTTCTCCATGTTCTTTGCGCTACTTGTAGTTAATATTTTTCTCACTAAACTTGTTATACTTCCATGAGAATATCGATTATTTGTAACCACCTGTGAGGCTTATATAAAAGTAACAATCAAAAGGAAACACTGGCTTCTAAGATACAGGTACATACCTAGTTTAGAAGTCAGGGTCTTAAGCTTGTAAATCTATACCATAAGCCATATATTTGTACTAAGATCAAGTGTAATTCATATTATAATTCCTTTATTTATTATTCTTCAGATGTGATTTACATTTTTAAATATACAATAAAAAATAAAATACATTTAAAATATAAAAAACCGTGGTATCCCACCAGCAACGAGCACAGGGTCCAAGCTGTCGGTGGTTAGGGCTCCAGAGACAGGAACTTCCTCACAATACGTGCCGTGTCGAGAAGTACTGCCTTTTGCATCAGGCCCTTGACCCAAGCACCCAACGCGAGCCTCTTAAGGTGACAATTGAGGCTCTTGGCTATTAGACCATTAACGGTCACTACTATCGGCACAATAATTGCTGAGTTCACATCCCACATGTCGACAATCTCGTGAGCCAAGTCCAGATATTTAATCTGTTTGTCTTTCTCGGCTTTCACGAGATTCTCGTCATGAGGAATGGTGACATCAACAGAATGTCGATTTTCGATACATTATTATAATAATTATATATAGATTATGACAAATTATAGCATTACGTTAGTTTAAAGAAATGGGGATACATTTGAAAGAAAAATTATCTTATTTATACGTTCCATACAGTTGAACCACAATTAAAGAACCGACTCAAACCATATTTTAGAAAGCATACGCAAAATTGTCGTTGATTTAGTGTTAAATAGGTCAATATCAGTTTCAGAACCGCTGACCAGTACATTTATTTTGCCTGTAGTTTGTTGCATTGTGACTCACATAAATGCCGCATCGATCGTGTAGGAACTTGCAAGTTTATTTTGGACAATAAATACGGGGAACTAATTTCAGACTGCGCTATTTTTGAAAAAAGTGATACATCCGCTATTATTCTTCTTTCATTCAAAGGAAGAATATGGTGTCTTTTACATCTGGCTTCGTAACAATGATCGTAAATGTTGCACTTGTATTGAAGGAATCGCATGAATTTGCGCTGTATTAGGTACTTCCAATCTATTTATGTGTATCTTGTATTGAGGATTCCAAAGGACATTGTTCCTCGCCCATACATTGTTCGCCCCAAGGCCGTTAGTTACGAAAAAATATTTTTGATGTTCTAAATACCGTTTACATTCGACTCAAATTCAATATAATTAACGGACACTTCAGAGAATCGTAAATAATACAAAAAACTTTTCAATTTTGAGCATTTATAGGTAGTAGAGCCTTGCTGATTTCAGCATGAATGGGCCGGCTCGACCGGGGAAGTACTACCCTCTCACAGAAAATCGACGTAAAGTAACAGAATCTAAACTGTTGCGTTTCGTTCGGTGGGTGAGAGTGCCGGAGGCCCTATCCCCTATTCCTTCTCCCTCATCCCACTCCTTATCCTATCCCTTTTCCCAACCCCAAGGGGCGGCAACGCACTTGTGACTCCTGTGGTGTTGCTTGTGTCCATGGGCGGCGGTAATTGCTTACCATCAGGCAATCCGTCTGCTCGTTTGCCGCCTTATGCTATAAAAAAAAAATGATTTATATGGTTTAGAGGTTATATTTTTGACAGATATCTCTAGGAGATTGATCAACATATTAGGGGGAGCTTAATTGTCTATCTGTTGGTTCATAATTTATCTATTATAGGTAGGTACTGATTATGTTCTTAATTGACATAGGTAGGTACTCTATTAAATCCGTTATCCAACGATCACTATCTGGTTCCTTTCTTTTTTTTTTAAAAGACATCTCCCGCACTAGGAATAAATCTTGTGTCGCTGAGAACTTTACACACATACAAGTAACAGACACAAAGTACACCCAGACTCAAAACAACAATTTACGGATGAAAGTGTTGTCCTGTGTGGGGATCGAACCCACAGCACTCGGCGCTTAAATCACTGCGCCACCCGTGCAGATAAAACATAATTCAAAGATATTGAAGAAGCGTTATTCTCAACAACAAAATCTGAGATCTTACTTACCAAACGTGGATAGTACATTCTTGTATGCAGTGGAGAATTTGTTCATCTTGTACAACATTATACAACCAGAGGCTGAGCCACAGTTGACACATCCGAATCCATGTTAGCTTATCAAATCCGTGTACGAATGCCAAGTTGTCGTTCTTAGGTCCGTAAATCACTGCCAGAGATCAATATTTCAATAGGAAATCAGTCCGTTGTTCTAGCGAAGTCGTTATTTATACAAACACCAAAAGAAACTCGGAAAATCGAAAACTCTTAGACGCAGCGACAAGAAACAAACAACATGAGTGAGATCGACGAATGATTGACATGAACACGAATCTCAAAAGAGTAAATCAAGCGCTTTAAAGCTGTGCGTCCACCGGATCGGAATCGGAGCGTACGGAGCGGAAGGATTTGTTGCTTTGTATTAATTTCTATGAAACTGCGTGCACTTTAGGTATTTTTAAAGCAGGAGGACAGTGACGAGGATATTGTTGTAATTAGATTAATTTTCGGAGAATATCATACATTACATTCTGATTTATTAGAAGATGAAAATAGATTTTATTTGCCCAATTTCGTCCCAAATATTGTCTCTCCTAAGTTGATTATGTTAATGTTCATGTTTTAGATTATAAAGTTCTTCACACCTTTCCACTAACATAATTAAAACATCGTCGTTCATTACAGTTTAACGTCGCAAACACGTCAGAACTTGAAACGCTCGGAATCCGTATGATGCTTTCACTGCGGATGACGTCATCAGCACAAATACCGGTCTCAGGCGCAGAAATGCCGATCCAGCAGTGGCGGCGCTAGACCACATGTGGACGTCGGCGACATCAAGTTCGCGAGGCCCTATATATATATATCTGAGCGATGGCGAGGCCCCTTTTACTTCCTAGTAAAAAAACGATAAATTAAGTGAGCAAAATTATAAAAAATGATGTTTATTCATAAATAAATAAATGAAAAAACAAACATTTTCACCCAGTACAGATATCGTGTCGGGCAGATAAAAATCATTATCATCTGCTTAGCTTTTTCCTGGATTTTTCGGAGTCACCTACCTAGGCTAGGATGATTGGTGAAACAAAATTAGATAACTTTTAAAACTTTTTTGCGAGGCCCTCTCAAGCGCGAGACCGTCGGCGGTGGCCGACGTCGCCGGCGCCTAGCGCCGCCACTGCGATCCAGTGCACGCAGTTTCATAGAAATTAATACAAAGCAACAAATCCTTCCGCTCCGTACGCTCCGATTCCGATCCGGCGGACGCGCAGCTTAACGCTGCATACATTTTATTAGCATTAGACCCAACCTCTCTGTATAGTCCGTTCACAGTTATTTTACCTCTAACTGTTAGATTGGCTAACCTGGGCGTTGTGTTGCCATATTTGGTATATAAGACTCCCATTTTAAATATACATTATTGCTAAAAATGTACTTATTTTTTTATTGCCTAAGCGATCGTTTTAAATATTTGGAAGTAATGTTTGTAACAAAACCTCTTGATATTGGCATGGCTATATGCATGTACATTTATTTTCTTACGAAATAACTAATTTCCTATGAAGATAAGTAGTTATACTTAATAAAAATGTTGTCTATTTAATATACAAAGGTAAACGCATCATAATTAGGCCAACTAGAGGTTCTAATTATCAAATACAAATTTAATTTTCATATTTATTTTGAATAAGAATGATGTGGGTGTAATTTTACACCTCTGCCTACCCCTGCATGGAAACAGGCGTGAGTCTATAAGAATGATCCATGTGGACTGCCAATGTTATGACGATTCGTAATTGCTGTCAGATTCTGTATCAGACTCAGAATTTAACTTTATTATGAACCTGTCCATTTCAGCATCCGTAGACCCATCTGTGGCGCTCATGTTTTCATTGTTTTTGTCAGTCTTCTGCAGTAATAGAATGAAAAGCTTCAGCTAAATTCACAATGTTGGTTGCCTCTTGTCCTAAATTTTTGCTTGTGACTCGCCTTTTAATGAGACTCCACATAAGTTCAATTGCGTTTAGCTCGCAGTGGTATGGCGGTAATCTAACCACTTTGCGGCCATAAGCTTCAAGCGTTTGAATTTTTGAAGCATTTCCACTAATATTGGGTAAAATGTTATGCACGGGTAACCCTATTTTACATTCCTGTCATCACAGAGCACAATTCCAACATAAAGACAATAAACACCGACATATGTCAGAGGTAAAATAACTGTGAACGGACTGTAGTTGTCACATACCATAAGCACAGATTACTAAATAGTTACTGGTAAGTAGACAGATGTGTAATCTCACGCGTCCACGATAAGTTATGATCTGAAGTTCGATTGTACCTATTAAAATAATATTTTATGTTTTTAAACAGTGAGATGCACGCATACTCTACATAACTGCCCTGCAGATAAAATACTTACATGTTCAATTCTCAGCCAAATAGATAACATTATTAGCAACACTGACAGACAGTCTGACAGATTTTTGACATCAAGACTAATGTCTCCACTTACAATAACCGTTTCAAATGATATTGTAGTCGGCAAGATATTATTAAGACTGGAAAGAAATGTCACAATATTTTCGTTTGATGGTGATCGGTAAATACATAGTATTGCTATGTTTGAATTAAATTTAACTACAAGCCCAGAGGCCGATTTAAGAAACTCTGGTTCTTCTATTGTAAAGGTTGAATTGGATTTTACATAAACAACAACCCCATCACTTTGATTAATGTGCTTAGATGATTTACAGACAGTGTAATTGTCCAAACTAGGTACCAAAGAATTATTTGAACAGTCTAACCTTAGACAAATGATTAGTATTGTAATGATTTTGAATTTATTTATAATTAATTAATGATTAAAATTTGATTTCGTTGTGATTTTGACTAGATAATTAAACGGATGTAGTTATTTAATAAATAAATTTTATATGTTTAGGTTGAAAATGTTCTGTTATTAAATTATACTTATTTTTGAAATAATTTATAATGTATAATTACAATTTAGCAGTTTGATATATTATTCAGACTGACATTTTAAAAGTCAACTAACGGATAATTATTTTAGTCGCATTTCCGGCAAAAAGTATCATGGTGGACGTTGACTTGAAAAATGGCATTCTGGTGCGTGAGCTAGCAGCGAGAGTATTATTTAGAACATTGTGGTGTTACAACTAGTAGAAAAAGTTATAAGAGTTAAGGAACAATAAATGTATTGCTGAATCTACCCACTGGAGTACTTTATTTCTCACCAGTATCGCTTCGCTATACTAGACACCGCACTGCCTAAGAAAAATAGGTGCATAAGTGAGGCAACTCATTATGACAGTGTGTGTCAATCAAAAGCATCAAGACGCATGCTTGAAGAATTGTGTTGTCAGCTTCTCAACAGTTAACCGAGTTAATAGGAAAATATTTTATACTGTGGTCTATTGGATAAATAACTGGTTATAAATATAGGTACAAAATTTACAATTATTTAAAAGCATCAATTTATTCGTGTATGGGTTAGGCGCAGGTTTCATCATCGAAAAAATGTTGGGTATATTATCCAATGATTTGGTTGTATCCAAATAGGTTGTTACATATGATATTTACAAATTATTACGCATTCAAAATAATCTTGTAGGTTATAAGTTATTTAGAAAATAGTGCATTTTATTTCCATTCTAGCCGTCAATTGTTAGTAAAACTTTATTTAGTACGTATACCAATTTGACCTTTTAAGTTTTACTAAGGTTTATTTACTGTTAATAGTCATGTAGACACCAAAACTCACAAGTAACGATAGAAAATATTACACTAGGAATAAATCCTGTGTCGCTGGACGCGACTTTACAACAGCGACGGACACAATGAACACCCAGACTCGAAACAACAATTTTTGAATCCCACATGTTCTCGTGTGGGAATCGAAGGCACAACACTCAGCGCAGTGTCAAGCGGCGAGGCGACCGCTTTACGCCAACCTTACAGTCAAATAAAACAATCACATTGTGATATGATTGTTTTATTTATATGTCATTAACACATTCTTAAAGTTAAATAAAAAAATATTTACAGGTTAATGACATTTATTATTATTAATAATTAAAAATAACATAACACTTTACTTCAGTATCTTTATTGCTTAAAATGAAGTTCAAATGCATGTGCGACCTATCACTACTGTTACTTTGTAAAACAATATGAGCTCACATTTGTTCAAGATGACTGCCTTATATATTTACTTCAACACTTTATGTATATAAATTACTAATGTAAACATTAAACAATACATAAATATGTTAAATAAATAATAAGGTTAGATAAATGCAATAGATTATATTATAAAATACAATAACAATACATTTATATTATAAAAATATCAACTATGAGGAAATTGTTCTTCTACGCGCAGCAACACTGAAGAAAATTTTTGGCTTAATGTAATTTTAGGGTGAAATTTCAAATTTATTGTTATGTTACAGATAGTATGTGATCCCAGAGTCCTTCTTATTGCTTGCTGACTTATTTTTAAACGGGATAAAAGCGCGACTTGGCATTGTACAGCGAAATATTTGCATAATTAATTTGGTGGATATATGCACCTGACACACGGCTGTCAGTGTGACAGTCTCAAACCATGCCAGCTGGCATGGTTTTTTCTGCCTCATTTTACAAGTATGAGGGCTCCGTCTAGTAGAGCAGAGCGAGACCAATCATTAGTCTATGAGTCTAACCAACACTCCGTGAGTAAAATAAGCTCACAGTCAAAAGATATCTGTGCAAGAAATGATTGTAGACTAAGGAAATTGCAATTTATTGACCGTATCTTTTGTGTGACTATTTTTATAAGTATTATAAGTGGTCATTAGGGTAATCAATCAATTCATTACATCTGTCAGGTAAGCATACATACGATTTTGATACAGAGAGGTCGTCTACGTTATGCATAAGATTATTAATATCATCAATCATTTTTATAAGTTTTATGGAAGGGCAAAGATTTATGTTTAAAAAGGAACTGGATGTTAGGGTTTTTTACTCTTAGGTTTAATGAGATTAACCTGAGGAATCTTACTTTATTTTTTGGTTTGTAACCAAAAAACCAGGGAGGAAACGGTGTTGAATTATTATTTGTTACAAAATTTTTTGATTTTATGATATACTAGAGGACGCCAGCAGCTACGCCTGCATTTTTATTATTTTACCCGTTTTGGCCGATACCGTGGGCATTTCGGGAAATCCCTTCTTAGTGCACCCCTACGGTCCCCAAGGCACAAAAATGCCAAATTTTAGCTTCCTGCGCACAATAGTTTCGGCTGTAGCGTGTCTGTCAGTCAGTCAGTAACGCAAGGATTTTATATATTAAGAAGATATGAGAATTATGTGTTTGTGAATAATGTATGTGTAATGGGTTTGTATTTGTCATAGTTATTAATTTGAGCATAATAACGCAAGTTAAACAAAATGAGTATATGAAAAACAATGCGGTAAAACAATCAGTGACAAAATAAGTAGCAAAATTCAGAGATCGTATATAGCAAAAAAAAAGGAAAAAGGCACATAATCAATAAATAGTCATGCTTTATGTGAGAGTAAATTATTTACTTGAGTTTCATTTTTTTTATTATGTAAGGACCGTGATTCTCCTTTTTCAGCAATACCTGGCTGGCCATTTGATGTCCAGCAGTGCGCATAGTTATTATCTTTTGCCAAATTTCTAGTCATATAAAATAACTTCCTTGGAAACAATGTAAGCTGTTCGGAAATATAGATAGGAGAATTCATATGACTCGCATTTAATTTATTACTGACATTTTTCTTATTGAAGTTTCAGACTGGTGCCAAAAAATCCTTCTTCAGGAGGGTGTTTGTTAGTTCGAAGGTCAAGGATGCAGTCTTGTGTTCATGCTTTGAGGGCTGCCTGGAAACATCATGGATATCAAACATCTTCAATTCGAATCCGACTATCTTTGATAGATTTAGAACCATTCCGTAAATATGTTTTGTTGTTTCATTTGTCTGTTTTGGAACATTCCTTATTTCAATACAGGTCTTAATAAGACTACGATCAAAAGACTCTATCCGACCCTCTAAAACTGACAATTTTGATTTTATGGCACTTCGTTCCTTTTCTAGGCTTGTAATCTTAGATTCCAATGATGAAAGCTGATCAGACATGAAAGACATCGACTTTTCAATGACTATGTATTAACTTTCTATTTTACTGTAAAAATGTATGTTAGGGAGTATAAAAATGTGCATAAAACGTTTAAGGATCTTATTACTTATACTACCCCAACCAACAGCACTGTTGTCCTTTAATCCTGTGATTATTTGTGCTATTTCGTGTTCGTCAGTGTCCAACAGTACAAAAGATGACGTACAATTACTCGATTTCTGCAACGGTGCAGTCTGGTAGCCAATTTAGTTAGTTTTAATTTCAGCCAAGTTTTTGCCAAAAAAGCGGTGAGGTGTTTGTTAATAATAAACTCGAATGTGATATATGTTGTTTTGAGATATAAGTGACGTATTTTAATGTTCCCAGATAAGTTTAGTGTTTTTACCAGCCCTATTCAATATTTCTTTATCGTAATTAGATTTTATTATTTTAAGATGATAATTGTAGAAATTTTTGTGTCTCTGATTTGTAATTGCTCGTATACCCTTCAAGAGGTGATTCTAGGGCCATAATGGAGTATTTTTACTCCATGCATCCGAGGGTCCAAAATGCCCCATTTTGGAATAAAATGGCTTTTAAGATTTTTTGAGCAAAATCCGTATTTTAGTTATAAACATCTGCTAAAAAAATATTATGACTATAACTGGTAGCAAATTGGGCCTCATTTAAAAGACAATTAAATGACCCTTCTCTTAAAATAAAATAAAGCTACTAACTTAACGTGGAATTTGAAAATAGAGCCACAAAACACACAATTTATTTTCGAGTAAATTAAAATGACGTCACAAAAATGCAATTAATTGGAAAAATAATAAGTGGCATGTTATGTAAAATGTTGAATTAACTTCCTGGTATTATCAGCTATCCAGTAAGGTATAATAGTCTTAGCCAGTTGCTGTGAATTTGGAGTAATAGCCGCTTTTGTTCAAGACAGTGCTTCTGGATGACTGGCTCGGCAGAACATTTTTGCCCGTTTATTTTTAAGCTTTGCAATCAGCAGTGATTTACTAGTAGGGAGAACAACCTACCAAAATGCATAGGGTCTTGAGTTTGAATCCTTAGCGTAAATCACTGTCTTTTGTACGTTAAATGCATATTAAAGTTTTCATTCTCTCTTGTCCCGTGACACGAAGAGCATGTTCAGCCAGTTGGTATCGGTCGTCATGTTTATCATAAAAACTCCAAAGAATAACTGTTCTGAAGTACTTTCTTGAATAAAAGCGGTTATTACTCCAAATTCACACCAACTATATAAGACTATTATACCTTTTTGGATACCTGGTAATACCAGAAAGTTATTCCAATACTTTACATAACATGCCATATATTATATTTTCATAGTCATCTAAAAATGCTATCGGAGTATTTAGTGACCTATCAAAAGCATTTGATTGCATTCATCACGACACACTACTGCGTAAGCTTCGCCACTACGGCATAGAGGAAACCGCACTTAGTGTTGTCGAGTCGTATCTGCGGCAGAGATTTCAGTGTGTCGATGTAAATGGGACTACATCCTCTAAATTACCTATACAGTTAGGCGTTCCACAAGATTAAATTCTAGGTCCTTTTCTATTCCTTGTATATATTAATGACTTACCTTTATTTAAATTACTTACTTTTAATTACTTACTTTTATTTAAAAAACATCTGTGCTGTCGTTCTTTTTGCAGATGATAGGTCACTTTTTTTTAAAGTAGACAGGAATAGGAATGAATTTTATGATTAAATAATGCACTTATACAAGTTACACAATGGTTTACAGCAAACAACCTAAAAGTATTTAATTCTAAAAAAACTAAATGCGTAAAATTTGCCTTACCTAACGTTAGGGAGGAACTTGAGACAGTTGCCTCTACAGTGTTTCTAGGCATTACATTAGATAATAAGTTACAATGGGGTGCACATATAGCATGTCTTGCAGGTAAGCTCAGCTCTGCTGCGTAAGCTGTTGGAAAAGTTACACAACCTAGTGATGTAAACACAGCTCGTCTAGTAATTTTAGCTTTTTCCATAGACATGTCCTACGGCATGTTGTTATGCGGCAAAACTGCGGATATTCAGAATATCTTCGTTCTACAGAAACGAGCGGTACGAGCAATATACATGTTAGGTGCAAAAGATACTCTTAGGGAACGCTGGTAAGTCTATAGGAATTCTAACAGGAGCCTCGTAGTTCTTATTTGCTAATATATTGTATATTAGGCAAAATATAGGTTTATCTACTACAGAAAGTGATTTACATAATATAAATACTCGAAACAGGCATAAGTCATATGCCCCTTATCATCATTTACATAAAGTTAAGAATTCTTTTGTAGGGCTAGGTATTCGTATTTACAATAAAATACCAATAAGTCTTTTAGAATTACCATTTAATACGTTTAAAATTAAAATAAAAGACTGCCTTATTATGAAAGGTTATTATACCGTTAATGATTTTCAGTGATAAGGTAGACAGTCACTTACACTAGACAACTCATGATCTACTACTTATTTAGAATTTATATAGATACTTAGCATTTTTCAGTTTATCATTATAAAACATTTCTAATTCTTTTAAATTATTATTCGTTTATTATTAGGTCATTCCACTTACTACATTTACATTTGCATTGTTGTTCCACAAATTTTATTAAAATTTTACTGTACTGTAAAATGAAGATACCTCGTGATCATGAGCTGTGAACTAACGTTTTTGTAATTTTGTGTATTCATATACCGTCACTTCTGTAACATACATTTCCACCATATTTCTGAACATGGTCACGAGTTGTCTACATTATAAGACGTAAGTGGATGCTCCTGTTACACAATATTCACATTGGAAGGCTAACTAAAGCACTTAATTTTGTAACTGCATTAATTGCTTAAGTATTATGCCTGTAACTAATTACTATTTACAAATAATTAAGGACAATGTGAAACAGTTGCAGATCCTTACAAAAATAAAAATATGTACCATAATATTGGCGATTTAAAAGAGTGGTCGCGAGATTTATTGCCCGTTCTTTCTCATGGTTCTACCTATTGATTTGCGAATGAGGCAGTAAATGTAAATGTAGAAGCATTAAGTCATTTAATTTTAAAATTGACGTTCACAAGCGTCACTTTGTGACCTAGATTTGTGTGTGATAAATGATTTTGACTTTGACTTTCCAAAAAATTTCATTTTTGTGGCGTCATTTTATTTTATTAGATTTTTTTGTGTGTTTTGTGGCTCTATTTTCAAATTCCACTTTCAGTTAGTAGCTTTATTTTATTTTAAAAGGGGGGCCATATAATTGTGCATTAAATTGTAAATTATATTTGCTACCAGTAATAGTCATAATAATTTTTTGGCAGATGTTTATAACAAAACCGTTTTATTCCAAAATGGTGCATTTTGGAACCCCATATGTAGGGGGCAAAAATACTCCCGATCTGATCCCGAAGGAAATACGTGCAGTTACAAATCACCCTATATATATTATAGCTATAGTCTGACCCGGTAGGTGGCGCTGTTGTCAGTACCGAAAACAACGCGGGTGAAACCGCGGGCAACAGCTAGTAGTATATAGTATATATATTATAATAACAGTCAAAGAAGTGTTTTCCTGTTGGCCAGGCGGCTATGAAGAATTAAGCTATCTATTTGATTAAGTTTTTGTTTTAATTGGTATAAATCGGTCGAGTAGCGTCAACATAATGTGACGTCATACATATTATTACCCACGTTTTCAATCCGTTAAATTGATTACCAAACTTTATAAGATAATCCGTGTGATGATTACGGGTCAAGTGTTATCATCTACCAGCATCCCTCGTACGATCAGTTACACTTACGACGTCGTCGAGTGTAATTGTGTACGGTGTGGGTGCTTGCTAATGTTTCCTTCAGTCTTCATTCTCGGCGTTCTGTCGCTCGCTACTGGTAAGTGAAATGTACTTTGTGAGATCGTGTCTACGTCAGCATTATATTTAAATACAACATCATCATTATCATCGTCTCAGAGTTACGCCTTGGAGCCCGGGCTCCGTTTACTAGTCTATCTAGATATGATATTAGCTTTATTTTTTACTCATATATTTCTAACTTTTAATGGCAAACACTTCACACATCGTCGTCGGTAGCTTAATATGATTATTGTGCCGTCATGTGCGATAGATGTGTTGAAATTAGTATTTTATTTTGAAAATATACTTCCATGTCAATCCTTACTGATGAACTACATTGTGCGTATCATCTGTATGCTGATGATCTACAACTTTATACACAGTCCTTTTCAGAAAAATTAGATTCAGCCATAGCAGCTATAAACCAAGATTTGAACGCTATCAAGGTTTGGTCGGAACGCTTTGGCCTGGCAGTGAACCCTGCTAAATGTCAGGCTATTCTCGATCTTGCAATCACTACCTGCTGTCTGTTTTCATGCATCTATAATTCCGTTTAGTTCAAGCGTCAAGGATCTTGGCTTACATATTGATGCGAACCTTAACTGGCGGACCCAGGTAGCGAATGTGAGTCGTAAAGTGACTGGTGACTTGCGGTCGCTTTATCGACTGAAGAACTTTCTGACATTCAGGACTAAGACAATGCGAGTACAGACTTTAATATTTCCTTTACCCATCATCGACTATGGTGACGTGTACTATCTCAACCTTAATGCAGATCTGAATAAGCTTCTTAATAATTGCATTAAATTCGTTTTTAATCTCCGCAAATTGGACCATATTTCTGAGTACCGATTAAAGTTACGATAGTTACCTATTCGTCAACGGCGTAGCTTGTGTATTTTGTGTACTCTTCATTCTTTACTGCACTCTCCTTGTGCGCCCGTCTATTTAAGTTCCCATCTTCAATTTCTCTGTAATACACATAAGAAAAAATGTTCGTTCCTCGAATAATCTTTTGCTTCTTTGTCCTTCTCACAGTTCTACCCTAGTACATTCATCCTTTAATATACAATCTATCCTTTTCTTGAATGCTCTCTATCTTGACATCAGGATGTCCACTAAACGTTATACATTTTAAACTAGAGTTCGACAGAATTGTTTAGACGCACTAACTGAATCGTCATAGGTTATTTATCGTTTAATTATTTTATATATTTATTAGAATTATAGTAGAATACTAGAGGACGCCAGCAGCTACGCATGCATTTTCTTTAATTTACCCGTTTTGGCCGATCCCGTGGGAATTTCGGGAAATCCCTTCTTATTGCACCCCTACGGTCCCCAAGGAACATACATGCCAAATTTCAGCTTCCTGCGCCCAATAGTTTGGGCTGTAGCGTGTCTGTCAGTCAGTAAGTAACGCAAGGATTTTATATATTAAGATATATTTATGCGTTTATTAATAAATGTATATTTATGGTATGTAAGTACGTATATTGGTTTTAGTTATATACGATTTTATCTTCTAATATATAAAATTCTCATGTCACAGTTTTCGTTCCCATACTCCTCCGAAACGGCTTGACCGATTTTGATGAATTTTTTTGTGCTTATCCGGTATCTATGAGAATCGGCCAACATCTATTTAAAAAAAAAAATTGCAAAACAACGTTTGCCGGGTCAGCTAGTAATATATAAAATACTTGCGTTACTTACTGACTGACAGACACGCTACAGCCGAAAATATTGGGCGCAGGAAGCTGAAATTTGGCATGTATGTTTCTTGGGGACCGTAGAGGTGCACTAAGAAGGGATTTCCCGACATTCCCACGGGATCGGCCAAAACGGGTAAATTTAAAAAAAATGCAGGCGTAGCTGCTGGCGTCCTCTAGTATTTTATATTAATGAGTAATTGTTGAGTGAGATGAGTTAATTTAAAAACTGCACCTATTACACGTTTCTCTGCATGACCCAAAGATTGAATGGTAGATAATGCCTTTGGCATTAAGTCTGCCTTTGTACTATTATATGCATAAATTTTAAAATAAATAAATATACCTACACTTGTTTCTAGCACTGTCATTATCTCTTGTTTGTTCATATACACTAACAATATTTTATGTCACCGTCACCGAGTGCCGGCAAACAGTATGGAGTATGGTCCTGTAGTTATGTTTACATAAGTGCCGGCGCGAACTGACGGCACGGCGGCGTGGCACGGCATGCTTCGGTAGCCCGAAGGACGCTTCTGCATAACGCGGCATGCCGCAACGTGCCGCTGCATGCCGCGTTGTACCGAGGCGTCCAATTGACTGGAATTTAGTATTAATAGCACTTCTTGCTGAAGATGAAGAAAGACAACTACAAATTGATACGTTGAAGAGAAAACAATTCTGGGTACATAATTTATGGAGAACAAGATTTACTAACGGTGAATTCAGCAACTTATTTAATGTTTACGTGCCGCGGCGTCCCGCAGTATACCACGGCGTCCCGCAGTATGCAATGGCGTGCCGCGGTATAACTATATCGAAATAAAGTAATATGAATTCTAAACTAATTGAAATAAGAATAAAAATAACTTGATCAGTAATAAAATCCTTTGCCGTGCCGTGCCATGCCGCGACGTCAGTGTGCGCCAGCCTTAAATGTTACCTTTTGGTGCTTGCTGTGACACCTTTGAATGTTGTACCAACATTTAGTTTTAATTTATTAGGTATTTTTGTTTTTTACTATTTATTACAATGTAACAACTAGTATATATGGTATAAATAATGACGAATATGTGTTCAGATACGTATATAAAAATACTTGGTTACTATGGCGTTATCAGTTCAGTGCGAGTCTGACTCGCTTATGAAGGCTTTCGTTGTAGAGGTATCTATATGTACTCGACATGTCCCAATATATTGTTCTTACTAAGTCTCAATATCATTGTATTGTCAGCAAACATAACTTTGTTTCAATAGTGTTTGTATAAACGACAACGTTTTATTTACGACTAGAGGACGCCAGCAGCTACGCCTGCATTTTTTTAAATTTACCCGATTTGGCCGATCCCGTGGGAATTTCGGGAAATCCCTTCTTAGTGCACCCCTACGGTCCCCAAGGAACATACATGCCAAATTTCAGCTTCCTGCGCCCAATAGTTAGGGCTGTAGCGTGTCTGTCAGTCAGTCAGTAACGCAAGGATTTTATATATTAAGATTTTTGAATATTTGCTATATCTCAAACTGCTGTCTACATCTCATTCAAACCAATTTTTATTTAAAGTTCTTATTACGATCTACAGCATCTTATTTTTTTCTAGATTTATCAGTCTTATTTTAATAGTTTCGCCGTGTGGTTGACGGCATAGAATACAAGTGTAGCCACCCCCTATCTTCCCGCTGGTGTCGTAAGAGGCGACAAAGGGATAATACGATCCAAATACCGTCTTTGCACGTAGACACGGAAAACTCGACATCAAACGCTATACCAACCCGTCTCGCCAGCGTGGTATAGTAGGCCAAGCCCTCCTAATTTGCTCACACTACTATTGTGATGCAAATTACGAGAGGCCTATGTCCAGCAGTGGACGTGAGTAGGGAGTGAAATACTGCAATGATGATGATGATTTTAATACTTGTTGTTTTACTACTTTAGAAGCCCCGATCCTTCTAAGCGATGGACTTTATGAAACAATAGTAATAAGAAACTGAATGTTTTTACAGAGATCTTTCTATAGATTTAAAAAATGACAGATGAAAAAATATATTTTGTTCAGTTCCATATCCAGTGTGTTGAGATGATGAACTTTGATACACGATAATGATTGTTATTAAATACTGAAACAATAAACAAAGTCAAGAAGTATAGTCTCCATATTATATCAAACTCAAATATGTTTATATCCATAAAAATGCTTAAATTTTTTGGACACGTCAGAAGGTCATACAAATAAAAAAAAAAGTAACTTTAAATGCATATTAACATAATTGAGCATTGAAAAAATATGCCTGTTCAGAAAGTAGAGCCTCGTGCGAAGAATCAGGCAAGAAACTCCGGGCCACTCTTTTATTCGTCTTGATTCTATACAATTTAAAAACTTAGTAACTACATTGAATTTTTCATAGGTATATGAGCTGGTGTGTCTATAATGTTGTTGTAAATTAATAAGGTTTTTTTATAATAATATAAAAGTACTAAACTAGCATAATATAGACACAATAACTCACACTCACATGAAACTTAACACTAATCAAAATTAAGTAGCCTGTGGGACTAAGGCTTTCATCCCGGGAGTCTCGGTCTCGAAAATTTCGAGTCTCGACGATTTTGTTGTGTTTTCGAGACGCGAGACTGCTACCTCCAGTTTTCGAGACTATCGAGACTTTTGAGACTTAAGTCAAATAATAACCATTATTCAAAAATCTTCTAAGCTGCCATCATTTTGTGAATCCACTTACGCGACAACACTGCTAAGTAAAAGTTGGGATAATGTGTGGAGATTGCAACCTAAACTCGTTGGAAAACACAATCATTATCGGATCCTCTCTATCTGAAAACACTTTAGATGCCCGTTGCTTTCTACGTGTACAAAAATGCAAAAAATATATACTTGTATGTTTTTGATAATGTAACAGTCTGGGGATTAATAAAGGACATTAAAAACTTTGTGCATTAACTGCCTAAATGCCTAAGCTATGTGTATGAAACCATTTTTTGTAAGAGTCTCCTAAGTCTTATTTTTCCCGGGAATTTCGAGACCGGGCTGTGTCTCGAATTTCTTTTCCCGGGACTCGCAAATGTATCGAGACTGAAAGCCTTATGTGGGACCGAGCAAATTAATAACAAGCATTTTTGTCTACAATATAATCTAGCACCGAATAGTACCCTTTTTGAGAAAGTTTACGTTTTATAACCTTTTTGAATTTATTAAAACTTAAATTTTGTATATTGCTTGGCACTTTATTGTAAAAGCGGTATCCGGTAGATGTCGCCATATTGATTAACTTCGCCATCGCCCGATAGATGGCCTCAGTGGTATGTCGCTACCGCTACAAGTCGCTGGGCTGTCAAACGTTTTTAACATTAAATGTGTTCATGTTGTATGCACTTTATATGATAGTACGTATGTGACAGATGTGGCGCTCGGCGGCGACGACGCGGACGCGCCATCCAGATCCAGACGTGCCGTCACGCGGCACAAGACGTTGTCTACGTGGGACGAGGCCAGCGCGCGCTGCCAGGCACAAGGTGTGGATACCACCAATATGTGGATATTTTGTGATGACTGCTTGTCTAGTTAACACTTGAAATTTAGGCGTAATAAGCCCATTTATATGGCAATTTACGACATTTCAGATTTTTTATGACTAATATGGACAAACGCACATCGGATCGTGCAATATTCATGGCGATGAGCAATCTTTTGACTATGTGGACCATGACATATTGTTAAACAAGCTTGAGAGGTATGGTATAAGAGGTAATACTCTTAAACTCCTCGAAACATATCTCAAGAACCGCGTACAATACACTAAACTAAGTAAATTTGATGTAAAAACTAAAAAGAGAACTGTATACGTATCCAAACAACGGCAAATAATGTATGGTGTGCCACAGGGAGGTATCCTGGGACCACACCTATGCATTCTATATAAAACGATCAGCCTAAAGCCACGTCAAATCCAATGACTCTGTATGCAGATGATAGTACAATTGCAATAAAATGTAATAATAGTAATACTTACGAACAAGAAGTAAATAACACATTACAAGATGTAATAAAATGGTAAGATGCAAATAATCTGTAATGTAACGATGGGCGACGGGAGTTCAATTCAAACAACTGTGTTCGATGACTGTCGTATAATGAGTGTTTCACGGAATATAATGCACAAACCTATATACTTATAATGAGGTAGAGGTGCACTACACTACACCTCCCCCCTTTATTAATAAAAAAAAAAGAATACAATTATTATTTTTTTAATAAAACAGGAAACAAAATTACACAATAACAATATTTTTTTTAAGTAAATAAAAGTGATCAAAATATAATGCCTTATTTTACAAAACCAATTTAAGAATTCAAATTGTATTTATAAACATTTAACAAAAATAAACGTAGTCATCTCGTAAAAAAATAAATTCATTTAAATATAAAATTTTCTTAAATTCTAAAGGTTGCTTTAATGACAATATGGTATTATGCTATGATAAGTATTTATTGATAATGACTGGATTATATTTCTACATTATAACACATAA
Organism: Euclidia mi; assembly: GCA_944739405.2. Lineage (NCBI taxonomy): Eukaryota > Metazoa > Arthropoda > Insecta > Lepidoptera > Erebidae > Euclidia > Euclidia mi. Next base: position 45,079,506 of record OX123206.2, on the reverse strand, counting down.
TAATACATTATTTTCTTTTTAAGTAATACATAATTATTTACGTATGCATTCTTAGTCATTCATAGTTGATACATTTTCATTGATCTCATTACATTTCCTTAGCTTTTATTTCAAAATTACATTTATATAAGTAGATAATTATATATTTCACTGGCATTACCTATCTTTTCAAATATAACTATTCTACCTTAATTCCATTTTTCAATTTCTATTCATTCGCTTCATCTCCTATCTATCTTTCATATACTTAATCATTTCATCACAATACTTTCTTCATATTATTGGTACATACATATTACTTATTTTAGACCCGGGCCCGGTCATTTTATAACATTTCACTTAGGTACACTTCTTTATTACATATAAATCATGTTATTCAACTCATCATATAATATCTTTTATACCTCATATATTTAAGAACATATTTAAGACAATTTACGTCTCCAACAATTTTCACGGAGAAGAACTCGCTTACTGCCATGATCAAAATGAAGGACTGTTCCTAATTGTACCATAATTAATTGTGTACCTTATTTTAGCATTTATACATCCTTATTCATTCAATAAAACTGCACATTACATCGTTCCAAATGAATAATAAAGTTTACAAGAATTCTGTCACTTTTGGGTGATCAGTCCTTTACGTACTTGAATCTTGTAAACAAAATCATTCCCTACTTACTTAATATAAATCTATACCTGTATACAAACAAAACCATCTAATTACTCCTATCGAAATCCATTTACCATCAATTAACATTATCTTTTCCATAATCTCATACATTGAAATGCCATACTCATACCTACTAAAATATACCTATCTCTCAAAACCATAAAAATCAAATGCGTATTACGATATCATAACTTTTAAATAAAACATTAATCATATAGGTACTTCAAACTGTTACAAGATAAGCTAATTATAAACAAAGTGTCGTTTTCAGTAATGAACGGTGTTGAATTTCGAGACCTAAGAATGCATCGCATACTTGCACACCTGCATCATATTGGCTTCTAAACTTGATTCTAAAAATATAATGCTTTATAAGTATGTGATTACATAATTATATCCTCTCATTATTTTAAATTTGCTTTTGTCAATTTAATTACTTACATTTTGTTGTGTACTCACAATACTAAAATATCTCTTACATCGTTTACTTATAATATATATTGATAGGAAATTATTAAAACAACTGCTTAACGTCTTTAGAAAAGAAAATAAACTGGTATAATTTTAACATAATATTATAACACTTGAAATTAATACATTTGTAAACTTTAAAATTTTCTATTAAACCGAATATTCAAGGAATTTACTAAATTTAATACTTAATTAAAGTTACTTTGCTTTTAAGAACAGTTTAATTATATTTAACTGATACCATAGTCATATTGTCATTAGCGAACCTTTTAGAAGTAAATTTTAAGACATAAAGATATATTATTTAATTTTAAGAAGAGGTATTTGATTAGATAAGTCCTCTAAGAAGTTGATTGGAATATAATTAAATACTTTTCATGAGCAAACAAATTATCAATCAAATAAAATAAGATGGAAGCGATATGCTTCTATAATTTCTTTCAGTTTCTAACAAAAATTTGATAAGTATCTTTCTTGGCCATTAAATGAAATCTACAATAAAAATAAATTGAACCAATCGAAATATATTGAATATGGGTAGGTACCTTTCCTTCTTAACTTCATTTCCGGATATCACAGGAACCGTTTCCAACACGTAGTAGTTACGAAGTCATCAAGACCCGAACATCTCCCAGCGCCTTGCAAAATTCAACATCAGACTCGTACAACGCCCAGCGCCCAGCAAAATCCATCATCCGACTCGAACATCTCCCGGCTCCCAGCAAAATAAATCCATCTCATAAAAATCTCTCCTCATCCAATATATTGCTCCAACTCTTCTTTTACAGGGTTAAAAAATTTCTTTTTCTTCAGCACCAAAATTTTGAATTTTCAATGTTGATGTTTTGTTTGCTCATTTTATTAATGTCTCCGTTATTCATGCCATTTCGTCAGATAGTAAGATTGTCCGTTTTTTTTTGTGAATCAATTATATTCTACGCCGAGCGCTGCCCAAGGGCAGCACTGGCAGGGTCGCCATGCAATGTAACGATGGGCGACGGGAGTTCAATTCAAACAACTGTGTTCGATGACTGTTGTATATTGAGTGTCTCACGGAATATAATGCACAAACCTATATACTTATAATGAGGTAGAGGTGCACTACACTACAAATCTACGTATCAATATTGGCAAAACCACCGCTATGTCTTTTAGTCAACGGGCCGGCCCACTGAATAAACTAAACATTCACCATGGAAGTCAACTCTTTCGTGAAACCCAAACAACAAGTTTCCTAGGGCCAACAATTCAATGCTCAATGCCCAATGTTTAACATAATATGACAACCAATGTAAGTACAACTTAATGAATCTAGGATTGAGCCCGTCGAGACAACTATGTTTTTAGATATTATGCTGGACACCAAACTACAATGGGGTCCACATATAGAAAGGCTATCGGGCAAACTCAGTTCTGCAGCTTATGCAGTTAAGACAATTAGACGCCTCACAGATTTAGAAACAGCTAGAATGATTTATTTCAGTTACTTTCATAGCTTAATGTCGTATGGGATTCTTCTCTGGGGGAATGCTGCAGACCTAAATACAATATTCGTTCTGCAGAAAAGAGCTGTAAGGGGAATTTATAATCTCGGTCCAAGAGTTTCTCTAAGAGAAAAGTCCAAAGAAATAAACATTCTAACTGTTGTATCACAATATATTTATGAAAATCTGCTATACGTACATAAAAATATTGACAAATTTTGTAAAAAATGTGATATACATTCTGTAAATACAAGACACAGGAATAATCTCGTAGTTCATAGCACTCGTCTCCACAAAATAAGTAGCTGTTTTATGGGGCAATGTATACGCTTTTATAACAAGCTCCCTTATAGTATAAGAGACCTATCTATAGATAAGTTCAAAATTATTGTAAAAGCGAAATTGTGTTCAAAAGCATATTATAAAATATCTGAATATAAAGACGACCAAAACGCTTGGGACTGAGCTGTTCTAATTCGACACACACATATATATATATATATTTTTTTTCAACTATTTCAACAACAACATTTCAACAATTGACAGCAAACTCACATGGAAGCCACATATTTATGCGCTCTGTAAAAGAGTCAGTAAGTCCGTCTACGTGCTATATGAACTGGCATAAATAACTAATTTAAATTCGGTTGTAACGGCATACCATGGTCTGTCTGGTCGGTTCTGTCCTAAGGTATGGAATAATTTTCTGGGGAAATTCAGCGCACAGGGACATCATTTTCAAGATGCAGAAGCGGTGTATTAGAGCCATGTTTGCATTAAACAGTACAGATAGCTGTCGACCATATTTCCTTAGGCATAAATTATTAACGTTGCCATGTTTGTATATATCATAAGTAGCTTTATTAGTTAAACGCAATCCAGATTTGTTTACGCTGGTTTCAGATATATATTAATAGACGACAACGAGACGTACATAGGCTTTGTGTGTGTAAAACTAACACTGCATTAATGCATAAAAGCATTTTTCACATGCCATCTGTAATATATAATAAATTGCCCAAAACAATTAAAGAAACTCCACTTAATATTTTTAGAAAGAGACTCAATGGATTATATATAAATAGATGTTATTACACTCTGGCAGATTACATGAAAGATAAATTAGATAATTGCGCAGTAGCCGTTTAATTAAATTTAATATTATTTTGTGAATTTTTCTAGTTTAATTTTTGATGACATTAATTTTATTTTATTATTTTATATTGATTGTGACTATTCTTAAAATTATTATAATATTTTGCCCCTGACATCCAATCCAATTATTTCTATTAATTTTGTTTTGTTTAATTTTTTTGCCTTATTAATTATAATTATTAAATTTATTTAATAAAAATAATATTTGCATGCCGCTATATTACTGGTCAAAATACTTAAATCTTGTATGCTTTGCCTTGTAACACCATTTATAACAGTATTTTTGCAAATAATTTTTCTGATTCTGATTCTGAAAGCGTAACAAATAACCAAGTGTGCATTTGTATGTATATGGTCATGTTCATAATGTTCTCTTGTGTTACAGGTGGATTGCTCATGTCGCCCATAAACGACAGATTCCTTAATGCAATGAAGTCTTTGATGAATGCGAACAAAATGTATCACACAGGCATTAGAGCGGGTCACTCGGCCGGAACATACCTGACCGTAGAGGGTTTGTATATAATGTGTACTGTGATGAGTGTAAGCCGATGAGGTTGTATACCACGCCTGAGCAGCTGTGTCATGTGTATCAAGTGTACGTTTCGTCGTGCAAGGAATACTGTAGCTGCAGGAGCTAAGTGATGGACAACCTAGAGGCGCGTCAGCGATAACTTAACTAGTTGACTCACCACTGGAATCAACTTGCACTTACTCTTACAATTTTTCAGGTGTTCCGTTCGAAAATATAACTGAGATTATGGATGACATGATAGAAGAGCTGGATCCATTAGACGGAGACTGTTTTGCGATGAATAAACATAGTATACGTCTAGTACCGTGCTGGACTCGGCTGCAGCACTTTTGTTACACAACCGATAATAGCAGCATGTTCACTGATCGTGTGTACTGCGGTAGAGAAGGTAAATATTTATTTAATAGTTAGAAGGACCAACTGCTGAGAAATACATAATTATAAGTATAAATGAAACGTTCTTTAGAGAGAAAATGGATGGTTTCCATGACTAATTCTACTATTTCAAATTGACTAGAGGTAATTAGACTGGGCAAATTTGGATGGAAATAGCTTAGAGACAAGAAAAATATAAAATACTCAATTCTGAAAAATCAAGCATATGCGAATTTTAATACAAGGTTTTTTTTTAAATACCGCCTCGTTTTTTCCTCTATTAGAAAAGTGAACTATATTTTTACCATTTTCAAAAGGTAATGAAACCTTGATGTCTTAAGTTAATTTGTGCGTTAAGTCTGTACTACCTACCCCTTCGGGAAATAGGCGTGAGTCCATGTATGTATGTCCATATATGTACGTTAATTAATGTACTACACAATGATTTTAAAATACCATAAGTAAAAAGGTGTATATAAGTTACTTACACATAGTAAGAGATCCGTAGAAGTGTGCTTTGGTATGTCATTTCGCAAGGTTGACTGATAGTCTAAGATCCGTAGAAGAGCAACGTTCACCGATCTGGTTATTAGATGAAAAGTGGTTATATAAAATTTTGCATGTTTAAAAAGATATCGCGAACGGGTTGGCAAAAAATACGGCCGTTAAGGGTAATGGGCAAAATACGCTTAGGCCAAATGTTGAAATAACTAACGTTCTTCAGAATATTTTATTTTAACTTGAAACACGAATACTTCATATATTTGCGTTGTATATTTTCAATTCAAGATGCATATGTTATTATGTTTATACCGCGGTTCTCAGGCCTGATTTCTATATTTACTACGAACAAAAGAACAAATAAAATATTTTGTGTTTTTAGCTTTGGTAAGGTTCAAATCTGACTTATTCACGATGCAGTAATGTGATAAGAGTGTTAGGTTTGTTTGGAGAGCGAGCCAATCGGCAGACGTTGTGACTCATGTGATAGCCTTCATATCATCCACGCACTACAGGAGGCGAAAACGATGGATGACATATTTTACGAAGTTTAGAAGTAACAGAGGCCCACGAAACGTTCCTTGTGGAATCTCTCTAAGCACCAAACGCCCTGCTCAACCCAAATCTGTTAATCACTATTGCTTGTGAAATATTAGTTTTATAAGAAGAGAACGATCTCAACAGGTCGCCTCTTATGCCAACTATATGAATGAAAATTATATTGTATCTCGGTTGATCAGGATATACATTATTAACCAGCAAAAATTCAGACGCATGTTTTTAAAATTTAGAATGAGTGTGAGCGAATATGTCTAAATTCATGAAATGTGAGTAGTACGTTGTCAATAAACGGTGAAGAGGCGCATACTCTCCGGCATTAGTTCTACAATTTCCGTGTAGAACCATCGAGGTACGCGCACCTCTCTCTGAATCACTAACAGTCCTGGGTACTACATAACATAGCCTCCGATAATTAAGTACAATAACAAATTATTGTTGCATATGCCGTAAAGAATCATTATCATAAGTAATGTGCGTCTAAGCTCCAAGCTTAACAGCCTAAAATGTTTTAGAGTATAACAATGGGCTGCGTCTATTAAAGAGGCTAGGCTATTCAATCAAAGGCTGTTTGAGCTAGTACATAAACATGCAATAATGATTTATATATATTATGTATAAAATTTACAGACTACACATATGTAGAATCTCATCACAGCTGCTATAAAAGACATGAAAGTCAGATAACGTGGGTAAAGGCAGAACAAAGGTGCGTGGCTGAAGGTGGTCACCTGGTAGTGCTTGACGACATCGCCGAGGCGCAGACTGTGAAGGATATGTTTCAACCATCCTGGGACTGGTTGTGGGTGGGAGTAGATAATACCCATGGAGTCTGGAAAAGTGTTCATGGTAAGTTATTTATATCAGTAACGTCTGCGACACCAGAGACGATGAGTCTAATTTTTTTATTGAATACTCAAGGAATTGTAACAACGATAAAATTAACTTAGTCAAACTGCATGGTTTGGTACAGTTACAATAGTTATAGTTTTCATTATGCTATGATAACGTCCAATATTCGCCGAATGCAGCATATGAGATCTTCATGTAAAACAGATGTTTCTGTCATAGAGAAACAAACCCAGTTTAGCATAAGATCATGCATGATCTTGTGCTAAACTGGGTTCCTAATCATGCGCCAGGCACCTTATCTCTACCTCCCAACTTCCCAACCATCGAACACTAATAAAATACGCTTGTTTAGATAACCTGCGCCCTAATAGCCAAACCGAAACTAATCGCCATTTTTCTTTAAAAAACAAAAATAAAAATAAATCCATAATTATTATCTGTGTTTTATCTATACCATTTGTTACTTATGCATACTTACTTTCAAAAATGAGCAATAATAATGAACGTAAAAGATTTTTTATGTAAATGATTCCGATATAAACAGGCATTTATTACACTACTTATACTTGCTTAATTTATTGTTTCAGGACAACTTCTAAATGACATATATAAAGCTGGATGGGACGAAAGGCTCCCGGCAAATGCATGTTTAGTATTGTTAACTTCTTTGTTTTACGGCTGGAATTATTGTGACTCGATTGATCGTCATTTCATATGTGAAAGAATGCCTGTTGTTTAATATTATTACGGCAATATATCTTGAATTTACATTATTCTTTGAAAATAAATATTAACAATTTTTTTTTTTCATTTCATGTGCATGTTTCATAATTCGACAGACTCACGATAGAATATAATATTGTACAGTGAATCCAACGACCGACCAAGAAAACGAAATAAAACACGAAATCGTTCCCAAGCAAGAAAACAGAAAAGAAATAATTATTTCTGTCACCAATGGCACACTCTATAAACTATAAACGCCCACCATGGACATAATGTCCATAACTACAAAATAATTTAACGTTAACGCCCACCATGAAACAATAACAAAATTTGATGGAAAAGGTAAGTCAGTGGACTGTATTTAAAATAAACGATTTAACATTTTCTTCTGAAACTAAAACAAATACAATTATAAACTTAACCTTACAATACTAGGCATATTTTTAAGCATTACACTGTAATTGGTATCACTGTCAGTTTTGACACATGCCTTTTTATAATAGAATCTTTGCATCGCAAAGACACGGCTCTAGTGATGTTGTCCGTACAGTGTGTTTGTCTACAATAAGATCGTAAAGCCATCTTGCCGGTGGCATGCCCTGCTCCATCACCAACACTACATCATCCACCTTGGGTTCAGGTGTGCTATGAGACCATTTATACCTATGATGAAATTGAACCAAGTACTCACGAGACCATTTACGCCTAAAGTCCTGAACCATCCGCTGAATTAAATGCCACCTTTTTAAAGTGCTGATATTCGAACCTTCAAAGTTACATTCGGGTACAAGTAGCAAAGATTCACCCATCAAAAAGTGACCTAGCGTTAGTGGACACGGGTCATCTGGGTCACTGCTGATGGTAGAAATAGGCCTGGAATTGAGGCAAGCATCAATTTGAGCCGTGACAGTAGACAACTCTTCAAAGGTAAGAGTGCTAAGGCCTATCACTCTCCTAAGGTGGTGCTTGGTTGACTTAACTCCAGCCTCCCAAAGCCCTCAAAAATTTGGAGAGCGGGGTGGAATGAAGTACCAGTCAGTCCCATTGGTTGCCAACCAGTCAGCAATATCAGACGCTACGCCAAATATTTCGTGGGTAAACAACGCTTTTAAGTCCTTGTTGGCCCCTACAAAGGTGGTTATCACTCCACAACTCACGACAATGACCTCTTCTAGCGGATATATATGCTTGAGATATCATGTCGCTTACGACTTCTAAATGTACGGCACGTGTGGCCATGCACACAAATAAACAAATGTATCCTTTTGTGGAATGATAACCACGGCCCTTTGTAGGTACACTAATCGGACCTGCATAGTCCACACCACTTCGCAGGAAAGGTTGGCTAGCGTTGACCCTGACTGCAGGCAGCTGACCCATTAGTGGAGGTGTGATCCGAAGAGCATAACGAATGCAAGAAGAGCATTTGCGGATATGTTGTCTTATGGCAAAATCAAAGTCAAAGTCAAAAATAATTTATTCATCTAGGTCACAAGGTTAGGCTTATGAACGTCAATTTTAAAATTAAATTACTTAATGCTTCTACATTTACATTTACTGCCTCGTTCGCAAAGCAATAGGTAGAACCACGAGATAGAACGGGCAATAAAACTCGTGGCCACTCTTTTAAATCGCCAATGTTATTTTTATTTTATTTTATTTTAACATTTTCGGAAAACTAACAGCTAACTTAAGAAATAACTCAATTCTTATGTAGTATCTAAGGGCTAATTAAAAGTTTTCACAAATAACTCCTAGCTAAAAAAAGTAAGAAGACGAACGTACACAAAAAAAAATGGAAATCTGTAGCTGATCACCGCTTAAACCCAAAAATTGTTAATAGGCATGTTCATTATCAGCCTTTAACAGTCCACTGCTGGACTAGGCCTCTCCTTTGAAAGGAGGAATTGACCTACTATACCACGCTGGCCAAACGGATTGGTATAGGGTTTGTATCAAGTTTTCCTTCTCTTACAGTGCTGTTCTTTGCATAATGTGCTCCCTCTGTCGGCTCTTACGACACCCGTGGGATGATATGGGGTGGTGACATTCCGTATTCTTAATCCGTCACCACACGGACAATATATGGTACTAATAATAGGTATGTAACTTATTATTATTCTGCAAACATCCACATAGAAAATAACAACAAATAGATGGGTAGATTACACATACATATTTACATTGAGATAACATAATACAGATCAATGCATATTTAACTGTTGAAGAAACAGTTATTAAGAAACCGCTTAGTTTTAGTTGCCGAAGTGTTAAAAATATCAATGTCATCGGCTATTGAGTTATAAGATCTGCACGCACGTATTAAATAATGATTTTGTCTGTACCTACTATTTGCGCGTGGTATGTGCAAAAGATCGCGCTTTCGAAGCGTCACCGCAGGGGCAACTAAGCCTATTTGCTCAAGCAACTCGGGACAGTCGATCGTACCGTTCAATATATGGATAAGGAAGGTTATGTCAGCCGCACGCCTTCTCTCTTGCAGCGGTAATAAATGAAATTTCTTACAGCGAGAACTATAATTGCTCGAGTATGAGTTTGTGCGATACTGAAGATATCGGAGAAATCGTATTTGAATGCCCTCTATTCGATCTATATAAGTACTGTAGCTTGGGTTCCACACTTGGGACGCGTATTCTAGGTGGCTACGTACGTATGCACAGTATAGTATTTTAATTGTTTTTATTGATTGAAAATCAGTTGACATTCGTAGCACAAAACCTAATGGTTTAGATGGCTTTTTAATTATAGTATTGACATGGGTGTCAAATATAAGTTTTGTGTCAAATATTACGCCCCGGTTTCTGAAGTTACCAGATATACTCTCAACAGTTATTGATTCATTAAAGTTATGGAAAGGATAAACGTTGGTTAACTGACACTGCGTTTCTGAATGCGCACTGGAGCGTTCAATAACTATTGAACACTGTAAAGTATTATATTATCTGTGATTGAACCAATACGTAGTCCTTTTTTTGCCACTAGATGACTCTGTTTTAAAAAAACGAGTTGAAAACTTATTTAAATATTTTTATTTGTCTGTTTAACTAGTTGTTTGATCATATATTGTTTTTTTAGGAGTAAACCACTAGTTGCTCGTTATTTTACTAAAAAAAATATGATAATGCCTCATTCGTAATGGCTGTACGCCTGCTAACTTATATACTTTAAAAAAATAAAATGTCAAATCAGGCCTCGCTGTCAGAAGATTTGACATTTTATGATGATGATGATTTGTGCTTCATTGTAGAGCTTTTCTGCAGTTGTATTAGGAGTCAAAAATGGTGTCATTATGTACTTGCCACAAGGATAGGCACTGTCTCCTAGGATGTGACCATCTAGGTATCTCATTGTTATGCAGGCGAGCTCGTAGAAACGAATTATGGTACACTGTACTGTCATGAGTAGATCCATGCCAACGAGCATCTAAATCTCTGATGTATTATTTTGCATCACATACAACTTGTACATTGACAGAACAGAAATCTTTTCTGTTCCTAAAAAGTTCTGGTTGCCCTCCTCCAGGAGATTGAATTGGAATATATCCATCTACACAACCGATAACATTTGGAAAACCAGCTATATTAAAAAATTGCGCTTTAACTTCTCCCAGATCTTCAGAGTTTGGCATTAGTATATATCATCTAGCTAGTTTTGCTATTTCTCTACTTACTTTATAAACCACTCTTGACAAAGTGGTTTTATGAACATTAATACATACATACATACATATCGCCACGCCTTTTATCCCCGAAGGGGTAGACAGAGGTGTATTTCTATACCCACTTTTCGCCAGATATACTTTAGTCCCACGTAATAAGGTGCGAGCCTATTGCCGTACCGGGCACATTTCCAGACTCCGTGCTGCTACTGAGAATTTCGTGACTGAAAAACCCAATAACACTGCCAGACCCAGGAAACGAACCCGGGAACACTCCCGATCCCACGCGCACATTTATGCCGCGAGACCAACGAGGCAGTCATATAGGGTTTGATGTCGAGTTTTCCGTCTCTACGCAAAGATGGTATTTGCATCGTATTATCCCTTAGTCGCCTCTTACGACACCCACGGGAAGATAGGGGGTGGTGACACTTGTATTCTATGCCGTCAACCAACGGGCATGAACATTAATATCATCACCAATCACTACTTGAAATGTGCCTGTGGCGTAAAATCGTAATATGATGAAAACTTGTTCCAACATAGACAATGTATATTTGCGATACATAACTGGAGCTTAACTAATGCTGATCATATCACTTATGTGTAACACGGTGTCCTTATCAAAACGATATCTCATTTTAAATTCTTCATCCGTAAACATTTCAAAAGCATTTCTCCTAGATCTTAGGATTCTAGGAACTGATTTATTTGCAATAAACTCCAGCACTTCAAAATCAAACTCTCTGCTCACTGCAGAACTGCTCGAATACGACATTTTGTATCGGTTATGTAAAAGTTAACAATACGGAATTACTTAAGAATTAATTAAGAATACGGAATATCACCACACCATATCATCCCATGGGTGTCGTAAGAGCCGACAGAGGGACCATACTATGCAGAGAACAGCACTGTAAGAGAAGGAAAACTTGAAACAAACCCTATACCAACCCGTTTGGGCAGCGTGGTATAGTAGGCCAATTCCTCCTTTCAAAGGAGAGGCCTAGTCCAGCAGTGGATTGTAAGGGGCTGATGATGATGATGATGATGTAAAAGTTGTAAACACAAACCTATCATATCAAAACTTTCCAGTTATAATATATTAGTCTATGATCAAAACCATAGACTGTTAAAAAAGGTAACACGTTTGACAGAAGTTAAACTTCAAATAAAGTTATGGAACCGATAAACGGCGAACATTGGTCGGTTAAGTTAAACTAAGGATAACTGGAGTTTATGTTGTGACGCGTTGTTCAGAAACGCATTTTCTTGAGTTATCGAACCAATAACGCTAACGGATAGATAAACCACCGATAAAAGTACACCAGAAACCGGGCATAAGTGAGTTACATTAGATACAGTGGGTAAATAGGAATCTTTTATTCTATAATTTCCCACAATAAATACCGGTTTACGTGTAAACGTACACACAAAACATTTTGATGTGGGTAATAGAATGGTGAATGTCACGTCATCGCGTACATTTCGCGCGTGCCACATTTCAGCAACCCCCGCCCACAGTGACGTATAGATAGTGAGGGGACACTAAGGAATTATTATCGATGTGTGTGTGTGTGATGTAGCTGTGGAAAATGAAATTATGTTATTGTTTATATAAAAACTGACCATTGCTGATTGTCAGGCAGAATAAAGTTGTACAACATGTGTAAACACATGCGCTATAGTGCAATAGTTTGACACGCGCACCACGCCCATGTCACCGTTCTATTACTATTTATTTCTGTGGTGTACACCGTCAGGGCTTGCCGATTTATTCAGATCCAGCGATTTAAATAATTTAATGACTTCCGTGTCTACTACTTCCACGGTACTAATATCAGCGCTGACGTTGGGTAATTCACCACAGTGTGACGCACTGTCCAGTGTGTGAGAGAAGGAAGACTGCAAGAAAGTGGAGTGGAAATACTGACCACACATATTACAAATCTCATCACCTTTATCAGAACATTTGTTTTCAAGCTTAAGCACTGAGGGATAAGAATTAGTTTGCTTTTTAGACTTGATATATGCCCAGAAGGCTCTCGGCTTTTACCTAATATTACCTTCAATGCTACTGATGTAATCCCGATACATGTCTTTCTCTAACTGAGTTGCCCTATCTTTTAACACATTATAAGAGTTAGAATCACTTACGTTTCTATATATTTTATATTTCTTTAAGTATTTTGGTACCTTAATCAGTGGTGATCTATACGCATTGGAAAAATAGTTTTTGATGGAATAAAAGAATTACGCAGTTTGTTTAAAGTTTTATAAATGAAATCCAGCGATTCATCTGAACATTTGTTGTGAATCTCTTCCTGCCAATCTATTTTATTTAATTCTGTGGAAATGGATGCGTAATCGCCTTTATTATAAAGATATTTACGAAATGTCTGCGACTGAAGTAGCTGTGAATTATCGAAATTAGTAACTATATATAGGGCTTTATGGTGATGGTCTTCTGGGACTAAAGGACTTAAACAATGCGATACTGATAAAATATTAGTTGAAAATACTAAGTCTAAAATTCTATTATTAATATTTGAAATTGCGTTGTACTGCGATAAATTACACAACGTGAGGCTGTCAAACAAATCAAATTGATAGCCACCTTGAACATTATGTGGCTCGTACGATACACCATCATCAGAAAGTACCCAAGTTAGATTTGGTAAATTAAAGTCGCCCAACACAACAAATCTATCTAGCGGCCGAGCCAAAAAAATATCTGTGAGGGTAGACGTAAACAATGTTGTTTGTAATGCAAGTGAGTTCCCCAGGTTTTGATGGCACATATAAACGACACAAATATGTAATTTATAATCAACTTTGGAAGTCATATTACGTAATGAGAGTGACACCCACAAGTCCTCGGCCTGCGAGCACCAGCTGGCACGATCCTCGGCGACGAGCTCCCGTCGCACCGCGATCAGGACCCCTCCGCCGAGGGTCTGCTCCGTAGCGATGTAATTCCTATCTCGCCTCCACACAAAGTAACGGTCGTCGAATAATTCGCTGTTATTAATGCCATCAAGTAACCATGTCTCTGTAAGACATATGATCTCGAAGTCAGTAAGACAAATATTTCTATAAAATACAAAGTTTTAGTTCGCAACACAACCCGCGCACGTTCTGGTAATAAATTTTTACAGTATCTATTTTTTACGGTAAATTTTATGTAACTGTGTGACTAAGAAGATAAAAATAAACTTTATTGTAAAGATATATTGATAACTGAACGTAATTAAATAAATAAATTGTGATAGTAATTTGTAAAAGTTCAAGTATTTATCTTTGAGGGTGGTTCTGAGTAACGAAATGGTTTTTGTCAGCGAATAAATTATTATATATAAATATTTGGTGGTGGTGTAGATACATAATATTACGTTATGCGAGTGTAATACATTACTTTGCAGCGTGCAGACATATTTAGCGACAGAAGAACTGCGATGTATTATACTTAGTTTTGATACATTAATGTTCACAACGATAAAATAATAGCAAACAAAACAATTATAAATATATAGTACTAGCAAGCGGCAGATCGACTGAGCCCGAGCGACACGAGAACATAAGGCGCGGCCGCCGCGCTCGCCCGAGTGATGTGGCCAGTGCGCGCACAGCGAATGCAGGAATGCACAAGCGTTTCTCAAACTTTGCGCGCAGATATCATAACATAAATACTTACAAGCATCATAGATTTTACAAAAGTAACAACTATAAAAACAAATTAGTAAATAAAAGGTTAGGTGGAAAGCTTTTTTAGGTCGGCTTCGGATTTGATGGCTATAACAGGGGATGTTGGGCTTATCCGCATGAAGATCTTGCATCCCTTCACCCAAGTAAACGCAAAATTTCACTCTTTAGCCAGAGCCTTTGCCTTGTTGAGCAGAATCTTGTTATCCACAGTAAGATGATCATTTACAAATACCCTGGTATCGCCTTGAAGGCCTAGGTCAGCTGCAGTGATTGTGCGTTTTCTGGCCGCCGCAACGAAATCGTCTTTCAATTATCGATTGTGAACAGAGACCAAAATTGAATTGATCATCTTATCGCCGCGCGTCGGTACTCTAGCCACATAATTGATCTGTTCCTTGGTAATAGGACATTGAATAATGTTGCCGATCTTCGAAACCAGAGAGAATATATTCTCCGTTTTGGACATGGGGACGCCCTCAGAACATAAAAAACATTAGAAATGGTATGGAAATGGAATTTGGGTGCACCAAATTACTATCAGAACCGCTGTCGCCAAACTCACACAAGTAAACCGATAATCATATATTGCACTACAAAGAAACAATTCGTTTGATTCGTAGTTTAAGTTTATTCAAAACCAGCCTATTTCACAGATCTGGAAATAAACCCTCCTGACCTACCAATAAGATTTATTTTGCTTTAGCAGTAGAACGTATTTACGATCTATAGTCATACTAGATTCGATTTACGAGTCAATTCCGCTACTCAACCATAGTTGGCGGTATTCTAAGTTGTAGCAATTATAATCTTAATTACATAAGGCATATGGTTGAAATTTGCGTGATCGGTCTGTTTCTGCTTATACTCGGTTAGGGCCGTACCACGTAGCACATTGGATTACTTTATCGATATCGATAGATGATGCGATATATTGTTCAATATAATATGCAAAAAATAAGACTTGTCGGGAGTATATTTTTTTATTTGGCACACAAACAGTTGTACTTTTTAAACCATCCCCAATACAACTTGTAATACAAGTGTCTCATGAACTTATTTTGGATACGTTCTAACATAACACTATAAGACTTTGGAGAATGAGGTATGGTAGGTAGAAATAATATTCTTGACTCCAAGATTCAGAATAATTTATTCGTAAATAAAGCCGACCTTATACTTGGATTGTAATGTAATACTAAATAATAGCATATAATAATATTCGTAACATATGCTACTATATACACACAACACCACCTAAGGAGAGCTTGTACTATGGGTACTAGACAATGGATAAACATACATATATACTTCTTTTTTAAATACGTACCTACATATTACATTGTTCATAGAAACACCCACCCATATAAACAATTTATTAAAATAAACATTTCGTAAATGATTTATTTCCGTGTTTCGATATCAATCGATAATTTTAATATTCGACTTGACCACATCACTAAATGAGTAGCGCGGAATTTTCGAGAATGTTCTATTGAATAGAATCAATCCAAAATAAACTTTATCTTCGATTTATAAGGTTAATTTTTACTAACCGTTCTATTAAATATTATTTAATTGAAACAAATTAAGACTTATTGAAAACAATAAAAATTGTACTTACCGATGGTACGAAACACCTCCATTTTTAAGATTTTTTGACTGCTATCATTTTTGCACTCCAAAACGGCACAAAACGGCATAGTTATAGAAATGAAACTGTGTCACAAAACGAGCAATTCGACGCGATGTAAGAACGTGACTGGGGCTAGTTAAGCGTTACAACGCTCAATTGTGACACGCGTGCCACGCCTACTTACCATTTCCAGTGTAATATTTTCTCTTCCGTGGGGACGCCTTTTATCTTCACGTTATTCATACGAACTCTTTGATCCTGGTCGCGCATTATGTTTTTCAGAGCAGTGACTTGCTGCTGTAACACAACGACGTCGTTTTTCGCCTTTCGGAGATCTTGTAGCTCTTTATCTATTGCGGTGACCTGGCATGCAAGTGTTTCCACTGAATGTTGAACAAATTCCATGGAGGCTGTTACGTCAGCAATGTCAGGTTTCAGTAATTTCAAATCTAATGAGCAATGTCAGCTTTTAGAGTTTTCAGATCCTTGATATCCGATTTGATTGAGTTAATAGGTACTCTCGATTAACGCTGGTAACGACGCCATCTGCAGGGAAAGGCGCTTCAATTCTGCTGTGACACTCTCAAAGTCCGCCGGCACGGGTGACTTGGATATACCAAGTAATAGGCTAGAACCTCAGATGAGAGAAGTATCAGATGGAACGCGCGGCACAGTTGCGTGCGGCCACTAAAGCAAATACGAAATTGAAAAGCGAATACAAACTCGTCTCAGTGCGCTACGAAGCATCGTACAGTTCACGCGTCACGATCACTTCAACTTTTAAATTCTCAAAATGCCGTCTTGTGTTCTTAAACACTGTAAAAGTTGTTCCTAAAAACAAAAACAGGAAAATGGAATATCTTTTCACATGTAACTATTGATAATTTGACTGTTTCCTAATTTAATTTCGATAAAATTTGTATTTGTGCAAGAAATATGTAAGTGTTGCCAGTTTTTGTCGACGCTGTTCTGCCTAAATTAGGGAAAATGCACTTGTCAATTGATTATGTGATAATGATTGTCATATTAATGAAAAATACATTACCGTATTATAAAAGTATATTGTAGATATATCTTCTTTCTCATAAATATAGTAATAGAATTTCAATTTCCATTAGTATAATATAATATTGTACTCATAACATAATATTGTTATGAGTTCGATCCCCAAACGATCCAAATATTCGTGTACACCCTGCTACTCGTCAAGCTTATACACTTTGACCTTTGCACCGTTCTTATGGCGTAAATAATAAGTATCAAAATCGTACAGCAAATGTTTAGCTTGACTTGGCGCCGTGTGTACATACATACTTATGGCGTAGGGAATAAGTATCAAAATCGTACAGCAACTGTTTAGCTTGACTTGGCGCCCTGTGTACATACATACTAATGGCGTAGGGAATAAGTATCAAAATCGTACAGCAACTGTTTAGCTTGACTTGGCGCCGTGTGTACATACATACTTATGGCGTAGGGAATAAGTATCAAAATCGTACAGCAACTGTTTAGCTTGACTTGGTGCCGTGGGTACATACATACTATTTATTTCTCAACTAATCGACGCCAGCGGCTTCGCACGCACATATTTTCGTATTTCTCGTTTTGCCCGATCCCGTGGGAATTTCGAGAAATCCCGTCTTAGTGCACCCCTACGGTTCCCAAGAAACATACATGCTAAATTTCAGCTTCATGCGCCGAGTAGTTTCGGCTGTAGCTTGTCTGTCAGTCAGTCAGTAACGCAAGGATTTTATATATACAGATTTACGAAGTAGTTAAAACTTAACTCGGTACCTACATTTAAGAAATGTATTTATAAAAGCATTAATTAAATCCATGGTAAATTCTTCAAAACCGCAAAGTCAAAGTCAAAGTAAAAAAACATTTATTCATCTGGGTCACAAAGTGACGCTTATGAACGTCAAATTTTTATGTACATTACTTAATGCTTCTACATTTACATTTACTGCCCATTCGCAAAGCAATAGGTAGAACCACGAGAAAGAAAGGGCAATAAAACTCGTGGCCACTCTTTTTAATCGCCAGTGTTATGTTACATATTTTGTTTTTGTAAGGAGCTGCAACTGTTTCACATTGTAATTAATTACTTGTAAATAGTAATTAGGAACATACATAATACTTAAATAATTAATGCAGTTACCAATTTAACTGCTGTAGTAGCCTTCCAGTGTGAATATTGTGTAACAGGAGCATCCACTTACGTCTTATAATGTAGGCAACTCGCGACCATGTTCATAACTATATGGTGGAAATATATGTTACAGAAGTGACTGTATATGAATACACAAAATTACTAAAACATTAGTTTACAGCCCATAATCACGAGTTATCTTCATCTTACAGTGCAGTAAAACTTTAATAAAATTAGTGGAACAACAATGCAAATGTAAATGTAGTACCTAAGTTGAATGACCTAATAATACATGAACAGTAATTTAAAAGAACTAGAAATATTATATAAAGATTAACTGAAAAATGCAAATTATCTATATAATTCTAATTAGGTATAAAGATCATGAGTTGTCTAGCGTAAGTGACCAGCTATCCTTATCACTGAAATAATCATTAATAGTATAATAACCTTTCTTAATAAGGCAGTCTTTTATTTTAGTTTTAAATGTACTAAATGGTAATTCTAAAAGACTAATTGGTATTTTATTGTATATACGAATACCTAGCCCTACAAAAGAATTATTAACTTTATGTAAACGATGATAAGGGGCATATAACCTATGCCTGTTTCGAGTATTTATGTTATGTATATCGCTTTTTGTGGTAAATAAACCTATATTTTGCCTAATGTACAAAATATTAGCAAATAAAAATTGCGAGGCTACTGTAAGAATTCCTATAGACTTAAAGCGTTCTCTAAGAGTATCTTTTGCACCTAACATGTATATTGCTCTTACCGCTCGTTTTTGAAGAACGAAGATATTCTGAATATCCGCAGCTTTGCCCCATAACAAAATGCCGTAGGACATAACACTGTGAAAATAGCTAAAATAAACTAAACGAGCCGTGTCGATGTCAGTAAGTTGCCTAACTTTTCTGACGGCATACGCAGCAGAGCTTAGCTTTCCTGCAAGACATGCTATATGTGCACCCCATTGTAACTTATTATCTAGTGTAATACCTAGGAACACTGTAGAGTCTACTGTGTCAAGTTCCTCCCTATCTAGCATAATATTAGGTCCCAGTTGTCTTACATTAGGTAAAGCAAATTTAACGCATTTAGTTTTCCTAGAATTAAGTACTAGGTTATTTGCTGTAAACCATTTTGTAACTTGTAATAGTGCATTATTTACATCATCAAATTGATTTCTATTCTTATCTACTTTAAAAATAAGTGACGTATCATCTGCAAAAAGTACAACATCACAGATGTTTTTTAAATAAAAAGGTAAGTCATTAATATATACAAGAAATAGAAAAGGACCTAAAATTGAGCAAATGAATATAAGAATATTACATAACTATATGCAAAATACTGGGAGATTATTCATAATCTGGCAACTTTACACACACATAGACGCGCGTGTCCGTACAGTGCCAGTCGCCAAATGTCACGCACACATAGCTGTCAACGTGCCACACTTAGTTGGACGAATGCGCTCTATCTGATACTTCTCTCATCTGTGGCTAGAACCACCCGCGGCCTTACAGGCGGCACACTTCCATGTATTGCGCCTATCTCCAAGTTTTCGGTAGCCATTTTCTGAGATGCCAGCGCAAGGAAAGTCAAAGTGTCCCTGACACAAAGTGCACTGCGCTCCATCTCTGAAGTCAACGTTACACCGAGTACATTTAAACATAATTAAGTTGAAGCGTAATTATAGTTTAAACGACACACAAAAGTTTTAGAACCGATGGCGTAAACTGGTTAATCCGCGGAGTAGGGATAACGCAAAGATTAGCACGCGTGTGGACGGTTCGCAACCTACGAATACCCTACGAAATAGAACGATTTTTAATTGAACACGACCGTGCGTGCCTCAAACACTTCGGACCACCAAAATTAGAGCACGACCGTGCGTGCTGTAATCACGTGGGGGGTTAATGCAGTTACTAAATTAAGTGCTTTAGTTAGCCTTCCAATGTGAATATTGTGAAACAGGAGCATCCTCTTACGTCTTATTATCTAGACAACTCGTGACCATGTTCAGAACTATGGTGGAAATGTATGTTACAGAAGTGATGGTATATGAATACACAAAAATTCAAAAACGTTAGTTTACAGACTTTACAGCCCAGCATTCATCTTTCAGTACAGTAAAATATAATAAAATTCATGAAACAACAATGCAAATAGTAAGTGGAATGACCTAATAATAACGAATAATTTAAAAGAACTAGAAATGTTATATAATGACAAACTGAAAAATGCTAAGTATCTATATAAATTCTAAATAAGTAATAGGTCATGAGTTATCTAGTGTAAGTGATTATCTATCCTTATCACTGAAATAATCATTACCAGTATAATATGGGCAGTCTTTTATTTTACTTTTAAACGTATTAAATGGTAATTCTAAAATACTAATTGGTATTTTATTGTAAACACGAATACCTAGCTGCTGTTCGAGCTCCTACGTCTCTCGATAGTTTTAATTAATCTACACTAATATTATAAAGTGTAGTGTATTTTTGTTTGTTTGTAATGGATAAACTCAAAAACTACCGGATCGATTTTAAAAATTCTTTCACCATTAGAAAGCTACATTATCTACGAGTAACATAGGCTATATTTTATTGAAGAAAAAATAGGGGTCCGTAAGATATTTGGGTTTTTTGGGTACGCGAAGTAGTTCCCTCAGGACGCGGGTGAAACCGCGGGCAACGGCTAGTCTTTAATACAGCTAATTGTTGCGTTGAATTTGTGTCAGGCGCTTGTTGCTCACCTAAGAAGTTCTAAGTTCAAGAATCTCGAAATCGAAATTTACCAGCACAAACCTACAGTCCTCTACATATTGGTCCTCCAGATTCAGATTAATATAAATAACGACGAAATATAATATATTGAGATATAATAACTTCAAGAAGTTACCCATTGCCTAAGCAGTGTGAAGAGGGGTTGAAGACATTTATTTAGGAGTCAAGAGTTGGAAATAAAAGTCGAATATAAATCGTTAAAGTATATTAATTAACTTAGAATAATATCAGGTAAAAATTAACGATTTTTTTAAAAGGTGACATTGTACAAGGTCAGTAACGAACATTTTTAAATTTTTATATTTGCATATGTTTGAAATCTACAAGTTTTATTTATATGAGTGTTAATTAGTACATTGAATTACCTATTGTGTACAATCAGGATTAATTAACAGGTGCTTAATCATACATCATCATTACTCGCCGTGTGGTTGACGGCATAGAATACAAGTGTCGCACGGATTTATAAAGAAGCGTTCAACAATGTCTAATCTAGTATTATATGTAAAAATTTTTATTTGAGAAAATGGACAATCGGGTACAGGTAGACTCGATTTATACCGATTTTTCCAAGGCTTTCGATAGGGTGGATCATGACATACTTTTGCGTAAGCTTGCGTTTAATGGTATCCGTGGCAACTTACTACGATGGTTCACATCCTATATAAAAAACCGATCTCAGCGAGTTATACTTAATGGTTTTACATCTGAAAATACCATAAACGTAACGTCTGGAGTGGCTCAGGGCTCAATCCTAGGACCCTTACTTTTTGTCCTATTTATAAATGATATAAAACAGTGTTTCAAACACTCACATTTTCTTTTATGTGCCGATGACCTTAAGGTCTATCGTGAAATCACTTGTTTAAGTGATTGTAGTAAGCTGCAGGATGATTTAAATCGTTTGTCTTCTTACTGTGTAGCGAATAAACTTAAATTAAGTACCCAAAAATGTAAAGTTATAACCTTTACTAAAAAAATTAATACTTTCAAACATGCCTATGTTTTACAAGACAGCGAACTGGAAAAAGTTTCTGTTATAAAAGACCTGGGCGTATACTTGGACAGCAAGCTCCATTTTGACATTCATATTAATCATATTGTTAATAAAGCGTATCAGCTTTACGGATTTGTGATGCGGACTTGTAAACCTTTTAAGCGTCATTCTTCATACCTTCTATTGTACAAGTCGTTAGTTCGATCACAGCTGGAGTATGCCACATATATTTGGCAACAGTGCAACGTAAGTTTTTACGATCCATGAATTACCGGTGTTACCACTATAAGTCCTCATATGACTATCTTTTGCAAAAATTCTCCTTGCCAACATTAAAGCAGAGAAGAGCGCTGTTGGATATGATGCTTTATATAATATCGTCCATAATAAGTTTAATTGTAATGCACTTGTTAATCAAATATATATTCGTATACCCTATCGTTCGACTTTAGTAAGAAGCACTCGTAAGCACTGTTTGTTTGCTCCAAAGAATTGTAAAACAAATGCAGGTGAGCGATGCCCCTTACGTAGAATAATGCACTCATACAATATTTCTGCTCAAAATAATGAATTAGATATATTCGCATGCTCTCCTATAAGGTTCAAAAATCAAATCACTAAACTGTTCTTGTCTCCTTAGTCCTGATAATGATAATTATAATGTCTGTGTAGATATACAATATACTGTATTAAAATATATCTATTGTAAAATTTTGTAATAAGTAGGTAATTTAATTTATATTATTTTGCGGACAACGAAGCTGGTTGCACTGCAAGAAAAGCCTTATATTTAAGTTAACTTGTAAGCTATCAGTGTAATTGTTTGTAGTCCCAAATAAATTTAAAAAAAAAAAAAAGTGTCATCACCCCCTATCTTCCCGTGGGTGTCGTAAGAGGCGACTGAGGGATAACACGATGAAAATACCATCTTTGCGTAGAGACGGAAAACTCGACATCAAACCCTAGGGGCCTTATTACAAAATAAGTACTAAATATAATCCCAGGTGTAGACCTTGATGGAGGATGTTTACAAAAGCTTTTTGAGGAAATTAGTTATTTATTTTTATTCGACATTTGTCCGAACTCATTTGAGTGACAATCGTTTTCCAAATGGGGGCGCACCATTCGATGCGTCGCGGTGGGGCCGCAGAGGAAGAGGAGATGCGGTGTTGCGTTGCCGTCCTCCCTATCCTCTGCGGCCGCTGGGCGTTTTGGCGGCGGAGTCCAACACCTTAATCCGTCGCCAAGGGGGTTTTGTTCGGGGCCCGCCTGACCATCTGGCGGGCCAATACCCGTCGGAGGGTGGCGACGAGTGCTTTGGTGATGCCCTACCCTCCGACACACGGGTACATGGCGGAAGTCGAGGTGGTTTTTATTGGAAACACCACATACTCCGGCTCTTATTTCCCCCAAGAGTCGGAGATCCGAAGGGATTTTCCACCTCGTAAAACAAAAAAAAAAAAGAAAAAAAAAAAAAAGTGTAATTGTTTGTAGTCCCAAATAAATTTAAAAAAAAAAAAAGTGTCATCACCCCCTATCTTCCCGTGGGTGTCGTAAGAGGCGACTGAGGGATAACACGATGAAAATACCATCTTTGCGTAGAGACGGAAAACTCGACATCAAACCCTAGGGGCCTTATTACAAAATAAGTACTAAATATAATCCCAGGTGTAGACCTTGATGGAGGATGTTTACAAAAGCTTTTTGAGGAAATTAGTTATTTATTTTTATTCGACATTTGTCCGAACTCATTTGAGTGACAATCGTTTTCCAAAAATTTGTCTATGGCGTGCGTATAATCAATTTTACGCAGATAAGTTTAGTACTAAACCTTTATTTAGATTTAGTCCATGTTTTGTAATAAGGCGGTATACGACTGCCTCGTTGGTGTCGCGGCATAAATGTGCGCGTGGGATCGGGAGGTCCCGGGTTCGATTCCTGGGTCGGGCAGTGTTATTGGGTTATTCTGTCACGAAATTCTCAGTAGCAGCACGGAGTCTGGAAATGTGCCCGGTACGGCAATAGGCTCGCCCCTTATTACGTGGGACCAAAGTATATCTGGCGAAAAGTGGGTGTAGATATACACCTCTGCCTACCCCTTCGGGGATAAAAGGCGTGACGTTGTGTGTTTATCATACAGCACAGTGACATAAATTGTTGCATTAGTTAAATAGGTGCCTAAAACGTATTACAATACAGTGTTTTTTTTTAAATAACAATTAATTCGTACATAATTTCTTTGTAGATTTTTATAAATTAAATTCATTATTATTTACTACCTTTAAGCTGCGTATCCATTATGCGCTCCTGGCGCGCGCGCCATGAACGCCCGCGCCGAGAGCGCGTTCACGGAACGCGCGCCGAATATTTAAATGATATCAACTCCGCGCGCCAGCTGTTCAGTGTTCGGTCGTTCAACATGCAGGCCCGTCGTGCACGAGCAGCAGCTGCGTTTATGTTTATATTAACAGTATTATACAGAAGAAAAAACATAAACGTAAAGTGCGTTGGTGGATGAAAGAGTTGTTTCACAACTTATTTCCCTCCAAGCGTTTTCTCTTAGCGGCAACTTTGATTATCCATCGCTCGGAACGTAACGAACACGCAAAATAATATCACGTCCGTCTCAACTGGCGCGCGCGCCACAATTGAGTTGCCTTTGATGCGCGGTAAAAAACCGACTCCAGATGGAACGGGGCGCTCCATGTTCGAGCGTTCCAACAAACACATTGGCGCGCGCTCCAAAATGGTAACAATTTCGCGCGGCTGGAACGCGCGCCAATGTTCGTCCTTTTGGAGCGCGAAGTCGATACGCGGCTTTACATTTTTTAAATAAGGTAGGTAGGTACATGACAACATTTTTCATTTTCAAATTGTTTAATCGAGTCAATCATCGATATTTTAATATCAATCAATCAGTATATTAAGTAAAATAAACCTTTATTTCAGTATTGTTACAAATTAGTGTCATTATTAGATTATTAAAATTATCTATTGTAACATTCCAGCTCGACGACACGCCCACTTTCCAAAATGACCGACATGAAAGATCTTAAAAAGAAGCGTAGCAGTTACAAGGGCAGACGAGAGTCTTTGGAAACTATTTAGAAACCCTAAATATATCTAAATTAACCGCTTGTCAGGTAATGGAGCTACAGTTGCGTGTTGAAAGGTTGAAATTATTATATAACGATTTCAGTGAGATTCAATTGCAGTTAGAATGTTTAGCAGGTAACATTGATAGCGAAATCACTGAACGTACAACAATCAAATCGAATTATTATCACTATTGGCACAAGCAAAAAATACGCTAAATATTGTTTCAAAGTCCGAACAAGATGATTCTAAATCAGTTCACAGTTCTAAACGTCAGTTAGTCAAATTACCCTCTATTAAGTTATCTACAGGATCATACGATAACTGGCTTGAGTTTCGTGATACTTACACCAGTCTCATTCATTGCAATGATTATATTGATGAAATTAATAAATTCCACTACCTAAGGTCGTCACTGGAGGGGGCGGCTGCTGTCGTGATACAGTCTATAGAATTCTCATTTCAGAACTACACTATGGTCTGGGAACTCCTATGTGAGAGATTCGACAACAAGCGTTTATTATTACAAAATCATATTTCTTCATTATTCAATGTCGACCCTATCACCAAGGAATCTTCTACAGCACTTAAACAATTAATCGATCAAGTTAATAAAAACAATCGAGCTTTGTGTACAATAGGCGAACCTGTTCAAAGTTGGGACACATTATTAATTTATATTATTAGCCGTAAGCTAGATTCAAAAACATTCCGAGAATGGGGGGCTTATTGATAAAAACGAATCTGTAACGTTTGATAAGTTTATCGATTCCTAAGGAACCGTGCCGACTTGTTAGAAACGTTAGAAGTTTCCCGCTTTTCACACACAAGGAAAGATAACACACATAGTAAGAACGTTTCGAACTTAAAAGCTTTGATTTCTACACCGAATAGCACTAATGAGTCGAACTCAAGCGCACATTGTCCTAAGTGTAATTGTTTGAAATAGAATTAGTTTTTATTATAAGTAAAATCGATTATATCGATTAAGTAACATTTTGTTTAGTCTATTGAAAAGTTCTGACAATGGTCACACTGAACTGTCACTTCCGTTCCCGCCTTGAAAAATTAGGACGCCTTTTTGCCCTCTCGCGTGGAATATTGTATAAATTGATCGCCTTTTGAATTAACGCGAATTGAATCAACTTGTAATTAACTTAATACGTAATTGCCGCTTTTTACTTCCGGCAAAGTTTGTGATAATTTGTGAAATATTGAACTTTTGTAAAACTGTAATTGTGAATCCTGTGAACGTGCATCATGCTCTAAGACGGAGAGGACATCAAGTTGGAAGGAACAGCTAAGTGGATAATTCATTCAATCTATCGTGGCCACCTTAGTTTTGTTTGTTTTTCCCTAACTTAGTTCCACTGCTGGCATCAGTAAGAGTTGGTAAGACATTTTATTAATATTAGGTGTAGTTAGGACATGAAGTTATAGATAAACATGGAGACCGCACTCCGAATACCTACTTGAAGCTCAAATGATGTATCGCTATCTCGCTCACTGTGGTCATACCATCTCTTTTCAACCAACCACTGCCATATTGACAAGATTTACTTGACATATGGTGGCCAATGTTGCCACATTACCAAATCCTTAGGAAATGGGATTATAATTCACTGTCTCGCCAACCATGATTATAAGCGTTCGAGACCTACAATATTGGTAGTTTTAACAAGTGATTGGATTTCAACTCTTGATTTAAATACACATTAATTGACCGTGTAAACTTCTGATTTGCTTAATATGTCGGCTCTTTTTAAGAGCTTACTCGGAGATTTTAATAAGAAGATAGCAATACTAAATCCACGCTAAAATGAGAGGTCAGACCACAGAGAGTGAGATAGAGAAATGTAGGTATTTGACTCAAGGCTTTGTTGCAGCTGTGGCCTCCATGTTTATCTATACCTTCATGAGTTAGGATTATAATTCATCGCTGTGCAACGCAGTGCATTGTGTCTGGATCCTTGTCCATCGTGGTCAGGTAGATGTATTACAGCTTCCACTGCGCAACTTGAAAATACCTGCCTGCCTGCGGTAGTTCTAGACATAATTTTTGGTGCCGCTGTTGCATTACTGAGTAAAAACCTCAGATTGGTATAAGCTTGTATCTTATCACCTTGTAGACAGTATTGTAGTGTTTGTCAGGTCAGTTTTTGCCTAAAATACATATTATTTATTTGTATAAGTTGACCTACATAAATTGAAGCACATTGTCATACATAACCTCAATCAGTAATTGTTGATTTGTATTGTTGAAATCTAACTTAAATTTGTTGTTGCATTAATAAGTCAGTTTGTTTGGATACATAACAGCTGTATGTATCAATAAATTAAGTAAATTTAGTTTATCTCACAATTATATTAAGTTTGAATCATTACTTATAACAACCAAACTTTTGATAAACCTTTGTTTGTTATAATATATAGATAATATTGTTAGGTAACACATATTCTGTGCTTACTTACTATTGTATATCTCAAATAACACAGTCAGTCTGTCTGTTGTAAGTAATTAGTTAATTTATTTGAATATTTAACTTTAATTAACTTATTTGAGGTTTCAACTTTTGATAGCTTTGACTTTGTTTTGTTTCAATATATTGAAACTATTAATTTTGTTGGGCAGTAAACACCTGCCACTTGCTTGTACCAGCAGTAAACAGGCTAATACCTTGTTGGTTTCAAAGAATTAACAAATATTAAGTTTTGATTGTTAATTTTATTTAACGCTTGATTATGTCAGCTATCAAGGACTTGCGTGCGGCTGCTGGTGCTATTGCATCAGATTTGCGCTGGTTTGCCTCGGCCAGTGCCTTAATGAACCGGCCTGATCGCCAGCAGGCCTTACTACAAAGGTACGAGCGGATTGACGATCGCCTGGCAAGTGTGGAACAGCAATTCCGCACTTTCAGCGCTTGCTGTCTCGAAGTGTCAGTCAACGATTTCACCGCTGACCAGCGAAATAAGGTCAGCGAAGACTATGCCCAGGTCTTAGACCTGTATGATGCTGTCTCCAATAGTGCGAGACAACTAGTTGCCGATAGGGAAGGGCAACCCGGCCTGAAGCAGGCGCTTCCTAGGTCAGCACCGGGGCTGGTGAGTAGGCTCCCTACTTTGGACCTCCCACATTTTGATGGCTGCCTAGGAAGCTACCTGGGCTTCGTTAATTTGTTTGACAGCCTGGTCAATGATAGGGCTGAGCTTCGGCCGGCACAAAAATTGGCCTATCTGATGTCGGTTCTGGATGGGGAGGCCAAGGGCCTCATCCAGCATCTGCCCGTGTCTGACGAGGCGTACCAGACGGCTCGGGGCCTAATCACCCGTAGGTACCATAATAAGCGTGGCCTCGCCGACACGCACATCGAGCAGATTTTGGGTTTGCCGACGCTCACCCGGGTCTCTGGGTTGCGCACCCAACTTTTGAACCCGCTCTTGGTCGCCATCAACGCACTTAAGTGCCTTGACCTGCCCGTGGACCAATGGTCCTATCTATTGGTGCACATTGTCCTTAAAAAGCTGCCTGCCGACCTGAGGTCGCGTTTTGAACAGCGCTTTGGTGGGGATAGCGCGACCCATCTGCCCTTTGCTGACCTGGAGAGGTTCCTGGAGGATGAGTGCCGGGTCTTGGACAACTCCGGTGGTGACACGCCGGCTAAGACGCAACCGCCCAAGGTCAAGGAGCAGGCTCGCGTTCACACCCGAGCCAATGTTGACCGGCGCCCTCCTCGCTTTGCGGTCACGCAGAGCCCAGCGGAGTGCTCCTACTGCAAAGTCACGGGGCACAGAACGGCCAGTTGTAGGGCATTCTTGGACCTACATGTCGCCTCTCGTAGGCGCATCGCGAATGCCCGCCGCCTTTGCTTCTCTTGTTTGGGGTCCCACTACCAGCGAGACTTCCCAAACTCTCGCCCCTGTCCTCACTGTGGAGGACAGCATTTGGACATTCTCTGTATGAATGCCAGAGAGGTTGGCCGCTTGTCCAACCAGCCGACGCCGCGCACGGGCGGGTGTTTTGAAGGTGGCAGCCGAGGCTCACCGGCGCGCAGCCGAGAGTCGCCTCGCTCAATTGATCGCCACTCACCCCGCTTGGAGAACCGTAGCGTGCGCACGCCTCCTCTCTCTCGCGCACCTGAATGTGCGACCGCCCAGCGTCACCAGCACCATGACTGCTGCCCCAGGTATTCGCCTCCTTTGGCGGAGCGTCCCCGCCTTGACTCGCGCCCACCTCGTTTTGGGCGGGTGCGTCATTATGACCCCCCACAGATGGCGCGTGGATCGAGTCATCGCGCCTTTGAGGACTTCAAGCCGCACCCACATTTTGACTTGCCTAGTCCTGGCCAACGGTCGCCGCCCAGGCAACAATAGGTCATTGACCCCTGCCCTATAACGCCAACCTCCCCCATTGAGATCGTTATCCTACCAACGGTTGCTGTTAGGGTCTGGGGACCCACGGAGACCTCTGTTGTTGTCCGTGCTATATTGGACACAGGTTCACAAGGTTGCATTGTTTCCACTTATTTGGTAGGGCAGGTTAAATTAAATATGGGCTCTTTTCCGAATTGTATACGGGGCATAGGGGACGTAGCCTCTAATGTTGAAGGGCAAGTTAAGGTTTTGTTTGGCCCTGTTGAATCTTCACACCCGAGGATTAAAACTTCGGCTATTGTGCTGAAGAATATCTTGGGCATGCACCCACAGAAACAGTTACCTGCTGCTGTGGTGAATTTGACATCGGGATTGGAACTGGCAGACCTCAAATTTGACACACCGGAACAAATCGACTTGTTGATTGGCTCTGATGTCCTCGGTGGAATTTTGATTGGTGGGAAACGGGTCTTGGTGCCAAATGGTTTGACTGCCATCCCGACTATATTTGGATTTGCTTTGATGGGACCTGTACCTAGGGAACCCCCTCCACCCGAACTTGATAATTTGTTGGCTGTAAGCTCTGCTGTCTCTGATGCAGTTCAGAGGTTTTGGGAAGTAGAAGAGCCTCCTCAAGCTGCCCGTTTGAATCCAAAACATGAGGAGTGCGAGCTGTTCTTCCAGAACAACACTGGTCGACTCCGTTCTGGTCGGATTATTACGAGGCTACCCTTCCTGTCTGTTCGGCCTCCGCTTGGTGAGTCACGACCTTTAGCCGAAAAGAGATTGTTGGCCATGGAGCGTCGCATGGGTCCTGATGCGGAGCTCAGACAGAAGTACATTGAGTTCATGAGAGAATATGAACAATTGGGACACATGTCTGTGTCAAATTTGGATTGGCGTTCGGTGGAGCACTACTTTCTCCCGCATCATGCGGTATTGAAGCCATCGACTGGCAAGCTGCGCACAGTATTTGATGGTTCTGCGCAGACTTCAACAGGCGTATCCTTGAACCAGTGCTTGCATTCTGGTCCCAAGTTGGTCAAGGACCTTTGTGACGTCATCACCAGCTTCCGACGACATCAGGTTGTCTTTGTGGCCGACATAAAAATGATGTTCAGGCAGACGATTATCCACCCTGATGACCGTCGCTTCCAGCTGATCCTTTGGAGAGAGTCTCCTCGTGATCCCATGGTCGTCTACGAGCTCAATACTAATACGTACGGGTAAAGGTCAAGCCCTTACTTGGCAATACGTTCCCTTTGGGAGCTCGCAGACCGCGAAGGCTTACGTTTCCCACGAGCCTCCGCCATCTTGAAAGACGATATTTACGTCGATGACATTTGTTCAGGCGCCTCCACAGCGCATGAGGTGATCTTCCTGCGGGACGAATTGATAGGTATTTTGGCCTCCGCTGGTTATGAGTTGCGCAAATGGATTTCCAACTCACCAGCGCTTTTGGAAGGCTTGCCAGAGGATCATCAGCAAGATCCAGATTTGTTTGAAATTGTTGACAACCCCGCCATGATGGCTGTTCTCGGCGTCCAGTACAGAACAGTCCAAGACATCTTCACGTATAACGTAGACTTGAAACTGCCTTGTTCTTGGACTAAACGTGTCGTGTTGTCTACTGTCGCCAGTACCTTTGATCCGAACGGTTGGATTTGTCCTATCATATTTTGGGCAAAATGCTTCTTGCAGAAGCTTTGGACAGCAGGATTGACCTGGGACGAACCCCTACACGGCACTCTTGTTGAGGAATGGACCTCTTTTGTATCCTCGCTTCCTGCCGTCAACGAGATCCCCTTGCCTCGTCCCATCCTTCCTCCCGGGAAGTACAAGGCCACCCTTCACGGGTTTTGTGATGCCTCGGAGCGTGGTCACGCGGCCGTGGTGTACTTGCGCACAGTTAGTGCCTCAGGTCAGGTGAGGGTTTCCCTGATCATGGCGAAGAGCAAGGTAGCACTCCTTCGGACATCTTTGACCATTCCGATATTGGAGCTCTCGGGAGCAGCACTACTTGTACGCTTATTGAACCACGTGTCTAACTCTTTGGGTAAAAGCATTTGCATTAATGGGACCTACGCCTGGACAGACAGCCAAATTGTTCTTTGTTGGTTGAAGGCTTCTGTCCACACCTTGGAGGTATTTGTCGCTAATCGCGTTTCCCAAATCCAGAAATCCGAAGTCAAACTTGTTTGGAGACACGTGCCAGGTGAGCTCAACCCCGCTGATTGTGCCTCGCGCGGATGCTTGACGCCTAGTTTGATAGGTCATTCGCTGTGGTGGGGTCCGGAATGGTTGAGTTGACCAGAAACTGATTGGCCTCGAACGTCAGTTTTGAATACTTTTAATTTGCCGGGTCTACGAACACTCGCTCTTGAAAAGGTGGAATGCGCCTTCGACCCCGATTTTTTGTTGAATCGTTACAGCTCCCTCGACAAGTTGTTCGGTGTCACTGCTTGGATAAAGCGTTTTGTTTCTAATTTGAGGCACCCACAACAGAAACGACTGACACCGTTTCTCTCACCACAGGAACGACAGGAGAGAGATTTTGAGAAGGAGATTGCTATCCTTAAATCAGGGAGATCGAAATTATCGGGAGCTGTATCTAAATTGAACCCCTTTTTGGACGATACGGGTCTCTTGCGCGTTGGAGGGCGTCTCAAGAACGCCAACCTCCCTTACGGAACACGTCACCCCCTTTTGTTACCTAAGGACGGTCATTTGGTACGCTTGTTGGTAACTGACCGTCACCTTAAAAATTCGCATGCTGGTTGTAATGCGCTCTTGGCCATTTTGCAACGCGAATTTTGGATCTTGTCTGCCCGAAGAATTATTCGGAGTGTAGTCTTTCGCTGCATCCCTTGCTATAAGCTCAAGGCTTCTACCATGCAGCCGTTGATGGGAGACTTACCGGCAGATCGCGTAACTGAGAGCAGGACATTTGACGGTGTTGGCACGGACTTCGCTGGTCCCTTCCTGGTGAAAACGTCGACACTTCGAAACAGCAAGACTGTTAAGGCCTACTTGTGTGTTTTTGTTTGTCTTTCCACAAAGGCCGTACATTTAGAACTGGTCTCCTCGCTTACGACCGAGGCGTTTGTAGCCACATTTGACAGATTTGTATCCCGCAGAGGGCTGCCTTCCTTGATCCGCTCTGACTGCGGCACTAACTTCAAGGGCACCTATAATTATTTGAATGATGTTGTTAATTTCCTTGAAACCAACAAGGCTGATATAGGTGATAGGCTTGCCCGACGTGGGATAAATTGGTTGTTTTCCCCACCAAATTGTCCACACTGAGGTGGTATTTTTGAGGCCGCTGTAAAATCGGCCAAAACACACTTGCGCAGGACAATCGGTGAATCTGTCCTTACATTTGAGGAACTCGCAACTGTGTTTAGTAAGATTGAGGCCGTTTTGAACTCTAGGCCATTGTGCCCGATCTCCTCAGATCCGAATGATTTGGAGGCCCTTACGCCGGGCCATTTTTTTATTGGTCGCCCACTTGTCGCCTTGCCTGAGTACCCCTATATTGATACGAGACCTGGTCGTCTCTCGTGTTTTGAATTGGTACGCCAGATTACTCAGAGCTTTTGGAAACGCTGGCATTTGGAATATTTGCACATACTCCAGCAACGCGTTAAGTGGACCGACAAGACCGATCCACCCAAGATTGGTGACCTCGTTTTGATCAAGGAGGCTAACCTTCCGCCATTCAGATGGCGCAGGGGGCGCATCCTTCGTTTGGTAACTGGGGCTGATGGAGTTCCCCGATTTGCTGAGGTCTTGGTGGACGGTTCGATTCTGAGGAGAGCGGTTGCAACATTGTCACGTCTACCAACTGATTAGCGGACCGGTAGGCCCGTCCGGGGCGGGTGGATGTTTGAAATAGAATTAGTTTTTATTATAAGTCAAATCGATTATATCGATTAAGTAACATTTTGTTTAGTCTATTGAAAATTTCTGACAATGGTCACACTGAACTGTCACTTCCGTTCCTGCCTTGAAAAATTAGGACGCCTTTTTGCCCTCTCGCGTGGAATATTGTATAAATTGATCGCCTTTTGAATTAACGCGAATTGAATCAACTTGTAATTAACTTAATACGTAATTGCCGCTTTTTACTTCCGGCAAAGTTTGTGATAATTTGTGAAATATTGAACTTTTGTAAAACTGTAATTGTGAATCCTGTGAACGTGCATCGTGCTCTAAGAGGGAGAGGACATCAAGTTGGAAGGAACAGCTAAGTGGATAATTTATTCAATCTATCGTGGCCACCATAGTTTTGTTTGTTTTTCCCTAACTTAGTTCCACTCCTGGCATCAGTAAGAGTTGGTAAGACATTTTATTTTTGTTTTGTTTTTCGTGTGAGCGTGTGGCCAACTCTGGTGTCGGAGTTTTCAGACCGCCCGAAGGCCTCCGACATGGCCTAACGATCCTTATCCTTGGACAAGAACCGGGACCGACAGCTTTACGTGCCCTCCGAAGCACGGTAGCGCTCAGATGTAAATGCCACACACGGTCACCCATCCAAGTGGTAACCTGTGCAAGCGTTGCTTAACTTTGCCGATCTGTTACGAACGGCAAGCCAAGTCTCGCTACGAGCGCTACACATTTTATTAATATTAGGTGTAGTTAGGATTATAATTCATCGCTGTGCAACGCAGTGCATTGTGTCTGGATCCTTGTCTATCGTGGTCAGGTAGATGTATTACAGCTTCCACTGCGCAACTTGAAAATACCTGCCTGCCTGCGGTAGTTCTAGACAGTAATCATAACCGTAACCTTAATGTTTGTCCTCAGTTTTTAACTTTAAGCCTAGCTGAGCGATTGGCACGATTACCGAAATACAGAGTGTGTTATAATTGTTTCCGACGTGGTCACTATCCAAAACAATGCAAGCGATCAGGGTGAAAAACTGCACGCGCAAACACCACACACTTAATCGATTTTAAACTTTCGCGATTTGTATACATCATACAATATTATTTAGCGGGTCTTAGTCGCGATAATTACACACTTATTCATTATGTGGATGGCATACAAAACCGCGGGCATACATAAACATTACGATCAGTGCGAGTGCCACCGACGCGAACGCGAGCGATGATGAATGCGCAATCGTAACTGACAACGATCCTATTGCACTATCGGTTAGTGCCCCTGCGCATATACCATGCGCGACTGGCTCGGGCGATGTTTTATTAAGCACTGTATTAGTAAAATGCAGAGACATAAACAATGTCGAATACACCGCCCGCACCCTTCTTGATTCGGGGAGTTCATCTTGCCTTATTACAGAAAGGCTATTTAATCGATTAAATTTACCTTACCACAAGATTAATAAATCAATACTTGGAATTAATGATTCATCGTCACCCATAAATGAAATGTATTTTATAATATCCTTCAACCATAACATTTTTTCAAGACCTTTAACGTAAATACACTTATCTTTTAAAACATCTGCAATTAAATATTGATAATTTGAGTAAGGTATAAATCCTTCACCCCATTGTATTTTTCTGTTACGTTCAATCCAGCAAACCTGCCGTCTTTCTGATTTAGTCAAATCGTAAAAAGGAAATGGTGGTTTGTTTAAAAACACTTGTAGGTTTTTATTACACCATACAGCTGTTTCTTTTAGTATAAATTCATTTGCTTCTGTTTTAAAGCCTTGAACGTCAACAATGGCCGTCATGATAGCCTACGCACGATGTTGCTTAGAGGTTTGTATTCCACAATTCGGTACTGAGCTACTAAATTTAGCCACAACATTTATTTAATTTTTACATAAATATAAAGCATGCATACAAACATTGACTCATAACAATTACACATTTTTAAAAAGATAACATTTATTTATTTTTAGAAATACAACTAAACATAAATAAAAACATTATCTTAAGACTACTCAGTATCACACAATTTCTTACTTATTTTTTTTATTAATGTCTCTGTGATATCCATTACATCATCATAAGGCTCCTCAACCACATATTGTGCACTTAAGCAAGCCTCGTTTTTTTTATTTTTGTCTACATAATCTAATTCACGAATATCTATCTTAATTAGAAGACGTCCTTGCTTAGGACGATTTCTTCGAACAATGTACGAATTTGCCGATGACGTTAATAAACTTTGACGCTTTTTAGACGGTGACAATTTTTTTGACTTTGTAGAAAAGTTTGGTTCAATGTATGTTATGCCATCGTCTTGAGTGGAGAAATATGGGCTAGTAACCTGTAAAAAAATAAATCACACATAAATATATAATAATGTGGACGCGCACAATAAATTTTTATAAACATAAATACATTTTATGTAGTGCTTACCTGATCAGAGGATTTGTTCCGATGCTTTTCAAAACATTCATAATTGCCTTGAGAGTAAAAAAATGGCTTGTTTTTTAACTGTCTACCATTCTCTGCCAAAGCATTGTCCTGCAATATAATAACATAAAAAATATAAATGAAAAGTTCATAACTATATGAATTTAACTATGAGGAATAAAATAATATTTACTAACCTCTTGTATTTCTGTCTGGTCAACTTCGTCCAAAGGACTTGGGATTTGAGAATCAACATTATCAAATACAAATCTGTTAAGTCCTCCAATGTTGAGAATGCTGGGGCTGTATGACATGATTCTGAAAATAAAACTAAAGTAAGATATCTAATTATTCATATAATAATATAATATAATATTGTAATAACTAATAACATTAAAAACGTACTTACCAATACAACTTGATTTCTCTGCTAGCAACAGGTCCTGTTTTGGCTGACTATGACAGCATAATGAAATAAGGAATGCAATTTTAAATCTGTATGATATTCAATACCAAATGAAATCAATTATTAAAAATATAATATTGTAATACGAGAATACAAAATTCCTAACTTTCTAGACCTGTTCAAACATGTTAAATGCTGTTATTTATACTTTATGATATGTATATCTAATTTAGTGTTAAAGTTATAGCTACCTATAAATATGTGTGTTAGACATTCATTACAGTAATTGTCAAAATGAAGTTGATCAAGCAACCCATATCTTTGAAAATTAATAATATAGATTTAAATGAAACTTCTCACCAGATCAGACAGAGTCCTTTATTACCGAATACGATTCGTATGTATAATGTGCGGTCCATCGAACTGTGGTAAAACAAACGTTATGATTAGTTTGTTGTTACATGAAAATGGTCTAAAATTTAAAAATCTTTATCTTTATTCCAAAACTTCATTTCAACCAAAGTATCGTTTCTTGAGTGAAGTATCAGGAAGTCTCGCAGATTAACTTCTACAAATTTAGCGATGATAAAGAGGTAATTTCTCCGAGTGAAGCTTTAACAAATTCTGTGTTTATTTTTGATGATGTTGCGTGTGAAAATCAAGTTAATATTCGTAATTATTTTTGTATGGGTAGACATAAACAAATAGATTGTTTCTATTTATCTCAAACCTATTCCAAAATTCCAAAACAACTGTTGCGTGACAATGTGAATTTTCTTATTATATTCAAACAAGATGATGTGAATTTAAAACATATTTATGAAGAGCATGTTACTTCTGATTTACAGTGGAAAGAGTTTAGAAATATTTGTCAAACTGTTTGGAGTAAACTTTATAATTTTCTACTTATTAATAAAGAATCGTCATTAAATAATGGAAGGTACAGACAGAACTTTGATATGTTTTTTTAAATTTGACTGACTGTTTATATGTATATATATATAAGTAATTAACATGGCAAATCAAATTCAGTATAATTTGTCCTTTAGCTGAATACAGTTGTTAATAAGTATAACATGGAGAAAAATATTAAAATAGAATTAATGAAGTCTGTAGACTCCATAAAGAATAAAATAAAACAAATGAAAAACCAGGAACACTCTACGAACTTATCACTTGAAAAAATGTTAAAACCTGTCACAGATCCCCTTAAAACTCTAGTTGATTCAAATAAAACATTAGAAAAAATACAAAATTTTGAGAATACACACTCTAATTTTGAAGACGTGGAATTAGGTGACATTAATACTAGCTCATCTACTAAGTTTGAAGAATGCTATGACCCAGAACTGAATTCTGTACTGAACGTTAAAAAGCCTCCCCAGACGGAATTACCGGATGATTTAGAAATATCATTAGAGGGTCGTGATATCCATGATATTTATGACCTAAACATACCATTTGGAATAAGGAGTGAAAACAAAAAAATATTAATGGGTAATTCAATAGTTTCGTTTTCTAAAATAGATAGTGCAAATAATGATAATACCATTTTAATTAAAGTTGGTGACAAAAGCTTCAATTTAACCCCTGGTTTAAAAGAACTTTTACTTCAAAATCAAAATCAAAATCAAATTCATTTATTCATCTAGGCCACAAAGTGACGCTTATGAACGTCAAAATTTAAGTTAATTACTTAATGATTCTACATTTACATTTACTGCCACGTTCGCAATGCAATAGGTAGAACCACGAGAAAGAACGGGCAATAAAACTCATGGCCACTCTTTTCAAACAAATATAATGGTGGTACATTTTATTTTTGTAAGGAGCTGCAACTGTTTCACATTGTAGACATCTACTAGTAAAATTTTTAGTAGCTATTGATATCATACTCAAGCAGTAAATGATGTTCATATGGTAAGCCTCCCAAAGTAAATATGGTGAAACATGAGCATCCACTTACGTCTTTTTAATGTAGGCAACTCGCGAACATGGTCAGAACTATGGTAGAAGTGAATGAAGCAGAAAGTAACGGTATTATGAAACCAAAGCAATCGACAACCTATTAGTTAGCCCATGACCACGAGTTACCCACATTTTACAAATCCGCAAAGTTATAATGAAAGTGTGGAACATGAATGCAAAGTATGAAATGAGAATATCGTAATTAACTACACTATAAAATAAAACTACTAATTATTGACCTAGTCAAAAGCAAACAACTACTTCCAAGCGCTCCTGTCATCAAAATAATCCTTCAAACTGTAATATGCCTTATTTATAAGATTCTTTTTAACTTCTGCCTGAAACGAACTTAATGGCAAGTCTAAAATATAAGTTGGTAATTTATTGTATATGCGAATACTGAGCCCAATAAAAGAGCTATGCGTTTTGTGCAAACGAAAATACGGAACACATAATTTATGTCTATTTCTAGTATTGATATTGTGTCTGTCACTATTCATTTTATAAGAATTTATGTTTAGTCTTACATGCATAACACTGGCATAAATATATTGTGACGCTACAGTAAGAATACCAATAGTTTTAAATTTTTCTTTGAGTGAGACTTTTGTCTTTAACTGGTAAATGGCCTTAACTGCCCGTTTCTGCAATATAAAAATATTTTGGATATCAGCAGCTCTACCCCATAACAATATGCCATATGACATAACACTATGAAAATAACTAAAATAAACCAATCTAGCCGTATCGACATCGGTCAACCTACGAACTTTTACTTCGAAGAAAACCTGATTTGAAACAAATATCGAGCAAAGATAAACTTGTCTATAAAGATATGTTGCATTATACAAATGCACATAAGAGAGATTTCAATCCTAATGGGCAAATTAGAGGCGATAAAGGTATAAAATATCGTGAAATAATCAAACCATTGTTTTCTGAATCGTCAAACAATAATATTGTCACTAAATTTGGAGGAAGCTTACCAACGTTAAAGAAATACAAAAATAGCACTGACTTGGTATATTGGGACGATCCTAACGAACTGGTTGAAAGATTGAAACTATTAATTGCTTCCCGAGATGCTGGTAATACAAATCATGATAATGAAATTTTATCAATAATCGAAGAGTTAAAAGAAGCTGGCATAATTAAATAATAAATAGTCCTAATAATATGCTTTTTATTCAGTATTATAGCAGAATTCGAGACAAACATACCTACTGAGTTGTGAACATGAGCAAAGCTGACGTGGTAAACGAAATTCATAAAAATGCGAGAGTGAACTATCCGCGAAGACATGTTGTAATGAGAGATATAGATGACTTGTAGCAAGCAGACTTAATTGATTTGCAATCAATTTCAAAAGAAAATAAAAATTATAGATATATTCTTACCGTTATTGATTCATTTTCGAAATATGCTTGGGCCTTTCCTATGAGAAGTAAAAGCAAAGAAGATGTGTATAACTCTTTCAAAACTTTGTTGGATAAAGGGCGTGTTCCTAAAAATCTGCAAACCGATAATGGAACAGAATTTTATAATAACAAATTTCAGAAGCTTATGAAATCGTTTCATATTAACCATTATTCAACCTTCTCAACAAAAAAAGCTTCAATAGTCGAACGATTTATCAGAACATTGAAATCTAAAATCTATAAGGAATTAAGTTTAAAAGGCAATTACAATTGGGTAAATAATACCCTCAATTATGTTATTTACAAATACAATCACACTCACCATCGCACTATTAATGAAATCCCTGCTAATGTGAACAATATGAATAAAAAACTGATATTAGAAAGATATTTAAATTTGCCAAAAAATGATAATTTAAAAAGCAAGTACAAAGTAGGTGATTATGTGCGTATCAGTAAATACAAAGGTACATTTGAAAAAGGTTATACTCCCAACTGGTCAACAGAAATATTTAAAATTCGTAAAATACAAAATACAAATCCTATAACTTACTTAATTGAAGACACTATCAGAGGTCTGCCTATTTTAGGAGCATTTTATACACAAGAACTTCAAAAAACAAAACATCCCAATATATATCTAGTCGAGAAAGTTCTTAGAAGAAAAGGTAACAGGGTTTTAGTAAAATGGTTAGGTTTGTCTTTAGCTGAAAGCAGTTGGATTGATAAATCGAATGTAATATTATAAATAAAATAACGTTAACAAACTCGAATCACATAACTATTTATTAAAGTATTCAAACCGGAATCATCAGTCTTATAATGTGTTTTGGAGAGAGTAGTCTTCTCAATTGGCTTATTAATAATTTACCATTTGAATTCCACTTACCAGGATATAATTACTGTGGCCCAGGTACTAAATTAATAAAAAGACTAACAAAAGGAGATAACGGCGTAAATAAGTTGGACGAATACTGCAAAGATCACGATATTGCATATCACAAGTCATCAAACTTAAAGGATCGGCATAAGGCTGATTTAATTTTGTTAAAATGGCGAAAGAGCGAGCGGTTGCTTCCGATGCCAGTATAGCTGAAAAACTCGCGGCACGCTTAGTAAGTAAGGCTATGTCAGCAAAAATTAAAACTGGTTCTGGTTTGGACAAAAAGCATTCTCCAAAAATTACACCTGGAAAAGGGTTAAAAAGTAAATTAAAATCTGTTATTACAAAAGCAAAAAGGCATATCAAAAAATTAAAACCTAAGAGCAAGAAAATGGCAATAGAATTAGCTATTGCCGCTACTAGAGAATTGGCTGATGATTCATCGATTAAGCTCCCTCGCGTTATTCCTATTCCAAAAACTGGGGGAGTATTACCTTTGATTCCTATTTTTGCGGGATTATCAGCTGCGGGAGCTTTAGCAGGCGGTGCAGCTGGTATTGCTAAAACCATAAATGAATTCAAAATGGCTAAAAAGCTGTATGAAGAATCGAGAAGACATAATGAA
This sequence comes from Euclidia mi, assembly GCA_944739405.2. Taxonomy (NCBI): domain Eukaryota; kingdom Metazoa; phylum Arthropoda; class Insecta; order Lepidoptera; family Erebidae; genus Euclidia; species Euclidia mi. The sequence goes on along the minus strand of OX123206.2, from coordinate 45,038,107 downwards.
AAAATGGAAGCTCTATGTATTGGGAAAGGACTACACCTTAAACCACATAAAGGCGGCCTTGGAATTTTCGTATCAAAAGAAAAAAACTAAGATATCGGCTACCCAAACGGGCCTTAGCTAACTTTGACATTTTAAAGTACGGGAATAGAATTCCTTATTTTAGAGGTGTCTTTATGAGAAATGAGCTCCCTAAATGTCCTTATAAAAAAGAATGTGGAGTTATTAATTTGGATAGTTAAAAAAATCCTGGTTCTCATTGGGTAGCCTATGCAAAATATAATGATTATTTTGAGTATTTTGACAGTTATGGAAATCTTAAACCTCCGAAGGAATTTATAAAATATGTAGGTTCTAACATTCAATATAATTATGAAAATATACAACGTGATCACTCCTTCAATTGTGGACATTTATGTTTAAATTTCTTAAAGAATTTTTGGTATAATCATGAAATAAAATAAAAAGGATAATCTAAAAGAGTTCAGTATGCAAGCATGTCTACTACGGTTACCATCTCTGGAAATAAATCGGAACTGATTTCGTATTTTCAACCACCTCTTCATTTATCTGATCAGTACGAGTGCGGTTTACTATACTTTTCAGTATTAAAAACAAGACCGAATGTGCCCGTTAATAACAGCAGTTTAATAGCTGTTATCAGAATTGAATGTGATCTTGTACACGGTTCATACTGCAACGGATTACCGACTCATTTTATTCATGAATTTATATCTGATACTGCTCCAAGTCACGGCTACATAGAAATACCTCAGAACGTTATTTACTTTCCAGTTAACAAAAATATAATTTCATCCATATCTGTTAGGATTGTAGATCAGTTTGGTTACCGTATTGACTTTGGTGAAGAAAATATTCAATTACGTCTTCATTTAAGAAAAGCAAAATGATAGTATATTATAAAAACCCTTCAGTGAAAATAAAACGTCCTATTCCGTCAACGACCATAAAGGTGCACAGACGTAAGAAAAACGTGAAGAAATTGACTAAATCAAATAAAGATTTTCTTAAAGCTTTAGGGTTTAAAGTATGAGTATACTACAGATTACCGATTTACCACACTTTGATAGTTCGATCGAAAGTTATGAAATCCATTCATACAATCCCTACAATAACAGTTTTAGAGAAAACGATGAAATCAGAATCCCCATACACCAGCAAGATATATACGTGCTACCATCAGCCAGTTCCATCTACATCGAAGGTCCAGCAAAGCTGTTCGGTAAGGATGGGCATCAGATCAAGAAAGCTGTTACGTTTACTAATAACCCTGTTATGTACTTGTTCCAAGACATCAGGTACGAAATGAATGGAATTGAAATAGATCGTATAAAAAATTCTGGAATAACATCAACAATAAAGTCATACATCTCATTTAATGAAGCAGAAAGTAAAGTTTCTGCATTATGGGGTTGGAATTTAAACGGATTCCAAAGTGATGGACATTTTAGCGTTGTGGTGCCCTTAAATAAGATTTTAGGGTTTGCAGAGGATTACAATAAAATTGTGATAAATTGTAAACACGAACTTATATTGAATAGGAGTAATTCTAACTTAAATAGTATTATTCTTACTGATGAAGTCGTTCAGCTTCAAATAGATATACAGAGAATTCAATGGAGAGTACCACATATAAAAGTTTCCGATCGAGAACGTTTAATACTTTTAAAGCACTTAGAAAGAGATAAACCTATTCAGATGGCCTTTAGAAATTGGGATTTATATGAGTATCCTTTACTACCTAAAACCACAAAGCATTCTTGGTCAGTAAAGACTGCTTCTCAATTAGAAAAGCCTCGGTATGTCATTTTTTGCTTGCAAACTAATAGAAAAAATAATAGAACTAAAGACAGTTCGGTATTTGATCATTGTGAGGTGACAAATGTTACGCTCTTTTTAAATTCGCAATATTATCCTTATGAGCCTTTATCTTTAAAGTTTTGTGAGAACAAATATAGTATATTATATGAAATGTATGTGAAATTTCGCCAGTCGTATTACAACTCTCCGGTAGAACCGTTGCTTGATCTGCAGGATTTCAAAAAAAAGGCCCCAGTCTTCATCTTAGACTGCTCGAGGCAAAACGATAGTTTAAAAACTGGTCCAGTGGATGTAAGATTGGAATTTGAATGTTCAACACAAATACCAGATAAGACAACTGCATACTGTTTGATTATAAACGACCGACTTGTGGAATACAAACCTCTGAGCAACATCGTGCGTAGATTATCATGACTGCTATTGTAGACATCCAAGACTTTAAAACAGAAGCAAATAAATTTATAATAAAAGAAATTGCTATATGGTGTAATCAAAGCCTGCAAGTGTTTTTAATCAAACCGCCATTTCCTTTTTACGATTTGACTAAATCGGAAAGACAACAAGTTTGCTGGATTGAGCGTAATAGAAAAATATACTGGAGCGAAGGATTTATACCTTACTCAAATTATCAATATTTAGTTTTAGATATCTTAAAAGATAAGTGTGTTTTCGTTAAAGGTCTTGAAAAAGTGTCATGGTTGAAAAATATTTTAAATAGTGTTAATGTAATTAATTTAGAAGATAAAGGTTGTCCTAATTTGTTAACCCTATATGATCGCTATAAATATTCCGGAGATTTGTACAATTGTATCTATCATGACTCAATATGTGCATTAAAAAATGTTATGTGCTTAAAAAAATGGTGCTTTGATAATAAACTTTTTTAAAAAGATACAATATGGATTGTTTCATTTTACTTAATCGTTTCCTATCCTCACTAACATACCTTACCATACATGAATTGATACACATTCATAAGTACAATAAAAAACTCAGCAAAGAGAACAGTTACATTGGTCACTAAGACAAGGAGTTAATTCCTAACCTGAAAACCTTAGAATAGGTGTTATTATTCTAAGCTGAAAACATAATGTTAATAATCTATATTGTGAATAAAACGGATCGCAGATAACAAAAGTAGGTATTATTGGAGGCGTCTGCGTCGCGAAACGAGCGAAGCGAGTTGAGTGACGCAGAAGTCAGAACACATTTATATTAATCGATCGAACACTACACGTGCAGTCAATCTGCTTTATCTCGATACGTCCGCATCACCTGGAATCCGAGTGACCGTGGGTTCAAGTTCCATGTAGACGAAGTCAAAGGCAAAAGCTAGTTGTGGATGAAACAATTATATAATTCATAAGTACATACATTCATAGTCTTATGCCTGTAACCCTGAAGAGGTAGGCAAAGGTGTATTACTACACCCACTTTTCGCCAGATATATTTAAGTCCCACGTAATAGGGAGGCGAGCCTATTGCCGTACCGGGCACATTTCTAGACTTCATGCTGTTACTGAGAATTTCCTAACAGAAAAACCCAATAACACTTTGGCCGACCCGGGAATCGAACCCGGGAGCCACCCGATCCTACTTTCAACATTGTTAAGATTTTGCATTCATTCATTAAAATTATCAACGAGCTGTGCAAAGATAACAGTATGTACATATAAATTATTATGAATGCATCGCTGTGCCCGAGCCGCACTGAGCGCGTCGAACGAACTTGAGAATGTTGTTTATATTATGTCATCCCAAGTAAAAACATTGTTACTATGCTACCAGTATTACGATGCATCGATGAATGAAATAATATTATACTTCTAATGCCAACCGTCCGTATCGCAGATCATGTTAGTAGTGTGATTTTTGGGGCGCTCTGCATTGCGAACGGAGCGAAGCGAGGTAAGTGATGCAGTAAGCAAATGAATTTATACTAAAAGAAATAGCTGTATGGTGTAATAAAAACCTACAAGTGTTTTTAATCAAACCACCATTTCCTTTTTACGATTTGACTAAATCAGAAAGACGGCAGGTTTGCTGGATTGAATGCCTGTAGTAGATGAAAATGAAATGCATAATTATTATTATTAAAAGAGTAATTAAATAATCTTATAAGAAATAAGTGATTCCTAATCTAACATTTATTGTATTTTAAAGTGCTATTTGTTTTAAGACTAAGATATATAAATCATCCATCAAGAATCCTAATTGTCTACTACTTAAATATATTATATATTAGAAGATTTTATTATCGTAATTATAAAAAATAAACGTTTGTACTGAGTTATTGATTATCTTGGATAATTCTATACACGTCATGTTAAGACAAAGTGGTCCAATATTTTATCACATCTTTGACGACACGTTTGGCGCATTGGCTAAGAGTATGACTCGCATCACAATGTAAATAGTAGGTTTAATAGACGCAGCAACTAATGCACCAACGTGTTGCGGGTTCGATTCCCGCACGGAACAAATGAGTATTGTTCCGGTTTGGATTTTGGTTTTATGTTTTTTTTTTACTTTATTTTTTTTTGTATTATAATCAATTATTATGTCTCCATAATACCTACTGTTGGCTACTTACTAAGAAAGAAAGAAAGAGAAAAACTATTTATTTGTCACAGACACAGAAAAAGTATTACATATAAAAGAAAACATTGCAAGGCATAAGATTAGTCTGTGACAAATATGTGCACTTGATGTGCACACTCAGCTATATTGTTGCATTGTGGTAGTGTCCACAACTCTATTATTGAGTTATAGTTGCTAGTAAAAGCTAACCTCTCATTATACGGAAGGCCTATGCATTCATTAGTACAAGATGTGCACCAAATCGTTTCGATGCAACGATGTGCCGTGATCGAACATGATATTGTTGTTTATTGTACTTATTTAAGTGCGAGCGATAATTTTTGCTTGGCTATGTCAGTTCGACACCATACCAGATTATGATACACACAACAACCGATCGGACTGATCGCGTCGACTGAACACAGCAGTCTAACTTGAGAATGTTGTTACATTAGCATCTCAAACTAGAAACGACAGTAAGTTGTCCCATTGCATTGCTACTACAATGATATGTCGGTGAATGAAATACAATATTATATCGTGAATCAGACGGATCGCAGATGACAACGGTATTATTGGGAGCGTCTGCGTCTGCTCACTTTGTTCTGAGTGATGCAGATCACATTTATATTAATCGATCTCGATTGTAAAATTGGGGCTTCTGTATCACGCAGCTCGAGCGGCGACGCGAGAGCAAGTGATGCAGAAGCCCCAATTTTACTCTACTCCTGTTTCACCATATTCACTTTGGGAGGCTTAATAAATGAACATAACTTATTGCTTGAGTATGATATCAATAACTATTAACTTTTGCAATAGTAGATAACTCACAATGTGAAACAGTTGCAGCTCCTTACAAATATAACATGTAAAACCATTATACTGGCAGTTAAAAAGAGTGGCTACGAGTTTTATTGCCCGTTCTTTCTCGTGGTTCTACCTATTGCATTGCGAACGTGGCAGTAAATGTAAATGTAGAATCATCTAGTAATTAACTTTAACTTTTGACGTTCATAAGCGTCACTTTGTGGCCTAAATGAATAAATGATTTTGAGTTTGAGTTAAAATACCTTGGCAGCGGTGAAATATCCGACAGGTATATAGTTATTAAAATACCTTGGCAGCGGTGAAATATCCGACAGGTATAGAGTTATTAAAAGACCTGATATCGGTGAAAGATCCGACAGGTATTATGTTATTGAAAGACCTGACATATTGTAATTGGCAGTTATATAATTCGTAATTCGTTCCATAGAAATTGATAGACCTGCAATACTAGACTGCCGGACAGTGGAATCATATAACCTTTCAACCTACAGGTCGCACTGAAATGATCCTGGAAGAAACATACTGACAAATGATTGGCATCGAGGTCAAACAGAGCTATCCATGTGATGTCTACGTCTTGAGATGTAAGTCAAACATTTTATCCATACACGCATATTATTCCAATTGCAATGCATATCGGCGTTCAGTTACAAATCCCTTAAGCAACTTTATACCTCGCCGACAATACCCTCCAGCTGGATGGTTTGAATAAAGTTGCAATCTCGCCTAGATCCCACATTTGTTTTAAATGTCGATGCATTTGTACTGAGAAAATTTATTTCATGTCTTCCTGAAAGGAAGTTCATTGGGGCTCAAACACCATTTTTATCTTCTGAGTTCGCTGACCCATCTTTTGATACACCAGGTAACGTGGATTTGTTGTTGGGTTGTCAGCGAAGTCTTATTGGAAGGCTTAGTGAAGGGGCCTCCAGCTTCACCTATTGCCCAGAAGAATTACTAAACTGGGCTGGATTTTGTCTGATAATATCCAGAGTTCATCGTTTTCACGGCCAGTATGTTACAACGCTATTGTGAGCCTAGACATGAACGCTTTACAACGCAATTTTTAGGAGTAAGAATCAGATCAATCTGGCTAATAAGTTAGTAAAACTAGGTTAACAGAAGAAGAGCAAAAATTTGAAGATTTCTACTCTAACACAACTACGAGAGACGCCTCGGGGTGATACATAGTTAGATTTCAGTTTAATTCTAATGACCCGCGTAGTGAAGATGGTGGCTCAGAAGCTATAGCTTGTAAACGTTTTTTCATGCTGGAGAAACGATTATTAAGGAACCCTGAATTAAAGACTTATGGTGCTGTTATCAATAAGTATATTCATTTGGAACATGCAGAGTTTGTTCCAGAGTCGGAGAGACACAAGGTTGCTGTATATTTACCGCACCACGCAGTCATCCGCAGTGATAACAGCACGGCTATGGTTAAGGTAGTCTTTGATGCCTCTTGTTCGGGATACAATGGGGTATCCTTGAAAGATAAAGCTTATACAACTATGGTTTACACACGGACCATAGGTCAAAACGGTTGTGTTCACGTCAGTTCAGTAGCATCCAAACCCAAGGTGGCCCCAGTCAAAGTGGTATCCATACCACGTTTGAACTATGCGGCTCAGTGTTGCACTCAAAACTTCTTGCTGAGTTTTCGGACACCTTGAAGGTTGGCAGAGATAATATTCATGCCTGGACTGACTCCTCGGTGGTTTTGGCTAGGCTAAGCAGCCATCCGAGTCGTTGGCAACCCCTGGGTTAGTTACAGAGTGTCTAAAGTAGCCGAGATGGACAATAAACAGTGGTCGCACGTATAGTGTCAGGACAATGCTGCAGATTTTGCGTCAAGGGGTTTAAACAAGCTAAATTGTCACAGCTACAAAGGCAGTCATAGGGGACCTAGTTGGCTATCGCATGTTACAATAATTTAAAGTAAAGAGAAAGTAATAAATAGTACTAATTTAGAAGAGAGAAAATCAACCTTAACTTGTAATTTAGTAACAGATGAGCATTAGGAAAATGAAATCAAAATAAGATTTTTGACTTCGAGGAAACTAACTAGAATCATTGCTGCAGAAAATTTGTAAAGATAAAAAAATCAAAATGTAAAAATGGTAATAGTAACTTAAGATATTTAGAAATTAATGAAGCTATAATAGAAAATATAAGAAAACCAGGCAATAAGACAAGTAAACTAAATTCGCTGAATCCGTTTATAGGTTTAGATCAAACTTTAAAGGTTGGGGGTAGACCACACAACGCTAACATACATGAAAATGTTAAGCATCCAATGATAATTCCTCAGAAGTCTCACTTTATATCTCTTTTGATAGCCGACGCCCACGAGCGCACTTTACATGGTGGGCCACAATTACTTTAAAATTATCTAAGATCCAAATTCTGGATTCTAAATGCAAAGACTCTCATAAGACAACAGATCCGCAAATGCTCTACTTGCATTCCTTATGCTCCTCGGATCACATGCAGTCAGGGTCAACGCTAGCCGAGCTTTCCTGCGAAGTGGTGTGGACTATACAAGTCTTATTGGTGTCAGACCTACAAAGGGCCGTGGTTATCATTCCCCAAAGGGATACATTTGTTTATTTGTGTTCATGGCCACACGTGCCGTACATTTAGATGTATAATGTCTCAAGCATTTATATCATTTATGTCACTGCTGACGTTAGTGGACACGTCCACTTACATCAGGTCACTTTTTGGTGGATGAATCTTTGCTACTTGTACCCGAATGTAAGTTTGAAGATTCGAATATCAGCACTTTAAAAAGGTGGCATTTAACTCAGCGATGATTCAGGACTTTTGGCGTAAATGGTCTCGTGAGTACTTGGTTCAATTTCATCACAGGTATAAATGGTCTCATAGCACACCTGAACCCAAGGTGGGTGATGTAGCGTTGGTGATGGAGTATGGCATGCCACCGGCAAGGAGGCTTTACGATCTTATTCTAGAAAACACACTGGCACAGATGACACCCCTAGAGTCGTGTCTTTGCGATGCAAAAATTCTATTATAAAAACACCTGCTTCAAAACTGACAGTGCGTCCAATTACAGTATAATGCTCAAATATATGCCTAGTAGAAACTGGGATAACGCTAAGAGAAAGACAGAAGAAGCTCAAATATATGCCTAGTATTGTAAGGTTTAGTTTATAATTGTATTTGTTATAGCTTAAGAAAAAAATGTTAGATCGTTTATTTTATATACAATCCACTGGCTTGCCTAACCCACCACATTTTGTTATTGTTTCATGGTGGGCAGTAACGTTATTGTAGTTATGGAGAATATGTCCATGGTGGGCGGAATGTTTCAATTGAGAATAGTTCCATCATAACTCAATGGCGCTGCTCGATCCTGAATCGCGCTATCAAAGTTTTCCGGGGCTAGTATATATAGCACCGGCGATTGAATTAATAAATGTCTGTTGCTTGGGAACGATTTCGTGTTTTATTTCGTTCCCTTGGTCGGTTCAGAGAGGTTAGACTAGGTTTAGACTAGAGAGAACATGCTCGCCATATTTCCTTATACCGAACGTGCAACATGTAATGTCAGTTGGTCTTAGTTGGTTAATCATAACGTCAAATTACGCGTCTCATTTAAAGAGGCATAGACTCCTTACAGACTCATATCTTTGACTGCATTCTCTAAATAGCCGTGCTGTCAAATCCCATCATTAAGGAGTGATGGGATTTGACAGTGAAAGGAGATATCGATGTTTTTTGAATGAGGGATAAATACGGAAACAAACTATCGGACATGAATGTAAAACTGAATCGTACCGGCAGGCTTCGGCGTGGCAGTCGGTTGCACTCACGCCAACTAGGTTGTCAAAGTAGTTCACTGCTGTACTAATATTTACATAAAGGCGAATCATTTGAGCTGGCGGATCACAAATCGGTTTACCTACAACTCTAAAAAAATCGAGCAGTGTCCAACGTAAGCGATAGCAAGCAACGTGATATGATGCGACGCACACAAATTGCCAAAGCCTGCCGCATTAGCCAATCTGGTATAATTCGTACAATACATAATCTAAGTGACAGTTTCTTATGGTAATAGATTTTATGGCTAAAACGAACAAATAAACACGTGAAATTTTTTAGTACTGTCTGTCTGGCAAGTCTTTGCAAAGCACTGTCAGGCGTTGAGAGCAAAAACTACAATTTTAATATTTTAGTTGTTTACTTCTACGGCTTAAATATATCGATACATACTAAAGTTAGACATTTGACCAAAAATATTTATCGATAAATCATCACTGTTACGAACAACACTCGGTTTCCTAACTCTATGTTTTGTCTACTGTTTGGCTACCACGAGGCTGCTATAAGAGCGTGCTGCTAAACCTATCGACAGCTCTTTCTATCATACTGCATGTGCCATTAGAAAGAAGATATCAATCATAGCAACCGCTGTTATTATTTAGTGTTACTTCTATGACTTAAGGTTATATTTCTTTGGGTCGGTTGTTCAAATTCAAATATTTTTATTTCATGTTGGTAATTTGCATACTCTTTTAAAACGTCACTGACTCTAGTTGCCGGTTCCAAACTGTAGGCCCAGGGAGAAGACTCCGGCAAGAAACTCCTATGGACACTCTTTTAAAATATTTGGTTTGTTACAATTTTGTTTTAAGAATTACAATATCTTGTCAAAAATTGTGTTGGATTCACTGAACAATGTTATATTCTATCGTGAGTCTGTCGAATTATGGCACCATCAATAAAGGCACATAATATTAAATAAAAAAATAATATTATTGTTAATATGTATTTTCAAAAAATAATGTAAATTCAAAATATTGTCGATGATAGCCTTAAGAATATTAAACAACGTGAATTATTTCACATATGAAAGGATAAGTAGTCGAGTAACAACGATCCCAGCCGTAAGACAAAGAAGTTGTCAATACTAAACATCAACGTTCATCGAACTCCAACTCCAATCTAGCTTTATATATGTCATTTAGAGGTTGTCCTGAAAAAATAAATTAAGCAAGTAGGTATAAGTAGGGTAATAATTGCCTGTTTATATCGGAATCATTTACAGAAAAAAACTTTTACGTTCATTATTATTGTTCACTTTTGAAACTAAGTAAGCATAAGTAACAAATGGTATAGATAAAACACAGATAATAATTATGAATTGATATTTATTTTTGGTTTTTGAAGAAAAATGGCGATTAGTTTCGGTTTGGCTATTAGGGCGCAGGTTATCTAAACAAGCGTATTTTTTTAGTGTTTGATGGTTGGGGGGGTTGGGTGATAGAGATAAAGTGCCTGGCGCATGATTGGGAACCCACTTTAGTCATGCATTGTTCGTTTCTCTATGACAGAAACATCTGTTTTACATGAAGATCTCATACGAAGCATTTGGCGGATGTTGGACGTTATCATAGCATAATGAAATGTAAAACCATTGTAACTGTACCAAACCATGCCGTTTAACTAATTTACTATTATCATTGTTACAATTCCTTGAGTATTCAATTAAAAAATTAGACTCATCGTCACTGGTGTCGCAGACGTTACTCATATAAATAACTTACCATAAACACTTTTCAAGACTCCAGCGGTATTATCTACTCCTACCCACGAGTATACCCAGGATGGTTGAAACATGTCCTTCACAGTCTGCGCCTCGTCGATGTCGTCAAGCACTACCAGGTGACCACCTTCAGCCACGCACCTTTGTTCTGCCTTTACCCACGTCATCTGACTTTCATGTCTTTTATAGCAGCTGTGATGCGATTCTACATATGTGTAGTCTGTAAATGTAAATTTTAAACATAATATAAACAAATCATTATTACATATTTATATACTGGTTCAAATAGACTTGGATCGAATAGCCTAGCCTCTTTATTAAACGGAGCTTATTGATATACTCTAAAACATTTTAGGCTCCTAAGCTTGGAGCATAGATGCACATTACTTACAATAATGATTCTGTACGGCATATGCAACAATAAGTATAATTGTGCTGAATTATCGAAGGCTATGTTATGTAGTACCCAAGACTGTTAGTTATTCAGAGAGATGTGCGCGTACCTCGATGGTTCTACACGGAAAAGTGTAGAACTAATGCCGGAGAGCGCGCGCCTGTTCACCGTTTATTGACAACGTACAACTCACATTTCATGAATTTAGACATATTCGCTCACACTCATTCTAAATTTTAAAAACATGCATCTGAATTTTTTGCTGGTCAATAATGTATATCCTGATCAACCGAGATACAATATAATTTTCGTTTTACAGGTCCGTTATCTTCTCCACTTCACGTGCAGTTTCGTGGACAATTATGTGGGTTATACTTGTTTAATATTTAAGTACCAAACTATTTGTAAAAACTGCAATATATAACTGTTTTTTGTCCTAAATAAATTAAATAACATATACAAAAAACTCCTATATGCACGTAAATATTGAGACTAGAACTGGCTCTCTGATTGAAATCATCTGATGAAATCATTGTGTAGTACATTAATGAACGTAGACTAAACGTACAAATTAATTTCAAATACCACCTACCTTTTGAAGATAGTAAAGATATAGTCCACTTTTATAAAAGTAAAAAATAAGACCCGGTATCTTAAAAAAAGCTTAAATTTAAATTCGCATACTTATGCTTGATTTTTCAGGATTGAGTATTTTGTATTTTCTTGTCTCTAAATTATTCCCATCTAAATTTGCCCAGTCTAATTACCACTAGTCAAGTTGAAATAGTAGAATTAGTCATGGGAACCGTCCATTTGCTCTCTAATGAACGGTAAATTTATACTTACAATTAAGTATTTCACAGCAGTTGGTTTTACTAACTATTAAATAAATATTTACCTTCTCTGTCGCAGCACAAGAGATCAGATAACACATATTTCGTGCCAAGAGCTGTCTGATTATTATCGGTTGGTGTATAACAAAAGTGTTGCAGCCGAGTCCAGCACGGCACTAGACGTATACTATGTTGATCCATCGCCATACAGTCTCCGTCTAATGGATCCAGCTCTTCTATCATGTCATCCATAATCTCAGATATATTTTCGAACGGAACACCTGAAAAATTGTAAGAGTAAGTGCAAGTTGATTCCAGTGGTGAGTCAACTAGTTAGTTATCGCTGACGCGCCTCTAGGTTGTCCATCACTTAGCTCCTGCAGCTACAGTATTCCTTGCACGACGAAACGTACACTTGATACACATGACACAGCTGCTAAGCGTGGTATACAACCTCATCGGCTTACACTCATCAGTCATCACAGTACACATTATATACAAACCCTCTACGGTCAGGTATGTTCCGACCGAGTGACCCGCTCTAATGCCTGTGTGATACATTTTGTCCGCATTCATCAAAGACTTCATTGCATTAAGGAATGTGGCGTTTATGGGCGACATGAGCAATTCACCTGTAACACAATAGAACATTATGAACATGACCATATACATACAAATGCACACTTGGTTATTTGTTACGCTTTCAGAATCAGAATCAGAAAAAATATTTGCAAAAATACTGTTATAAATGGTGTTACAAGGCAAAGCATACAAGATTTAGGTATTTTGACCAGTAATATAGCGGCATGCAAATATTATTTTTATCAAATAAATTTAATAATTATAATTAATAAGGCAAAGAAAATTAAACAATACAAAATTAATAGAAATAATTGGATTGGATGTCAGGGGAAAATTATAATAATAATTTTAAGAATAGTTACAATCAATATAAAATAATAAAATAAAATTAATGTCATCAAAAATTAAACTAGAAAAATGTACAAAATAATATTAATTTTAATTAAACGGCTACTGCGCAATTATCTAATTTATCTTTCATGTAATCTGCCAGAGTGTAATAACATCTATTTATTAATAATCCATTGAGTCTCTTTCTAAAAATATTAAGTGGAGCTTCTTTAATTGTTTTGGGCAATTTATTATATATTACAGATGCCATGTGAAAAATGCTTTTATGCATTGATGCAGTGTTAGTTTTACGCACACAAAGCCTATGTACGTCTCGTTGTCGTCTATTAAACTGAAACCAGCGTAAACAAATCTGGATTGCGTTTAACTATAGTCGTATTTTTAATTAGACGAAGCCAACTGACAGAAGCTAAGTCACTTTGTAAAATAATGTTGTCATATTTAAAGTAATAGTGATGCGTTTAGTTCTCGTTCAATCAGATGAACGAACATTGAGTGTGAATAGTTAATCATTTCAAACTATAAAAGAATATTATTTCTATATTACAATAAAAGTGCTCTGATATAAGTTACTAGTAGTTATGTAAGTAGTATAAATTGTTATATTTTATACATCTACAGGGTGTAAAAAGACCCTAAACGAAAACTGAAATCCCATGTTGTACCAATCACTACAAACATTTTTTACTTCGGCATCATACCTGCGAAATTACTGGTTCAGGAGATATTGAGGCTCAAAGTTAGTATGGAATTTTTCTAATTAAGTACAAAATTGATGCATTTACCCCGCCAAGATGTTCGCTAGATGCCCTATGACCCCATGGATAGGTAGATATTTCGAGCATTGCACGCGTGCGCTTTAAATTGCGGTTTAAAAAATGTGAAAACTTAAAAAAAATCGTTTCCCAGGTATTATTTTTGGTTAGCATGACTTGGCATGATGTCCACAACGAGTAAACTTCGGCTTGGTCATGGGTCTCGTGACCTGTATAGTTTCAACTACATGATGTATTGAAAATAGAAGAGTCGTACAAGTTTCCTAGCAATGTTTTCCTTAATGTTTAAAACACTCGGTATTCAGTATAGGTAAATAATATAGGAACATAGTCTTCGAAAACTTGAACACCGTACCCGATATCGGCCGTTCGGCACACTAACTATTCACTAGACAATCGATGCAATTTCATTCATTCAAGAGTTTTTTCAATCATTCACTTTGTCACAACACTATTTTTATTTCATCATAAACTGACAACACAGTAAACGTCAGTTGACTTCGTCTAATAAAAAATACGACTATAATAAAGCTACTTCCGATATATACAAACATGGCAAAGTTAATAATTTATGCCTAAGGAATGATGGTCGGCAGCTATCTGTACTGTTTAATGCAAACATGGCTCTAATGCACCGCTTCTGCATCTTGAACACAATGTCCCTGCTCGCTGAATTTCTGCAAAAAAGTATTCCATACCATAGGACAGAACCGACCAGACCATGGTATCCCCTTACAACTGAATTTAAATTAGTTATTTATGCCAGTTCATATAGCGCGTAAACGGACCTACTGACTCTTTTACAAAGCGCATCAATATGTAGCTTCCGTGTAATTTGGCTGTCAATAGTTAGCCCTAGGAAACTTGTTGTTTGGGTTTCGCGAAAGAGTTGACTTCCATGGTGAATGTTTAGTTTACTCAGTGGGCCGGCCCGTTGACTAAAAGACATAGCGGTGGTTTTGCCAATATTGATACGTAGATTATTTGCATCTTACCATTTGATTACATCTTGTAATGTGTTATTTACTTCTTGTTCGTAAGTATTACTATTATTACATTTTATTGCAATTGTACTATCATCTGCATACAGAGTCATTGGATTTGACGTGGCTTTAGGCTGATCGTTTATGTATAGAACGCATAGGAGTGGTCCCAGGATTTTTCCTGTGGCACACCATACATTATTTGCCGTTGTTTGGAGACGTATATAGTTTTCTTTTTAGTTTTTACATCGAATTTACTTAGTTTAGTGTATTGTACGCGGTTCTTGAGATATGTTTCGAGGAGTTTAAGAGTATTACCTCTTATACCATACCTCTCAAGCTTGTTTAACAATATGTCATGGTCCACATAGTCAAAAGCTTGCGTCATATCCATGAATATTGCGCAAACCGGTGTGCGTTTGTCCATATTAGTCATTAAACATTCTAAAAAGTCGTAAATTGCCATATAAATGGACTTATTACGCCTAAATTTCAAGAGTTAACTAGACAAGCAGTCTTCACAAAATATGCACATATTGGTGGTAACCTTCTGCCTGGCATCGTGCGCTGGCCTCGTCCCACGTAGACAACGTCTTGTGCCGCGTGATGGCACGTCTGGATCTAGATGGCGCGACCGCGTCGCCGCCGAGCGCCACATCTGTCACATACGTACTGTTATATAAAGTGCATACAACATGAACACATTTAATGTTAAAATCGTTTGGCAGCCCAGCGACTTGTAGCGGTAGCGACATACCACTGAGGCTATCTATCATTAGTAAAATTTTTGAAAAGATTATTTTGCATCAATTAGAGAGCCACTTTCACACAAATAATTTATTTCACAGTGAGCTGTATGGCTTCACTAAGGGTCGCTCCACCGTTGATGCCGGTGTAACTTTGTTAAAGCATATTTTTAATGCTTGGGAAAACTCGAAGGATGCCATTGGTGTTTTTTGTGACCTGTCAAAGGCGTTTAATTGTGTAGAACATAATACACTTTTACGTAAATTGAAACTTTATGGTATTAGAGATACCGCACTCAATCTTGTTGCCAGCTACCTTAGAGATAGAATTCAGTATGTAGATGTTAATGGGAGTAGGTCTCTAGGTTTGCCAGTGGGAATGGGCGTTCCACAGGGCTCTATTCTCGGTCCATTTCTTTTTTAAATATATATTAATGATTTGCCGTTCTTTGTACAAAATTTATGTGATATTGTTTTGTTTGCTGACGATACGTCACTAATTTTTAAAGTTGATCGCAATTCAAGTAACTTTGATACCGTTAATAACACTCTTGCACAAGTATTAGATTGGTTTTCGACAAATAATTTGGTACTAAATTCTAGCAAAACGAAATGTGTTAAATTCTCTTTGCCTAATGTCAAAAGTGTTCCTACTAATATAATTTTAAATAAGGAAACAATTCAACTAGTCGAATCTACCGTATCCTTGTGTCTAACTTTAGATAGTAAGCTTCTGTGGGGCGCCCAAATATCCTGTCTCGCAGTAAAACTTAGTTCTGCAGCGTTTGCAGTTAGAAAAGTTAGGGAATTCACAGATATAGATACTAGTTTACTTTAGTTATTTTCGCAGCGTAATGTCTTACGGAATAATGTTATGGGGTACAGCTGCTGATATACAGACTATTTTTGTCATCCAAAAAAGGGCCATACGTGCAATTTATAAGTTAGGTGCTAGAGATTCTTTACGTGATAAATTTAAAGAAGTAGATATATTGACAGTTGCATCGCAATATATATACGCTAACTTAATGTACATTAAAAAAACTTAATACTATACCGCAAAAATAGTGATTTGCACAAAGTGAACACCAGGAATAAGCATAAACTGGTGGGAACTAACTACCGTCTACATAAAGTTCAGAACTCATTTGCGGGGATTGGTATACGATTTTTCAACAAATTGCCTCTTGAAATAATGAATTTACCCATGCACAAATACAAACGGACAATTAGGAACTTTCTATTACAAAGGGGTTATTACGCTATTAAGGAATTTTTAAATGATAAGACACCGTGAGGATAGGCTTAGGCTTGTTTAACTCACAATTATTTTATTTACATGTTAAGTGGAGGTGCCTCGTGAACACATGATTTTTTGCAGGATTTGGATATTTTTATGATTTGTTGAATGTAGTTTAACATTATTTATCCCTGATCATATCATTGTTCACTTGTCACCTTCACAAAATTCTTTCTACATTTGCATTCCTTCACGCGTTTCACACAAATTTATGTTAATAATAACGATCTGGAAAATGGAGGTAATTGGCGGTCATGGTCAGTATACTAATAGATTGTTTCTTACTGCTGGTTCGGATACCGTTGTCGTCATGCTCACTAAAATGTCATTTCTTGTAGTGGCGTCGTGTGTCGGGTCATCCCTGTCCCTCTAATATGGCGAGAGGGATGATGGCTGGCACATGCGTCATACTCGTGAACGGGTGCTACTTGCGATGACTGGTCGATGACGGTCTTGCGGGCTGGTATTAGATTTTAATATTTAACTGCATCATTTCCATCATAGTTCTGATCACTTTCGCGGATTGCCTGCATTATTAGGTATATATAATGTAAGTGGATGCTCCTGTTTCACCATGTCTATTCTGAGGAGGCTAACCAAATGAATATCAAAAGTATTATGCTTGAGTATTATTATGTACAGTAAATATATACAAGTGATATAGAAGGTGTAACAGTTGCAGCACCTTACAAAATGTAAATTATGTGTATTATGCAAAACCTGGCGATCAAAAAGAGTGACCGTGAGTTTTATTGCCCGTTCTTTCTCATGGTTCTACCTATTGCTTTGCGAACGTGGCGGTAAATGTAAATGTAGAGTCTATAAGTAATTATTTTGTAAATTTATTATTTTGACGTTCATAAGCGTCACATTGTGACCCAAATGAATAAAGGATTTTGAATTTGAATTTGAATTTATCGGGCGATGGCGAAGATGATTATCTTCGCCATCGCCCGATAAATTCAAATTCAAATTCAAAATGATTACATTCATACTGATTAGTATGGCGACATCTACCGGATATATGGAGACTATATTTCTTGACTTTGTTTATTGTTTCAGTATTAAATAACAATCATTCAATAATTATCGTGTATCAAAGTTCATCATCTCAACACACTGGATATGGAACTGAACAAAAGATATTTTTTCAGCTGTCATTTTTTTAATCTATAGAAAGATCTCTGTAAAAACATTCAGTTTCTTAATACCATTGTTTCATAAAGTCCATCGCTTAGAATGATAGGTGCTCCTAAAGTAGTAAAACAACAACTATTAAAATCATCATCATCATTGCAGCCTTTCACTCCCTACTCACGTCCACTGCTGGACATAGGCCTCTCGTAATTTGCGTCACAATAGTAGTGTTAGCAAATTAGGAGGGCTTGGCCTACTATACCACGCTGGCCAAACGGCTTGGTATAGCGTTTGATGTCGAGTTTCCGCCTTTACGTGCAAAGACGGTATTTGCATCGTATTATCCCTTTGTCGCCTCTTACGACACCCACGGGAAGATAGGGGGTGGCGACACTTGTATTCTATGCCGGCGAAACTATTAAAATAAGACTGATAAATCTAGAAAAAAATAATATGCTGTAGATCGTAATGAAAACTTTAAATAAAAATTGGTTTGAATGAGATGTAGACAGCAGTTTGGGATATAGCAAATATTAAAAAATCGTAAATAAAACATTGTCGTTTATACAAACACTATGGAAAACAAAGTTATATTTGCTGGCGATACAATGAAATTTATACTTCATTAGGAGAACATATTGGGACATGTTGAGTAGATACCTCTACAACGAAAGCCTTCATAAGCGAGTCCGACTCGCACTTGATTTAATTACGAACTGATAACGCCATAGTCACCAAGTATTTTTATATACGTATCTGAACACATATTCGTCGTTATTTACACCATATAAACTAGTTGTTACATTGAAATAAACAATATTAAACAAAAATACCTAATAAATTAAAACTAAATGTATGTACAATATTCAAAGGTGTCACATCAAGCACCAAAAGGTAACATTTAAGGCAGGCGCACACTGACGTCGCGGCATGGTACGGCACGGCAAAGGATTTTATTACTGATCAAGTTATTATTATTCTTATTTCAATGAGTTTAGAATTTATATTACTTTATTTCAATATAGTTATACCGCGGCCTGCCATTGCATACTGCGGGACGCCGTGGCATACTGCGGGACGCCGCGGCACGTAACCATTAAATAAGTTGCTGAATTCACCGGTAGTAAATCTTGTTCTCCATAAATTATGTACCCAGAATTGTTTTCTCTTCAACGTATCACTTTGTAGCTGTCTTTCTTCATCTTCAGCAAGAAGTGCTATTAATACTAAATTCCAGTCAATTGGACGCCTCGGTACAAAGCGGCATGCCGCGGCACGTTGCGGCATGCCGCCCGCTTCGGTAGCCCGAAGCGTCCTTCGGGCTACCGAAGCATGCCGTGCCACGCCGTGTCGTCAGTTGGCGCCGGCCCTTATGTAAACATAACTACAGGACCATACTCCATACTGTTTGCTGGCACTCGGTGACGGTGACATAAAATATTGTTAGTGTATATGAATAAACAAGAGATAATCACAGTGCTAGAAACAAGTGTAGGTATATTTATTTATTTAAAAACTTTATGCACATAATAGTACAAAGGCAGACTTAATGCCAAAGGCATTATCTGCCAGTCTATCTTTGGGTGATGCAGAGAAACGTGTAATAGGTGTAGTTTTAAATTAAAATGAAAAACGCCAAAGACAGACCTACACTTTAATATAAAATATAAAATCATATATAACTAACTAAATCTAAACAGTGAGAACTTTAGACTTAAAGCAGACCTAGAGAAAAGCTTAAAAATTAATGACGTATAAGCGTCATTAATTTTTAATTTATTTATTATTATTAGCGTCGTCAAGAAGGTAACGTCAGACAGCATAATACAAATGACACCTGGACGTAGTAAGAAACGTAAGGGTCAGCACATTACAACGTTAAAAAGCGCTATTAGCCAGGTCAAACACGTAAACACAAGCCCTGGATATGAAATTAATGAGAAAGAAGAACACAGTAGCAGCAATAATGCAATGAACGTAAATATGTGTACCAGTACTGAAAACTCTAGAAAACCTCCGAAAAATGCTGATCTTCCCCAGACAAACAATCACGGACCTACAACATCACAGTCTTTCCCGCTGGAAGATAATATATCGACACACAAGATTATTGTTATTGCCGATGACCAGGGACGCCATATCCAGAATACTCTACAACGATTGGTTGGCGACTGCTTCCAAGTATCATGCTTCTGGAAACCGGGCGCTACTTTCCAGGATATCTTGGTAACTGAACGTACGCAGATAAGCGCACTAACCCATAGAGATTATGTAATTGTCATGGGTGGTATGCATGATAGGTCACCCACAATTTTTAACATTACCTTAAGTAACTTTCAATGCGTAACAAGGAACACAAATTTTATAATATGTGAGATACCATTTAATAAATGTCTTCGAGAAACTAAATTAAATTATGAATTAAGACTACTTTGTTCTAAATTTAAAAATGTCAAATATGCTGATATGAATTTTAGCTTAAGTAGACCCCGCCGTTATTTATATGCACTTCATGTATGCAAAATAATACTCAAAGAAGTACTAGCTATCGGCTATCAAGCACGATCTAGGGAATATCAAATAAAGTTGAGTGCAAATAAGCCTATTTTATCTGGTAAGTCGACCCAAACGGACGTAATTGAGTTTACCAGTTCTTTAAATAAAACGCCTGTTAGTATTGAAAATGAAAATGTAAATAAAAATGATGATATGTTTTTTCGTAACTAAAACCACTAAAACAACTAAAACGTTATATGTACTTCACCAAAATATTGCCGGTTTGCTCAACAAATCAGACGCCCTCTCGGTTTCATTAGCGTCTCTTGCAGAAAAGAGAAAAGAAATAGACATACTCTGCATAACGGAACATTTTATCATGTCAGGACATCAAAATCATCTTGACATTCCGAATTACTCTTTAGCAGCCTTCTATGGTAGAGCAGATAGTAAAAGAGGTGGTTCTTGTATACTAGTAAAAACGAACATTCATGGCAAGAGTTGGCTTATATTGCAAAAATGTCTGTAGATGATGTCTTTGAGTGTTGTGCAATTGAATTGTCAGATTTTAAGATAGTGGTTATTGCTATATATAGAGTACCAATACCGAGTAGATTAAATATTTTTTATCAAAAACTAGAGCAAATATTAATTGAAATAAGTAAGCGTAAATATGTTAACATAATAATAGCTGGCGATTTTAATATCGATGTCATGAAAAACAATAACATTACGTTAGACCTAAAGTGTCTTCTGCTTAACTTTAATTTAACCTTAGCGATAGAAAAGCCCACCAGATTAATTAGTCAGACTTGTATTGATAACTTTGCACACAATTTGGGCACGTCATGCACTGCGTATATAATAGAACTTGCTTTATCTGATCACACAGCACAGGTCTTAAAATGCCAGGTGTCAAAATCCTGTACATTAAAGTTTTGGCGCAAGGAACAAACAGATTATTCCGTGGCAAACATTTGGCATGTATGTTCCTTGGGAACCGTAGGGGTGCACTAAGAAGGGATTTCCCGAAATTCCCACAGGATCGGCCGAAACGAGTAAATTTAAAAAAAATGCATGCGTAGCTGCAAGCGTCCTCTAGTATTCTATAATTGTAATAAATATATACATAATATATAAAATAATTAAACGATAAATAACCTATGACGATTCAGTTAGTACGTCTAAATAATTCTGCCGAACTCTAGTTTAAAACGTAAAACGGTTAGTGGACATCCTGATGTCAAGATGGAGAGCATTCCAGAGAAGGATAGATTGTATATTAAAGGATGAATGTACTAGGGTAGAACTGTGAGAAGGACAAAGAAGCAAAAGATTATTTGAGGAACGAAGATTTTTCTTATGTGTATTACAGAGAAATTGAAGATGGGAACTTAAAGAGATGGGCGCACAAGGAAAGTGCAGTAAAGAATGAAGAGTACACAAAGTACACAAGCTACGCCGTTGACGAATAGGTAACTATCGTAACTTTAATCGGTACTCAGAAATATGGTCAGTAAATAATTTGCGTAAAGGTGGTAGGATGAAACTAATTGGTTTGAAATTGCATTTATAAATATTGCGAAGAGTTAAGGGGATAGCACGCCACCCTGTGGTAAACCTGCATTCGTGTTTGACCAAGTGGAATAAGTATCTTCAATGCGGATACGTTGCCGGCGACCAAACAGGTAACTTTGAAACCAGTCAATTACCGATGGAGATATGTTAAGAGAGCTGAGGATGCCGAGCATGATGTGCAAATCCACGGTGTTAAACGCATTACAAAAGTCAAGTAACGATAACACCGTTAGATTGCCACTGTCCATTCCTTGCCTAATATTATCTGTAACGCAAACTAAAGCCGTGGTGGTAATGTTTCCAGGTCGGAAACCTGATTGATATGGATTTAGGAGCGAATTTTCACGAAGGAATAATCAGTGCTTCTTTCCACGCTGAGGGAAAGATGCCGCAGGAAATCGACTGATTTAAAATGTTGCATAGGACTGGAAAGATTTCGTCAAGGATGGGAAGGATCATTTTGCGGCTTACACAATCATTACCGATCGCATTAGACGTAATTTCCAGAAAGCTCTTCTTAACATCACAAGCGGTGAATTGAGAGAAGATAAAAGGAGAATAATCTGGAGTTGGTAAAGATGAAAGATGCTGTAGAGTGTTACTTTTGATATTTTCATCAAACTTGGACGAGGAAGAGAAATGTATGTTAAGAGAATCAATTTATTTAAATTAGTTTCTGATTTTAGAGGGACACGTGTGCTGATAGCATCATTGAGCTTTTTGTAAAATATATCTACGGCCATATTTAAGTCTATGTTCTGCTGAAGTGTTAGCTCTACCCAGTCTATGTTCGCAATATCAGTATACAGGTCAGCAAGATCAGCCTTACGAAAATTCCACTCCGTACTTAAATGATGAACTGGAGTAATGGGTGTTGAGTTATTCTTCGTTACTTTTATAGATATTTTGAGCAAAATCTATAAAGGAGGGTGATAGGCGTCCATAAGTACCAAAGCTTCAGTTTTAGACGTTACATCAACACTACTTGAATCGAGAGTGGTCAATACCAAATCCAAGTTGCATCCATACTCATTGGACACATTATTACATTGTCGAAGTTTACAATATTCTAAAAACCTATTAAATTGAGTCCTGACACATTTACTATTCGACTTCAAATTAAAATCACCAACTATCACGCATGGATATTCAGAGTAGGTAGAAATAGCATGTTCCATGCAAGATAACACGTCTAAATATGTTTGGTCACTGTAATTAGGGGGCAAATATACAACACACATAAAAAACCTAACCTTTTTACACGTAATAAAAACAAACAGTCATTCCTTAAGTCGTCGGTTAGGTCATCAACATCAGTAATTCTTTTTACTGTATAACAGTTCCTTACTGCTAGTAGAACACACCCCCCCCGCCTTCGCGATGCTTACGTAAAACAACATATTCGGGAGGAAATAGTTCGCCATCATTTATTGAACTGTTAAGAAAAGTTTCTGTAATAATTATGAAATCGCTAGATATTGTTCTCATATTGTTGTAAAACATAGCAGTTTTAGATCGTAATCTTCGTACATTCTGATAATACAGCAATATTTTCTTGTCGCGATTTTTATTTTTAAATATACTTTTATTTTTGGTAATTGTTGCAGTTCTAATTGTATGTGTAGGAAACTCACTACTTACGAAAAAACATGGACTGTTTATCGTTAGGGTTTGCAATGTGGGAGATAACTATCGGGTAACCATAAAAATGTATATAATCACTGTTGATATTAGACAAGATGTTCTTATTAATGTGTCTTATTCCAAAAGTAGTTAGCTTACCAGTACTTAGTGAGAACATTTCAAAAGAAACAATTTGATTTGTATCGTAGAAGTATCTATGCATAGCTTTGTTAAAGTTCTAAATACAAAAGACTATTAAACAACTCAATCTTGTGATTGTGTGTTAATAATGTGCCGTGTACGCAGGTACAATTAGATGTACCGACGAATATTCACTTAGCCGATCCTTACTTCCATAAGCCAGCTTCCATTGCTTTAATTATTGGAGCAGACATATTTTGGAACTTGTTAGGGTCCGGTAGAATAATGTTAGGGGACAAGAAACCCATACTGTGTAAAACTAAACTTGGTTGGATTGTCAGTTGCCCAATTAACGGCGGCTATAATGGTACACAAAGGTCACCCATGCTTTGTAACTTTAACTAACATAGTTCCACACAGTTAAATAACTTAGATGACACCCAAAGCCAATTAACGCGTTTTAGGCAGCTCAAGGAAGTTTG
Organism: Euclidia mi; assembly: GCA_944739405.2. Lineage (NCBI taxonomy): Eukaryota > Metazoa > Arthropoda > Insecta > Lepidoptera > Erebidae > Euclidia > Euclidia mi. Next base: position 45,013,866 of record OX123206.2, on the reverse strand, counting down.
CCATAAGTCATCTAGTTATTCGTTGAAAGGGAAACAGTGTGAAGAACAATTTGTAGATAAGAGATCACGACTAGCTGATGATCGTTTATGCGTTAAGATTCCTCTAAAGGAGTCATTTGACAATTTAGGTGATTCATTTACTCATTTTAAACGTTGTTTTCATAGACGCAGGAATAAGAAACACCTTTGTGATCAGCATGATAAGCCTTGTATCAAATTCCACAAGCAGCGTGAAATGCTCAATAAAAGTTCAGACTTATCTTGCCAAACTAATTTAAATGATCTTCACTTTCTTAGAAATGTTACCGCAACAAATAGAAAATACAAAACGTCGTATGCTTGCAGCTATCACACGCATCTTTGATCACTATTTTGGTTTCTTATCACTATATATATTATATCATTTTCAATCGATTATCACTCGTATTGTAAATTGGGACGAACAATTGACTACAAATGTCAGATCAATAAGATTATTGCATACTTTACCAGTTATTTATAACATAAGTATTCCTCTCCTCTTTGTGTTTACATATTCAATTACCTGCTGTATGTACTGTCGCCTCTGAGCGAGCCTACGGTTCTTGCATATTTATATACGCAGTATTGAGGACCGACACAACTCAAGCGTACATTTGTTAATAGCTAACAACATTTGTATGCGATTGTGTAGCTGAATTCATGAGTTCATATGCAGCACATAGACCAATGGCAATCCTGACGACTTGATTTCGCGAAGAGTAGACACTTAATCGTTTCAAGCCTTGGATTTGTAGTGGTTTGGCCCATACTCTTTGCACCAGGACGCAGGTACATGGCCTTACGTATCAGGCAACACTGAGATGATATTTCCTGAAATAAAAGCAATCTTAACTAGTCATGCTGTGAATCACATCATCACATTACTTCAGATAGCAGGATAATCAATATCAAGCGGTATTCAAACATTTTAAGAATATAACATACCTTTTGCCATGTATTCCGCTTGATTGATAAATGTAGATAACGTTCAGTAGGCGTTTATCACTTTTTTAAAACAGAATTGCAAAGAGCCTTAAACTTCATTATTGTACAGTCGCAAAAGGAATCTTTCCCCGAGTATCAATTGCTGCTACAAAATAAGAAATTACCTTTCAAAAATAGGCTGTCAAAGTTAAGCGTTTTCTTAGATACTGATAAAATTATGCGGGTAGGAGGTAGACTGCATCATTCAGCATATACTTTTGAGAAAAAGCATCCGATAATAGTCCAAGCCACTCAGCACTTTGTTAAGCTTCTATTTCGTCATGAACATCGGCGATTGATGCATGCAGGGCCTCAACTTCTACTCGCAACCATTAGGGAAACTTACTGGCCGTTAGGTGGCCGTACTTTAGCCAGAGCCTGTTATAGTGAATGTGTTCGTTGCACACGCCTTAAAGGGCAGACCATTGTCACCAGCAGACTTTCCTTTTCAAAACGTTGGTGTCGGTTATGCGGGTCCGATTACATCAATTAATCGTCAAAGTCGTAGATGCAGACTGGTGAAAGTTTACATCGTTATTTTTGTGTGCTTCACGACCAAAGCCATTCATTTAGAACTGGTGGGCGATTTGACTAGCGCAAATTATTTGCAGGCGTTACATAGATTTATGTCTAGAAGAGGAAAACCTCTTCATATTTGTTCCGATAATGGAATTGCATTTGTAGGTGCCTACAATTAATTATCAGCCTTTTTGAAGCGTAATTGCGGCTCCATTACCGAAAGCGTTGCTAGTGACGGCATAGATTTTCATTTTATACCTGCTTATGCTCCACATTTTGGTGGTCTTTGGGAGGCTGGTGTCAAGTCGACCAAACACCATTTAATAAGAGTGTTGGGCAATTGTCATTTAACATACGAGGAACTGAATTCGACAATCGTTCAAATAGAAGGCATATTAAACTCTCGGCCACTCACTCCTTTGTCATCAAACCCGGAAGACTTGCTACCCCTCACTCCGGGTCACTTTCTAATAGGAAGACCGCTCACATCAGCTCCCGTTAAAGACGTTCGGGACTGTTCCACCCACATGCTGGCTAGACGAGCGCATTCAACAGCTGAGGCAACATTTTTGGACCAGATGGAGCAAGGAATACGTCTCCGAGTTGCAGCTCCGTGTAAAATGGCACTCGTCTCAAGATACGCTAAAACTCAACACCCTCGTCATAGTCAAAGATGACAACTTGCCGCCGTTGAAATGGAGAATGGGTCGAATAATAGGTCTTTACCCTGGCACAGACGGAGTAGTATGGGTGGCCGATATCAAGACTTCCAGTGGTGCATTTAGCAAGATATGTCCACTGCTGGAAGATGATTCCTGTTGAAGGCAAGCCTTCAACGGCCGGGGGCATGTTCGAGCTCCTACGACTATTCTGTTTTAATTAATTATAAGTTGTGTCATGCTATTTAATTGTATCAGGCGCTTTGCCTAACTTTTGTGAAAATTGCAAATCATTGACACTCGCCAGTAAACCCTTGTACCGAACAGTCGATATTTTTATTACTCACCTCAAAGTTCTAAAACCCTAAGAAAAGTCGAAATTTACCAGCACAAACCTACAGTCCACTACATGTCTCTATTTTCAAATTCCACTTTCAGTTAGTAGCTTTATTTCAGTTTAAAAGAGGGGCCATATAATTGTGCATTAAATTGTAAATTAAATTTGCTACCAGTAATAGTCATAATAATTTTTAGCAGATGTTTATAACAAAACCGTTTTATTCCAAAATGGTGCATTTTGGAACCCCATATGAAGGGGGCAAAAATACTCCATTATGGCCCTGGAATCACCTCGATACCGAAAGAAATACGTGCAGTTACAAATCACCCTGTATATATTATAGCTATAGTCTGACCCGGTAGGTTGCGCTATTGTCGAGTACCGAAAATAACGCGGGTGAAACCGCGGGCAACAGCTAGTAGATAATAACAGTCAAAGAAGTGTTTTCCTGTTAGCCAGGCGGCTATCAAGAATTGAGCTATCTATTAAGTTTTTGTTTTAATTGGTATAAATCGGTCGAGTAGCGTCAACATAATGTGACGTCATACATATTATTACCCACGTTTTCAATCCGTTAAATTGATTACCAAACTTTATAAGATAATCCGTGTGATGATTACGGGTCAAGTGTTATCATCTACCAGCATCCCTCGTACGATCAGTTACACTTACGACGTCGTCGAGTGTAATTGTGTACGGTGTGGGTGCTTGCTAATGTTTCCTTCAGTCTTCATTCTCGGCGTTCTGTCGCTCGCTACTGGTAAGTGAAATGTACTTTGTGAGATCGTGTCTACGTCTGCACTATATTTAAATACAACATCATCATCATCATCGTCTCAGAGTTACGCCTTGGAGCCCGGGCTCCGTTTACTAGTCTATCTAGATATGATATTAGCTTTATTTTTTACTCATACGTTTCTAACTTTTAATGGTAAACACTTCACACATAGTAGTCGGTAGTTTAATATGATTATGTTGCCGTCATGTGCGATAGATGTGTTGAAATTAGTATTTTATTTTGAAAATATACTTCCATGTCAATCCTTACTGATGAACTACATTGTGCGTATCATCTGTATGCGTATCATATGTATGATCTACAACTTTATACACAGTCCTCTTCAAAAAATTTGATTCAGCCATAGCAGCTATAAACCAAGATTTGAACGCTATCAAGGTTTGGTCGGAACGCTTTGGCCTGGCAGTGAACCCTGCTAAATGTGAGGCTATTCTCGATCTTGCAATCACTACCTGCTGTCAGTTGTGATGCATCTATAATTCCATTTAGTTCAAGCGTCAAGGATCTTGGCTTACATATTGATGCGAACCTTAACTGGCGGACCCAGGTAGCGAATGTGAGTCGTAAAGTGACTGGTGACTTGCGGTCGCTTTATCGACTGAAGAACTTTCTGACATTCAGGACTAAGACAATGCGAGTACAGACTTTAATATTTCCTTTACCCATCATCGACTATGGTGACGTGTGCTATCTCAACCTTAATGCAGATCTGAATAAGCTTCTTAATAATTGCATTAAATTCGTTTTTAATCTCCGCAAATTGGACCATATTTCTGAGTACCGATTAAAGTTACGATAGTTACCTATTCGTCAACGGCGTAGCTTGTGTATTTTGTGTACTCTTCATTCTTTACTGCACTCTCCTTGTGCGCCCGTCTATTTAAGTTCCCATCTTCAATTTCTCTGTAATACACATAAGAAAAAATGTTCGTTCCTCGAATAATCTTTTGCTTCTTTGTCCTTCTCACAGTTCTACCCTAGTACATTCATCCTTTAATATACAATCTATCCTTTTCTTGAATGCTCTCTATCTTGACATCAGGATGTCCACTAAACGTTATACATTTTAAACTAGAGTTCGACAGAATTGTTTAGACGCACTAACTGAATCGTCATAGGTTATTTATCGTTTAATTATTTTATATATTTATTAGAATTATAGTAGAATACTAGAGGACGCCAGCAGCTACGCATGCATTTTCTTTAATTTACCCGTTTTGGCCGATCCCGTGGGAATTTCGGGAAATCCCTTCTTATTGCACCCCTACGGTCCCCAAGGAACATACATGCCAAATTTCAGCTTCCTGCGCCCAATAGTTTGGGCTGTAGCGTGTCTGTCAGTCAGTAAGTAACGCAAGGATTTTATATATTAAGATATATTTATGCGTTTATTAATAAATGTATATTTATGGTATGTAAGTACGTATATTGGTTTTAGTTATATACGATTTTATCTTCTAATATATAAAATTCTCATGTCACAGTTTTCGTTCCCATACTCCTCCGAAACGGCTTGACCGATTTTGATGAATTTTTTGTGCTTATCCGGTATCTATGAGAATCGGCCAACATCTATTTAAAAAAAAAAATTGCAAAACAACGTTTGCCGGGTCAGCTAGTAATATATAAAATACTTGCGTTACTTACTGACTGACAGACACGCTACAGCCGAAAATATTGGGCGCAGGACGCTGAAATTTGGCATGTATGTTTCTTGGGGACTGTAGAGGTGCACTAAGAAGGGATTTCCCGACATTCCCACGGGATCGGCCAAAACGGGTAAATTTAAAAAAAATGCAGGCGTAGCTGCTGGCGTCCTCTAGTATTTTATATTAATGAGTAATTGTTGAGTGAGATGAGTTAATTTAAAAACTGCACCTATTACACGTTTCTCTGCATGACCCAAAGATTGAATGGTAGATAATGCCTTTGGCATTAAGTCTGCCTTTGTACTATTATATGCATAAATTTTAAAATAAATAAATATACCTACACTTGTTTCTAGCACTGTCATTATCTCTTGTTTGTTCATATACACTAACAATATTTTATGTCACCGTCACCGAGTGCCGGCAAACAGTATGGAGTATGGTCCTGTAGTTATGTTTACATAAGTGCCGGCGCGAACTGACGGCACGGCGGCGTGGCACGGCATGCTTCGGTAGCCCGAAGGACGCTTCTGCATAACGCGGCATGCCGCAACGTGCCGCTGCATGCCGCGTTGTACCGAGGCGTCCAATTGACTGGAATTTAGTATTAATAGCACTTCTTGCTGAAGATGAAGAAAGACAACTACAAATTGATACGTTGAAGAGAAAACAATTCTGGGTACATAATTTATGGAGAACAAGATTTACTAACGGTGAATTCAGCAACTTATTTAATGTTTACGTGCCGCGGCGTCCCGCAGTATACCACGGCGTCCCGCAGTATGCAATGGCGTGCCGCGGTATAACTATATCGAAATAAAGTAATATGAATTCTAAACTAATTGAAATAAGAATAAAAATAACTTGATCAGTAATAAAATCCTTTGCCGTGCCGTGCCATGCCGCGACGTCAGTGTGCGCCAGCCTTAAATGTTACCTTTTGGTGCTTGCTGTGACACCTTTGAATGTTGTACCAACATTTAGTTTTAATTTATTAGGTATTTTTGTTTTTTACTATTTATTACAATGTAACAAATAGTATATATGGTATAAATAATGACGAATATGTGTTCAGATACGTATATAAAAATACTTGGTTACTATGGCGTTATCAGTTCAGTGCGAGTCTGACTCGCTTATGAAGGCTTTCGTTGTAGAGGTATCTATATGTACTCAACATGTCCCAATATATTGTTCTTACTAAGTCTCAATATCATTGTATTGTCAGCAAACATAACTTTGTTTCAATAGTGTTTGTATAAACGACAACGTTTTATTTACGACTAGAGGACGCCAGCAGCTACGCCTGCATTTTTTTAAATTTACCCGATTTGGCCGATCCCGTGGGAATTTCGGGAAATCCCTTCTTAGTGCACCCCTACGGTCCCCAAGGAACATACATGCCAAATTTCAGCTTCCTGCGCCCAATAGTTTGGGCTGTAGCGTGTCTGTCAGTCAGTCAGTAACGCAAGGATTTTATATATTAAGATTTTTGAATATTTGCTATATCTCAAACTGCTGTCTACATCTCATTCAAACCAATTTTTATTTAAAGTTTTTATTACGATTTACAGCATCTTATTTTTTTCTAGATTTATCAGTCTTATTTTAATAGTTTCGCCGTGTGGTTGACGGCATAGAATACAAGTGTAGCCACCCCCTATCTTCCCGCTGGTGTCGTAAGAGGCGACAAAGGGATAATACGATCCAAATACCGTCTTTGCACGTAGACACGGAAAACTCGACATCAAACGCTATACCAACCCGTCTCGCCAGCGTGGTATAGTAGGCCAAGCCCTCCTAATTTGCTCACACTACTATTGTGATGCAAATTACGAGAGGCCTATGTCCAGCAGTGGACGTGAGTAGGGAGTGAAATACTGCAATGATGATGATGATTTTAATACTTGTTGTTTTACTACTTTAGAAGCCCCGATCCTTCTAAGCGATGGACTTTATGAAACAATAGTAATAAGAAACTGAATGTTTTTACAGAGATCTTTCTATAGATTTAAAAAATGACAGATGAAAAAATATATTTTGTTCAGTTCCATATCCAGTGTGTTGAGATGATGAACTTTGATACACGATAATGATTGTTATTAAATACTGAAACAATAAACAAAGTCAAGAAGTATAGTCTCCATATTATATCAAACTCAAATATGTTTATATCCATAAAAATGCTTAAATTTTTTGGACACGTCAGAAGGTCATACAAATAAAAAAAAAGTAACTTTAAATGCATATTAACATAATTGAGCATTGAAAAAATATGCCTGTTCAGAAAGTAGAGCCTCGTGCGAAGAATCAGGCAAGAAACTCCGGGCCACTCTTTTATTCGTCTTGATTCTATACAATTTAAAAACTTAGTAACTACATTGAATTTTTCATAGGTATATGAGCTGGTGTGTCTATAATGTTGTTGTAAATTAATAAGGTTATTTATAATAATATAAAAGTACTAAACTAGCATAATATAGACACAATAACTCACACTCACATGAAACTTAACACTAATCAAAATTAAGTAGCCTGTGGGACTAAGGCTTTCATCCCGGGAGTCTCGGTCTCGAAAATTTCGAGTCTCGACGATTTTGTTGTGTTTTCGAGACGCGAGACTGCTACCTCCAGTTTTCGAGACTATCGAGACTTTTGAGACTTAAGTCAAATAATAACCATTATTCAAAAATCTTCTAAGCTGCCATCATTTTGTGAATCCACTTACGCGACAACACTGCTAAGTAAAAGTTGGGATAATGTGTGGAGATTGCAACCTAAACTCGTTGGAAAACACAATCATTATCGGATCCTCTCTATCTGAAAACACTTTAGATGCCCGTTGCTTTCTACGTGTACAAAAATGCAAAAAATATATACTTGTATGTTTTTGATAATGTAACAGTCTGGGGATTAATAAAGGACATTAAAAACTTTGTGCATTAACTGCCTAAGCTATGTGTATGAAACCATTTTTTGTAAGAGTCTCCTAAGTCTTATTTTTCCCGGGAATTTCGAGACCGGGCTGTGTCTCGAATTTTTTTTCCCGGGACTCGCAAATGTATCGAGACTGAAAGCCTTATGTGGGACCGAGCAAATTAATAACAAGCATTTTTGTCTACAATATAATCTAGCACCGAATAGTACCCCTTTTTGAGAAAGTTTACGTTTTATAACCTTTTTGAATTTATTAAAACTTAAATTTTGTATATTGCTTGGCACTTTATTGTAAAAGCGGTATCCGGTAGATGTCGCCATATTGATTAACTTCGCCATCGCCCGATAGATGGCCTCAGTGGTATGTCGCTACCGCTACAAGTCGCTGGGCTGTCAAACGTTTTTAACATTAAATGTGTTCATGTTGTATGCACTTTATATGATAGTACGTATGTGACAGATGTGGCGCTCGGCGGCGACGACGCGGACGCGCCATCCAGATCCAGACGTGCAATCACGCGGCACAAGACGTTGTCTACGTGGGACGAGGCCAGCGCGCGCTGCCAGGCACAAGGTGTGGATACCACCAATATGTGGATATTTTGTGATGACTGCTTGTCTAGTTAACACTTGAAATTTAGGCGTAATAAGCCCATTTATATGGCAATTTACGACATTTCAGATTTTTTTATGACTAATATGGACAAACGCACATCGGATCGTGCAATATTCATGGCGATGAGCAATCTTTTGACTGTGTGGACTATGACATATTGTTAAACAAGCTTGAGAGGTATGGTATAAGAGGTAATACTCTTAAACTCCTCGAAACATATCTCAAGAACCGCGTACAATACACTAAACTAAGTAAATTTGATGTAAAAACTAAAAAGAGAACTGTATACGTATCCAAACAACGGCAAATAATGTATGGTGTGCCACAGGGAGGTATCCTGGGACCACACCTATGCATTCTATACAAAACGATCAGCCTAAAGCCACGTCAAATCCAATGACTCTGTATGCAGATGATAGTACAATTGCAATAAAATGTAATAATAGTAATACTTACGAACAAGAAGTAAATAACACATTACAAGATGTAATAAAATGGTAAGATGCAAATAATCTGTAATGTAACGATGGGCGACGGGAGTTCAATTCAAACAACTGTGTTCGATGACTGTCGCATAATGAGTGTTTCACCGAATATAATGCACAAACCTATATACTTATAATGAGGTAGAGGTGCACTACACTACACCTCCCCCCTTTATTAATAAAAAAAAAGAATACAATTATTATTTTTTTAATAAAACAGGAAACAAAATTACACAATAACAATATTTTTTTTAAGTAAATAAAAGTGATCAAAATATAATGCCTTATTTTACAAAACCAATTTAAGAATTCAAATTGTATTTATAAACATTTAACAAAAATAAACGTAGTCATCTCGTAAAAAAATAAATTCATTTAAATATAAAATTTTCTTAAATTCTAAAGGTTGCTTTAATGACAATATGGTATTATGCTATGATAAGTATTTTTTGATAATGACTGGATTATATTTCTACATTATAACACATAATAATACATTATTTTCTTTTTAAGTAATACATAATTATTTACGTATGCATTCTTAGTCATTCATAGTTGATACATTTTCATTGATCTCATTACATTTCCTTAGCTTTTATTTCAAAATTACATTTATATAAGTAGATAATTATATATTTCACTGGCATTACCTATCTTTTCAAATATAACTATTCTACCTTAATTCCATTTTTCAATTTCTATTCATTCGCTTCATCTCCTATCTATCTTTCATATACTTAATCATTTCATCACAATACTTTCTTCATATTATTGGTACATACATATTACTTATTTTAGACCCGGGCCCGGTCATTTTATAACATTTCACTTAGGTACACTTCTTTATTACATATAAATCATGTTATTCAACTCATCATATAATATCTTTTATACCTCATATATTTAAGAACATATTTAAGACAATTTACGTCTCCAACAATTTTCACGGAGAAGAACTCGCTTACTGCCATGATCAAAATGAAGGACTGTTCCTAATTGTACCATAATTAATTGTGTACCTTATTTTAGCATTTATACATCCTTATTCATTCAATAAAACTGCACATTACATCGTTCCAAATGAATAATAAAGTTTACAAGAATTCTGTCACTTTTGGGTGATCAGTCCTTTACGTACTTGAATCTTGTAAACAAAATCATTCCCTGCTTACTTAATATAAATCTATACCTGTATACAAACAAAACCATCTAATTACTCCTATCGAAATCCATTTACCATCAATTAACATTATCTTTTCCATAATCTCATACATTGAAATGCCATACTCATACCTACTAAAATATACCTATCTCTCAAAACCATAAAAATCAAATGCGTATTACGATATCATAACTTTTAAATAAAACATTAATCATATAGGTACTTCAAACTGTTACAAGATAAGCTAATTATAAACAAAGTGTCGTTTTCAGTAATGAACGGTGTTGAATTTCGAGACCTAAGAATGCATCGCATACTTGCACACCTGCATCATATTGGCTTCTAAACTTGATTCTAAAAATATAATGCTTTATAAGTATGTGATTACATAATTATATCCTCTCATTATTTTAAATTTGCTTTTGTCAATTTAATTACTTACATTTTGTTGTGTACTCACAATACTAAAATATCTCTTACATCGTTTACTTATAATATATATTGATAGGAAATTATTAAAACAACTGCTTAACGTCTTTAGAAAAGAAAATACAAACAAACTGGTATAATTTTAACATAATATTATAACACTTGAAATTAATACATTTGTAAACATTAAAATTTTCTATTAAACCGAATATTCAAGGAATTTACTAAATTTAATACTTAATTAAAGTTACTTTGCTTTTAAGAACAGTTTAATTATATTTAACTGATACCATAGTCATATTGTCATTAGCGAACCTTTTAGAAGTAAATTTTAAGACATAAAGATATATTATTTAATTTTAAGAAGAGGTATTTGATTAGATAAGTCCTCTAAGAAGTTGATTGGAATATAATTAAATACTTTTCATGAGCAAACAAATTATCAATCAAATAAAATAAGATGGAAGCGATATGCTTCTATAATTTCTTTCAGTTTCTAACAAAAATTTGATAAGTATCTTTCTTGGCCATTAAATGAAATCTACAATAAAAATAAATTGAACCAATCGAAATATATTGAATATGGGTAGGTACCTTTCCTTCTTAACTTCATTTCCGGATATCACAGGAACCGTTTCCAACACGTAGTAGTTACGAAGTCATCAAGACCCGAACATCTCCCAGCGCCTTGCAAAATTCAACATCAGACTCGTACAACGCCCAGCGCCCAGCAAAATCCATCATCCGACTCGAACATCTCCCGGCTCCCAGCAAAATAAATCCATCTCATAAAAATCTCTCCTCGTCCAATATATTGCTCCAACTCTTCTTTTACAGGGTTAAAAAATTTCTTTTTCTTCAGCACCAAAATTTTGAATTTTCAATGTTGATGTTTTGTTTGCTCATTTTATTAATGTCTCCGTTATTCATGCCATTTCGTCAGATAGTAAGATTGTCCGTTTTTTTTTGTGAATCAATTATATTCTACGCCGAGCGCTGCCCAAGGGCAGCACTGGCAGGGTCGCCATGCAATGTAACGATGGGCGACGGGAGTTCAATTGAAACAACTGTGTTCGATGACTGTTGTATAATGAGTGTCTCACGGAATATAATGCACAAACCTATATTCTTATAATGAGGTAGAGGTGCACTACACTACAAATCTACGTATCAATATTGGCAAAACCACCGCTATGTCTTTTAGTCAACGGGCCGGCCCACTGAATAAACTAAACATTCACCATGGAAGTCAACTCTTTCGTGAAACCCAAACAACAAGTTTCCTAGGGCCAACAATTCAATGCTCAATGCCCAATGTTTAACATAATATGACAACCAATGTAAGTACAACTTAATGAATCTAGGATTGAGCCCGTCGAGACAACTATGTTTTTAGATATTATGCTGGACACCAAACTACAATGGGGTCCACATATAGAAAGGCTATCGGGCAAACTCAGTTCTGCAGCTTATGCAGTTAAGACAATTAGACGCCTCACAGATTTAGAAACAGCTAGAATGATTTATTTCAGTTACTTTCATAGCTTAATGTCGTATGGGATTCTTCTCTGGGGGAATGCTGCAGACCTAAATACAATATTCGGTCTGCAGAAAAGAGCTGTAAGGGGAATTTATAATCTCGGTCCAAGAGTTTCTCTAAGAGAAAAGTCCAAAGAAATAAACATTCTAACTGTTGTATCACAATATATTTATGAAAATCTGCTATACGTACATAAAAATATTGACAAATTTTGTAAAAAATGTGATATACATTCTGTAAATACAAGACACAGGAATAATCTCGTAGTTCATAGCACTCGTCTCCACAAAATAAGTAGCTGTTTTATGGGGCAATGTATACGCTTTTATAACAAGCTCCCTTATAGTATAAGAGACCTATCTATAGATAAGTTCAAAATTATTGTAAAAGCGAAATTGTGTTCAAAAGCATATTATAAAATATCTGAATATAAAGACGACCAAAACGCTTGGGACTGAGCTGTTCTAATTCGACACACACATATATATATATATATTTTTTTTTTCAACTATTTCAACAACAACATTTCAACAATTGACAGCAATCTCACATGGAAGCCACATATTTATGCGCTCTGTAAAAGAGTCAGTAAGTCCGTCTACGTGCTATATGAACTGGCATAAATAACTAATTTAAATTCGGTTGTAACGGCATACCATGGTCTGTCTGGTCGGTTCTGTCCTTAGGTATGGAATAATTTTCTGGGGAAATTCAGCGCACAGGGACATCATTTTCAAGATGCAGAAGCGGTGTATTAGAGCCATGTTTGCATTAAACAGTACAGATAGCTGTCGACCATATTTCCTTAGGCATAAATTATTAACGTTGCCATGTTTGTATATATCATAAGTAGCTTTATTAGTTAAACGCAATCCAGATTTGTTTACGCTGGTTTCAGATATATATTAATAGACGACAACGAGACGTACATAGGCTTTGTGTGCGTAAAACTAACACTGCATTAATGCATAAAAGCATTTTTCACATGCCATCTGTAATATATAATAAATTGCCCAAAACAATTAAAGAAACTCCACTTAATATTTTTAGAAAGAGACTCAATGGATTATATATAAATAGATGTTATTACACTCTGGCAGATTACATGAAAGATAAATTAGATAATTGCGCAGTAGCCGTTTAATTAAATTTAATATTATTTTGTGAATTTTTCTAGTTTAATTTTTGATGACATTAATTTTATTTTATTATTTTATATTGATTGTGACTATTCTTAAAATTATTATTATAATTTGCCCCTGACATCCAATCCAATTATTTCTATTAATTTTGTTTTGTTTAATTTTCTTTGCCTTATTAATTATAATTATTAAATTTATTTAATAAAAATAATATTTGCATGCCGCTATATTACTGGTCAAAATACTTAAATCTTGTATGCTTTGCCTTGTAACACCATTTATAACAGTATTTTTGCAAATAATTTTTCTGATTCTGATTCTGAAAGCGTAACAAATAACCAAGTGTGCATTTGTATGTATATGGTCATGTTCATAATGTTCTCTTGTGTTACAGGTGAATTGCTCATGTCGCCCATAAACGACAGATTCCTTAATGCAATGAAGTCTTTGATGAATGCGAACAAAATGTATCACACAGGCATTAGAGCGGGTCACTCGGCCGGAACATACCTGACCGTAGAGGGTTTGTATATAATGTGTACTGTGATGAGTGTAAGCCGATGAGGTTGTATACCACGCCTGAGCAGCTGTGTCATGTGTATCAAGTGTACGTTTCGTCGTGCAAGGAATACTGTAGCTGCAGGAGCTAAGTGATGGACAACCTAGAGGCGCGTCAGCGATAACTTAACTAGTTGACTCACCACTGGAATCAACTTGCACTTACTCTTACAATTTTTCAGGTGTTCCGTTCGAAAATATAACTGAGATTGTGGATGACATGATAGAAGAGCTGGATCCATTAGACGGAGACTGTTTTGCGATGAATAAACATAGTATACGTCTAGTGCCGTGCTGGACTCGGCTGCAGCACTTTTGTTACACAACCGATAATAGCAGCATGTTCACTGATCGTGTGTACTGCGGTAGAGAAGGTAAATATTTATTTAATAGTTAGAAGGACCAACTGCTGAGAAATACATAATTATAAGTATAAATGAAACGTTCTTTAGAGAGAAAATTGATGGTTTCCATGACTAATTCTACTATTTCAAATTGACTAGAGGTAATTAGACTGGGCAAATTTGGATGGAAATAGCTTAGAGACAAGAAAAATATAAAATACTCAATTCTGAAAAATCAAGCATATGCCAATTTTAATACAAGGTTTTTTTTAAATACCGCCTCGTTTTTTCCTCTATTAGAAAAGTGAACTATATTTTTACCATTTTCAAAAGGTAATGAAACCTTGATGTCTTAAGTTAATTTGTGCGTTAAGTCTGTACTACCTACCCCTTCGGGAAATAGGCGTGAGTCCATGTATGTATGTCCATATATGTACGTTAATTAATGTACTACACAATGATTTTAAAATACCATAAGTAAAAAGGTGTATATAAGTTACTTACACATAGTAAGAGATCCGTAGAAGTGTGCTTTGGTATGTCATTTCGCAAGGTTGACTGATAGTCTAAGATCCGTAGAAGAGCAACGTTCACCGATCTGGTTATTAGATGAAAAGTGGTTATATAAAATTTTGCATGTTTAAAAAGATATCGCGAACGGGTTGGCAAAAAATACGGCCGTTAAGGGTAATGGGCAAAATACGCTTAGGCCAAATGTTGAAATAACTAACGTTCTTCAGAATATTTTATTTTAACTTGAAACACGAATACTTCATATATTTGCGTTGTATATTTTCAATTCAAGATGCATATGTTATTATGTTTATACCGCGGTTCTCAGGCCTGATTTCTATATTTACTACGAACAAAAGAACAAATAAAATATTTTGTGTTTTTAGCTTTGGTAAGGTTCAAATCTGACTTATTCACGATGCAGTAATGTGATAAGAGTGTTAGGTTTGTTTGGAGAGCGAGCCAATCGGCAGACGTTGTGACTCATGTGATAGCCTTCATATCATCCACGCACTACAGGAGGCGAAAACGATGGATGACATATTTTACGAAGTTTAGAAATAACAGAGGCCCACGAAACGTTCCTTGTGGAATCTCTCTAAGCACCAAACGCCCTGCTCAACCCAAATCTGTTAATCACTATTGCTTGTGAAATATTAGTTTTATAAGAAGAGAACGATCTCAACAGGTCGCCTCTTATGCCAACTATATGAATGAAAATTATATTGTATCTCGGTTGATCAGGATATACATTATTAACCAGCAAAAATTCAGACGCATGTTTTTAAAATTTAGAATGAGTGTGAGCGAATATGTCTAAATTCATGAAATGTGAGTAGTACGTTGTCAATAAACGGTGAAGAGGCGCATACTCTCCGGCATTAGTTCTACAATTTCCGTGTAGAACCATCGAGGTACGCGCACCTCTCTCTGAATCACTAACAGTCCTGGGTACTACATAACATAGCCTCCGATAATTAAGTACAATAACAAATTATTGTTGCATATGCCGTAAAGAATCATTATCATAAGTAATGTGCGTCTAAGCTCCAAGCTTAACAGCCTAAAATGTTTTAGAGTATAACAATGGGCTGCGTCTATTAAAGAGGCTAGGCTATTCAATCAAAGGCTGTTTGAGCTAGTACATAAACATGCAATAATGATTTATATATATTATGTATAAAATTTACAGACTACACATATGTAGAATCTCATCACAGCTGCTATAAAAGACATGAAAGTCAGATAACGTGGGTAAAGGCAGAACAAAGGTGCGTGGCTGAAGGTGGTCACCTGGTAGTGCTTGACGACATCGCCGAGGCGCAGACTGTGAAGGATATGTTTCAACCATCCTGGGACTGGTTGTGGGTGGGAGTAGATAATACCCATGGAGTCTGGAAAAGTGTTCATGGTAAGTTATTTATATCAGTAACGTCTGCGACACCAGAGACGATGAGTCTAATTTTTTTATTGAATACTCAAGGAATTGTAACAACGATAAAATTAACTTAGTCAAACTGCATGGTTTGGTACAGTTACAATATTTATAGTTTTCATTATGCTATGATAACGTCCAATATTCGCCGAATGCAGCATATGAGATCTTCATGTAAAACAGATGTTTCTGTCATAGAGAAACAAACCCAGTTTAGCATAAGATCATGCATGATCTTGTGCTAAACTGGGTTCCTAATCATGCGCCAGGCACCTTATCTCTACCTCCCAACTTCCCAACCATCGAACACTAATAAAATACGCTTGTTTAGATAACCTGCGCCCTAATAGCCAAACCGAAACTAATCGCCATTTTTCTTTAAAAAACAAAAATAAAAATAAATCCATAATTATTATCTGTGTTTTATCTATACCATTTGTTGCATACTTAGTTTCAAAAATGAGCAATAATAATGAACGTAAAAGATTTTTTATGTAAATGATTCCGATATAAACAGGCATTTATTACACTACTTATACTTGCTTAATTTATTGTTTCAGGACAACTTCTAAATGACATATATAAAGCTGGATGGGACGAAAGGCTCCCGGCAAATGCATGTTTAGTATTGTTAACTTCTTTGTTTTACGGCTGGAATTATTGTGACTCGATTGATCGTCATTTCATATGTGAAAGAATGCCTGTTGTTTAATATTATTACGGCAATATATCTTGAATTTACATTATTCTTTGAAAATAAATATTAACAATTATTTTTTTTTCATTTCATGTGCATGTTTCATAATTCGACAGACTCACGATAGAATATAATATTGTACAGTGAATCCAACGACCGACCAAGAAAACGAAATAAAACACGAAATCGTTCCCAAGCAAGAAAACAGAAAAGAAATAATTATTTCTGTCACCAATGGCACACTCTATAAACTACAAACGCCCACCATGGACATAATGTCCATAACTACAAAATAATTTAACGTTAACGCCCACCATGAAACAATAACAAAATTTGATGGAAAAGGTAAGTCAGTGGACTGTATTTAAAATAAACGATTTAACATTTTCTTCTGAAACTAAAACAAATACAATTATAAACTTAACCTTACAATACTAGGCATATTTTTAAGCATTACACTGTAATTGGTATCACTGTCAGTTTTGACACATGCCTTTTTATAATAGAATCTTTGCATCGCAAAGACACGGCTCTAGTGATGTTGTCCGTACAGTGTGTTTGTCTACAATAAGATCGTAAAGCCATCTTGCCGGTGGCATGCCCTGCTCCATCACCAACACTACATCATCCACCTTGGGTTCAGGTGTGCTATGAGACCATTTATACCTATGATGAAATTGAACCAAGTACTCACGAGACCATTTACGCCTAAAGTCCTGAACCATCCGCTGAATTAAATGCCACCTTTTTAAAGTGCTGATATTCGAACCTTCAAAGTTACATTCGGGTACAAGTAGCAAAGATTCACCCATCAATAAGTGACCTAGCGTTAGTGGACACGGGTCATCTGGGTCACTGCTGATGGTAGAAATAGGCCTGGAATTGAGGCAAGCATCAATTTGAGCCGTGACAGTAGACAACTCTTCAAAGGTAAGAGTGCTAAGGCCTATCACTCTCCTAAGGTGGTGCTTGGTTGACTTAACTCCAGCCTCCCAAAGCCCTCCAAAATTTGGAGAGTGGGTTGGAATGAAGTACCAGTCAGTCCCATTGGTTGCCAACCAGTCAGCAATATCAGACGCTACGCCAAATATTTCGTGGGTAAACAACGCTTTTAACTCCTTGTTGGCCCCTACAAAGGTGGTTATCACTACACAACTCACGACAATGACCTCTTCTAGCGGATATATATGCTTGAGATATCATGTCGCTTACGACTTCTAAATGTACGGCACGTGTGGCCATGCACACAAATAAACAAATGTATCCTTTTGTGGAATGATAACCACGGCCCTTTGTAGGTCTGACACTAATCGGACCTGCATAGTCCACACCACTTCGCAGGAAAGGTTGGCTAGCGTTGACCCTGACTGCAGGCAGCTGACCCATTAGTGGAGGTGTGATCCGAAGAGCATAACGAATGCAAGAAGAGCATTTGCGGATATGTTGTCTTATGGCAAAATCAAAGTCAAAGTCAAAAATAATTTATTCATCTAGGTCACAAGGTTAGGCTTATGAACGTCAATTTTAAAATTAAATTACTTAATGCTTCTACATTTACATTTACTGCCTCGTTCGCAAAGCAATAGGTAGAACCACGAGATAGAACGGGCAATAAAACTCGTGGCCACTCTTTTAAATCGCCAATGTTATTTTTATTTTATTT
Source organism: Euclidia mi (assembly GCA_944739405.2). Lineage (NCBI taxonomy): Eukaryota > Metazoa > Arthropoda > Insecta > Lepidoptera > Erebidae > Euclidia > Euclidia mi. The sequence goes on along the minus strand of OX123206.2, from coordinate 44,995,374 downwards.
TATTTTAACATTTTCGGAAAACTAACAGCTAACTTAAGAAATAACTCAATTCTTATGTGGTATCTAAGGGCTAATTAAAAGTTTTCACAAATAACTCCTAGCTAAAAAAAGTAAGAAGACGAACGTACACAAAAAAAAAATGGAAATCTGTAGCTGATCATCGCTTAAACCCAAAAATTGTTAATAGGCATGTTCATTATCAGCCTTTAACAGTCCACTGCTGGCCTAGGCCTCTCCTTTGAAAGGAGGAATTGACCTACTATACCACGCTGGCCAAACGGATTGGTATAGGGTTTGTATCAAGTTTTCCTTCTCTTACAGTGCTGTTCTTTGCATAATGTGCTCCCTCTGTCGGCTCTTACGACACCCGTGGGATGATATGGGGTGGTGACATTCCGTATTCTTAATCCGTCACCACACGGACAATATATGGTACTAATAATAGGTATGTAACTTATTATTATTCTGCAAACATCCATATAGAAAATAACAACAAATAGATGGGTAGATTACACATACATATTTACATTGAGATAACATAATACAGATCAATGCATATTTAACTGTTGAAGATACAGTTATTAAGAAACCGCTTAGTTTTAGTTGCCGAAGTGTTAAAAATATCAATGTCATCGGCTATTGAGTTATAAGATCTGCACGCACGTATTAAATAATGATTTTGTCTGTACCTACTATTTGCGCGTGGTATGTGCAAAAGATCGCGCTTTCGAAGCGTCACCGCAGGGGCAACTATAATCGGGACAGTCGATCGTACCGTTCAATATATGGATAAGGAAGGTTATGTCAGCCGCACGCCTTCTCTCTTGCAGCGGTAATAAATGAAATTTCTTACAGCGAGAACTATAATTGCTCGAGTATGAGTTTGTGCGATACTGAAGATATCGGAGAAATCGTATTTGAATGCCCTCTATTCGATCTATATAAGTACTGTAGCTTGGGTTCCACACTTGGGACGCGTATTCTAGGTGGCTACGTACGTATGCACAGTATAGTATTTTAATTGTTTTTATTGATTGAAAATCAGTTGACATTCGTAGCACAAAACCTAATGGTTTAGATGGCTTTTTAATTATAGTATTGACATGGGTGTCAAATATAAGTTTTGTGTCAAATATTACGCCCCGGTTTCTGAAGTTACCAGATATACTCTCAACAGTTATTGATTCATTAAAGTTATGGAAAGGATAAACGTTGGTTAACTGACACTGCGTTTCTGAATGCGCACTGGAGCGTTCAATAACTATTGAACACTGTAAAGTATTATATTATCTGTGATTGAACCAATACGTAGTCCTTTTTCTGCCACTAGATGACTCTGTTTTAAAAAAACGAGTTGAAAACTTATTTAAATATTTTTATTTGTCTGTTTAAGTAGTTGTTTAATCATATATTGATTTTAGGAGTAAACCACTAGTTGCTCGTTATTTTACTAAAAAAAATATGATAATGCCTCATTCGTAATGGCTGTACGCCTGCTAACTTATATACTTTAAAAAAATAAAATGTCAAATCAGGCCTCGCTGTCAGAAGATTTGACATTTTATGATGATGATGATTTGTGCTTCATTGTAGAGCTTTTCTGCAGTTGTATTAGGATTCAAAAATGGTGTCATTATGTACTTGCCACAAGGATAGGCACTGTCTCCTAGGATGTGACCATCTAGGTATCTCATTGTTATGCAGGCGAGCTCGTAGAAACGAATTATGGTACACTGTACTGTCATGAGTAGATCCATGCCAACGAGCATCTAAATCTCTGATGTATTATTTTGCATCACATACAACTTGTACATTGACAGAACAGAAATCTTTTCTGTTCCTAAAAAGTTCTGGTTGCCCTCCTCCAGGAGATTGAATTGGAATATATCCATCTACACAACCGATAACATTTGGAAAACCAGCTATATTAAAAAATTGCGCTTTAACTTCTCCCAGATCTTCAGAGTTTGGCATTAGTATATATCATCTAGCTAGTTTTGCTATTTCTCTACTTACTTTATAAACCACTCTTGACAAAGTGGTTTTATGAACATTAATACATACATACATACATATCGCCACGCCTTTTATCCCCGAAGGGGTAGACAGAGGTGTATTTCTATACCCACTTTTCGCCAGATATACTTTAGTCCCACGTAATAAGGTGCGAGCCTATTGCCGTACCGGGCACATTTCCAGACTCCGTGCTGCTACTGAGAATTTCGTGACTGAAAAACCCAATAACACTGCCCGACCCAGGAAACGAACCCGGGAACACTCCCGATCCCACGCGCACATTTATGCCGCGAGACCAACGAGGCAGTCATATAGGGTTTGATGTCGAGTTTTCCGTCTCTACGCAAAGATGGTATTTGCATCGTATTATCCCTTAGTCGCCTCTTACGACACCCACGGGAAGATAGGGGGTGGTGACACTTGTATTCTATGCCGTCAACCAACGGGCATGAACATTAATATCATCACCAATCACTACTTGAAATGTGCCTGTGGCGTAAAATCGTAATATGATGAAAACTTGTTCCAACATAGACAATGTATATTTGCGATACATAACTGGAGCTTAACTAATGCTGATCATATCACTTATGTGTAACACGGTGTCCTTATCAAAACGATATCTCATTTTAAATTCTTCATCCGTAAACATTTCAAAAGCATTTCTCCTAGATCTTAGGATTCTAGGAACTGATTTATTAGCAATAAACTCCAGCACTTCAAAATTTAACTCTCTGCTCACTGCAGAACTGCTCGAATACGACATTTTGTATCGGTTATGTAAAAGTTAACAATACGGAATTACTTAAGAATTAATTAAGAATACGGAATATCACCACCCATATCATCCCATGGGTGTCGTAAGAGCCGACAGAGGGACCATACTATGCAGAGAACAGCACTGTAAGAGAAGGAAAACTTGAAACAAACCCTATACCAACCCGTTTGGGCAGCGTGGTATAGTAGGCCAATTCCTCCTTTCAAAGGAGAGGCCTAGTCCAGCAGTGGACTGTAAGGGGCTGATGATGATGATGTAAAAGTTGTAAACACAAACCTATCATATCAAAACTTTCCAGTTATAATATATTAGTCTATGATCAAAACCATAGACTCTTAAAAAAGGTAACACGTTTGACAGAAGTTAAACTTCAAATAAAGTTATGGAACCGATAAACGGCGAACATTGGTCGGTTAAATTAAACTAAGGATAACTGGAGTTTATGTTGTGACGCGTTGTTCAGAAACGCATTTTCTTGAGTTATCGAACCAATAACGCTAACGGATAGATAAACCACCGATAAAAGTACACCAGAAACCGGGCATAAGTGAGTTACATTAGATACAGTGGGTAAATAGGAATCTTTTATTCTATAATTTCCCACAATAAATACCGGTTTACGTGTAAACGTACACACAAAACATTTTGATGCATTCAAATCTAGTTTGTTAAGACTGCAGTATTCTTGAAACCGGTTTAAATCGTCTTGAAGACACAACGTACCTATCTTGAATAGTTTTGACGGGATAAAGTATTTTCATATCGTCGGCGTAAATAAGAATTTTTTTAAAATTAAAACTATTTGAAATGTCATGTATAAATAAAATGAACAGAAGAGGACCAGGCAAAGAACCCTGACTTGACCCAGATGAAAAGCCATTGAGGACGACTATCTGGCATCTGTTTGCTACGTACGACGAGAACCACCTGAACAGGTCACCTCTTATGCCAACTTGTTGAAGTTTCTGTAGCAGTATAAAATGGTCTATTATGTCAAAACACTTGCTGTAGTCGGTATAAATAACGTCTACCTGCGAAGGTTCCGACATGTACTTTGATATATATTCACTACACAATACAAGGTTCGCCGTCGTAGACGTTCCCTTAAAAAACCCGTGCTGTTCTGCACTAAATGTTTGTTTTAATGAGATATATAATTGTTTGTAAACAATTTTCTCTAAAATTTTGGCAAACACACAACTTGGATATAGGCCTGTAGTTTTTAATGTCATTTTTAGGTCCTTTCTAGGGCTTGTAATTATTCGATGTTTTTAGAAATTCGAATATTCGATATTTTTACAGGAAGTATTCGAATTATTCGAATATTATTCGAATATCAGCTGTTTCTTTTAAACCTTAGTAAAACCATGCATAAACACTAAATAAACAAGTGATAGTTGAATAGGTATTTTTATTTATTATTTCAAATTGAATCTCCTTTCAGTAACATACATGCTTTGGCATTCTAATTAAACAAAAAGCAATAAACTGTATTCAAAACAAAACCAAACAAAAATATTTTAAATAAAAATTACACCTGATGCGTGGGAACAAAACCTTAGTCTTAAATTCTTAGGATTTCGAGAATCATTGAAATCAAATCGTGGTTGCGTAATTTTTGACATATCTCTCTTGCTTCATTAACTCCCATCAAGATCTTCTGCTTAGGGTACTTCTTACCTGTCCTTTTTTAGGATGTCTCCAATCTATACTGAACGTATCTGAACGTCCGCCTAGGTCTTCCCCTTCATGCTGTCCCACGCACACACACGTCAGTCTTTCGTCATCCATCCTCTCCATTTCCCTACAACACATTCTTATCACAAAACTCTTTACAGAAAATACACCACTCATCTCACTCATTTCTACAGCATTTATTCTACTTTCTAGTCTCTTCTGGCCTTCTGCCATTTCAGTACTCTCTCTCTCTCTCTCTCTCTCTATTTTAAGGATAATTGGACACGTTTTGGCTGTTGATAAATGCCTTTAGAGCTCCATTCACTCTATTACCTACATTAACCCTTCTTTCAGTATCTTGTTCATTCTTACCATCTCTTGTAAATAGCGTACTTAAGTACACGAACTCATTAACTTGCTCCACTCGTTTTCCATCGATCATAAATCATAACATTACAAGCCGTAACGTATTCCTCCTTTTCAAAAACCATAACTTTCATTTTACTTACATTCCCTTTGTCTCTAAAGCACCATCCATGAATGTTACCATCTCCTGCAACTCCTCCGCTGAAGATGCAAGTATTACCTGATCATCAGCATAAAGGAGTCATTTAACAAGTAAGGATGAATATCCTTAATCTACAGACACTATACTTTAGATCTTGCAAAAAACTGTCCATGAAGAGGTTAAATAAAAACAGCCACGGCGACGCTACACATCCCTGTCTAACACCTGTCTCGATGGTAAACCAGTCAGTGTGTGCCCCGTTTATCCTCACACAAGCGAGGCTGCTGTTCACCCCGTACATTGACAGTACCAACCACATTTCATTCCTCACCACTTTATCGTAAGCCTTTTTAACAATGCGCAATATACCTTTTAAGTTTTAATCTTTAGCCAAAAACTTTTCGGCTCTGCTTCGCAAAAAAAAACCCTGACCCGTACACCCATACCCCTTCCGAATTCCGTTTGTACATCCCATATTTTCTTGTTGGTTACTTTCATAACTCTTTCAATCAGTACTTTTGCATACAATTTGCCAACAATGCTGAGAAGAATGCTGCAATAGAAAGCAATTATAAGTTTTAATTAAATAAAGATAAATGAGATATCATAAATCACACCGCAATCACAATAATCATTCGTGGGATTGACGTAAACTTTGGTAATGCGGTCTAAAAAACGTAACTATAGATCATTCGAATATTCGAATTTAACACCACTCAATATTCGAATAGTAAAAATGAACGAATATTCGCATTATTCGAACATTCGAATATTCGAATTACAAGCCCTATGTGTGATGTAGCTGTGGAAAATGAAATTATGTTATTGTTTATATAAAAACTGACCATTGCTGATTGTCAGGCAGAATAATGTTGTACAACATGTGTAAACACATGCGCTATAGTGCAATAGTTTGACACGCGCACCACGCCCATGTCACCGTTCTATTACTATTTATTTCTGTGGTGTACACCGTCAGGGCTTGCCGATTTATTCAGATCCAGCGATTTAAATAATTTAATGACTTCCGTGTCTACTACTTCCACGGTACTAATATCAGCGCTGACGTTGGGTAATTCACCACAGTGTGACGCACTGTCCAGTGTGTGAGAGAAGGAAGACTGCAAGAAAGTGGAGTGGAAATACTGACCACACATATTACAAATCTCATCACCTTTATCAGAACATTTGTTTTCAAGCTTAAGCACTGAGGGATAAGAATTAGTTTGCTTTTTAGACTTGATATATGCCCAGAAGGCTCTCGGCTTTTACCTAATATTACCTTCAATGCTACTGATGTAATCCCGATACATGTCTTTCTCTAACTGAGTTGCCCTACCTTTTAACACATTATAAGAGTTAGAATCACTTACGTTTCTATATATTTTATATTTCTTTAAGTATTTTGGTACCTTAATCAGTGGTGATCTATACGCATTGGAAAAATAGTTTTTGATGGAATAAAAGAATTACGCAGTTTGTTTAAAGTTTTATAAATGAAATCCAGCGATTCATCTGAACATTTGTTGTGAATCTCTTCCTGCCAATCTATTTTATTTAATTCTGTGGAAATGGATGCGTAATCGCCTTTATTATAAAGATATTTACGAAATGTCTGCGACTGAAGTAGCTGTGAATTATCGAAATTAGTAACTATATATAGGGCTTTATGGTGATGGTCTTCTGGGACTAAAGGACTTAAACAATGCGATACTGATAAAATATTAGTTGAAAATACTAAGTCTAAAATTCTATTATTAATATTTGAAATTGCGTTGTACTGCGATAAATTACACAACGTGAGGCTGTCAAACAAATCAAATTGATAGCCACCTTGAACATTATGTGGCTCGTACGATACACCATCATCAGAAAGTACCCAAGTTAGATTTGGTAAATTAAAGTCGCCCAACACAACAAATCTATCTAGCGGCCGAGCCAAAAAAATATCTGTGAGGGTAGACGTAAACAATGTTGTTTGTAATGCAAGTGAGTTCCCCAGGTTTTGATGGCACATATAAACGACACAAATATGTAATTTATAATCAACTTTGGAAGTCATATTACGTAATGAGAGTGACACCCACAAGTCCTCGGCCTGCGAGCACCAGCTGGCACGATCCTCGGCGACGAGCTCCCGTCGCACCGCGATCAGGACCCCTCCGCCGAGGGTCTGCTCCGTAGCGATGTAATTCCTATCTCGCCTCCACACAAAGTAACGGTCGTCGAATAATTCGCTGTTATTAATGCCATCAAGTAACCATGTCTCTGTAAGACATATGATCTCGAAGTCAGTAAGACAAATATTTCTATAAAATACAAAGTTTTAGTTCGCAACACAACCCGCGCACGTTCTGGTAATAAATTTTTACAGTATCTATTTTTTACGGTAAATTTTATGTAACTGTGTGACTAAGAAGATAAAAATAAACTTTATTGTAAAGATATATTGATAACTGAACGTAATTAAATAAATAAATTGTGATAGTAATTTGTAAAAGTTCAAGTATTTATCTTTGAGGGTGGTTCTGAGTAACGAAATGGTTTTTGTCAGCGAATAAATTATTATATATAAATATTTGGTGGTGGTGTAGATACATAATATTACGTTATGCGAGTGTAATACATTACTTTGCAGCGTGCAGACATATTTAGCGACAGAAGAACTGCGATGTATTATACTTAGTTTTGATACATTAATGTTCACAACGATAAAATAATAGCAAACAAAACAATTATAAATATATAGTACTAGCAAGCGGCAGATCGACTGAGCCCGAGCGACACGAGAACATAAGGCGCGGCCGCCGCGCTCGCCCGAGTGATGTGGCCAGTGCGCGCACAGCGAATGCAGGAATGCACAAGCGTTTCTCAAACTTTGCGCGCAGATATCATAACATAAATACTTACAAGCATCATAGATTTTACAAAAGTAACAACTATAAAAACAAATTAGTAAATAAAAGGTTAGGTGGAAAGCTTTTTTAGGTCGGCTTCAGATTTGATGGCTATAACAGGGGATGTTGGGCTTATCCGCATGAAGATCTTGCATCCCTTCACCCAAGTAAACGCAAAATTTCACTCTTTAGCCAGAGCCTTTGCCTTGTTGAGCAGAATCTTGTTATCCACAGTAAGATGATCATTTACAAATACCCTGGTATCGCCTTGAAGGCCTAGGTCAGCTGCAGTGATTGTGCGTTTTCTGGCCGCCGCAACGAAATCGTCTTTCAATTATCGATTGTGAACAGAGACCAAAATTGAATTGATCATCTTATCGCCGCGCGTCGGTACTCTAGCCACATAATTGATCTGTTCCTTGGTAATAGGACATTGAATAATGTTGCCGATCTTCGAAACCAGAGAGAATATATTCTCCGTTTTGGACATGGGGACGCCCTCAGAACATAAAAAACATTAGAAATGGTATGGAAATGGAATTTGGGTGCACCAAATTACTATCAGAACCGCTGTCGCCAAACTCACACAAGTAAACCGATAATCATATATTGCACTACAAAGAAACAATTCGTTTGATTCGTAGTTTAAGTTTATTCAAAACCAGCCTATTTCACAGATCTGGAAATAAACCCTCCTGACCTACCAATAAGATTTATTTTGCTTTAGCAGTAGAACGTATTTACGATCTATAGTCATACTAGATTCGATTTACGAGTCAATTCCGCTACTCAACCATAGTTGGCGGTATTCTAAGTTGTAGCAATTATAATCTTAATTACATAAGGCATATGGTTGAAATTTGCGTGATCGGTCTGTTTCTGCTTATACTCGGTTAGGGCCGTACCACGTAGCACATTGGATTACTTTATCGATATCGATAGATGATGCGATATATTGTTCAATATAATATGCAAAAAATAAGACTTGTCGGGAGTATATTTTTTCATTTGGCACACAAACAGTTGTACTTTTTAAACCATCCCCAATACAACTTGTAATACAAGTGTCTCATGAACTTATTTTGGATACGTTCTAACATAACACTATAAGACTTTGGAGAATGAGGTATGGTAGGTAGAAATAATATTCTTGACTCCAAGATTCAGAATAATTTATTCGTAAATAAAGCCGACCTTATACTTGGATTGTAATGTAATACTAAATAATAGCATATAATAATATTCGTAACATATGCTACTATATACACACAACACCACCTAAGGAGAGCTTGTACTATGGGTACTAGACAATGGATAAACATACATATATACTTCTTTTTTAAATACGTACCTACATATTACATTGTTCATAGAAACACCCACCCATATAAACAATTTATTAAAATAAACATTTCGTAAATGATTTATTTCCGTGTTTCGATATCAATCGATAATTTTAATATTCGACTTGACCACATCACTAAATGAGTAGCGCGGAATTTTCGAGAATGTTCTATTGAATAGAATCAATCCAAAATAAACTTTATCTTCGATTTATAAGGTTAATTTTTACTAACCGTTCTATTAAATATTATTTAATTGAAACAAATTAAGACTTATTGAAAACAATGAAAATTGTACTTACCGATGGTACGAAACACCTCCATTTTTAAGATTTTTTGACTGCTATCATTTTTGCACTCCAAAACGGCACAAAACGGCATAGTTATAGAAATGAAACTGTGTCACAAAACGAGCAATTCGACGCGATGTAAGAACGTGACTGGGGCTAGTTAAGCGTTACAACGCTCAATTGTGACACGCGTGCCACGCCTACTTACCATTTCCAGTGTAATATTTTCTCTTCCGTGGGGACGCCTTTTATCTTCACGTTATTCATACGAACTCTTTGATCCTGGTCGCGCATTATGTTTTTCAGAGCAGTGACTTGCTGCTGTAACACAACGACGTCGTTTTTCGCCTTTCGGAGATCTTGTAGCTCTTTATCTATTGCGGTGACCTGGCATGCAAGTGTTTCCACTGAATGTTGAACAAATTCCATGGAGGCTGTTACGTCAGCAATGTCAGGTTTCAGTAATTTCAAATCTAATGAGCAATGTCAGCTTTTAGAGTTTTCAGATCCTTGATATCCGATTTGATTGAGTTAATAGGTACTCTCGATTAACGCTGGTAACGACGCCATCTGCAGGGAAAGGCGCTTCAATTCTGCTGTGACACTCTCAAAGTCCGCCGGCACGGGTGACTTGGATATACCAAGTAATAGGCTAGAACCTCAGATGAGAGAAGTATCAGATGGAACGCGCGGCACAGTTGCGTGCGGCCACTAAAGCAAATACGAAATTGAAAAGCGAATACAAACTCGTCTCAGTGCGCTACGAAGCATCGTACAGTTCACGCGTCACGATCACTTCAACTTTTAAATTCTCAAAATGCCGTCTTGTGTTCTTAAACACTGTAAAAGTTGTTCCTAAAAACAAAAACAGGAAAATGGAATATCTTTTCACATGTAACTATTGATAATTTGACTGTTTCCTAATTTAATTTCGATAAAATTTGTATTTGTGCAAGAAATATGTAAGTGTTGCCAGTTTTTGTCGACGCTGTTCTGCCTAAATTAGGGAAAATGCACTTGTCAATTGATTATGTGATAATGATTGTCATATTAATGAAAAATACATTACCGTATTATAAAAGTATATTGTAGATATATCTTCTTTCTCATAAATATAGTAATAGAATTTCAATTTCCATTAGTATAATATACCTTACATAATATTGTTATGAGTTCGATCCCCAAACGATCCAAATATTCGTGTACACCCTGCTACTCGTCAAGCTTATACACTTTGACCTTTGCACCGTTCTTATGGCGTAAATAATAAGTATCAAAATCGTACAGCAAATGTTTAGCTTGACTTGGCGCCGTGTGTACATACATACTTATGGCGTAGGGAATAAGTATCAAAATCGTACAGCAACTGTTTAGCTTGACTTGGCGCCCTGTGTACATACATACTAATGGCGTAGGGAATAAGTATCAAAATCGTACAGCAACTGTTTAGCTTGACTTGGCGCCGTGTGTACATACATACTTATGGCGTAGGGAATAAGTATCAAAATCGTACAGCAACTGTTTAGCTTGACTTGGTGCCGTGGGTACATACATACTATTTATTTCTCAACTAATCGACGCCAGCGGCTTCGCACGCACATATTTTCGTATTTCTCGTTTTGCCCGATCCCGTGGGAATTTCGAGAAATCCCGTCTTAGTGCACCCCTACGGTTCCCAAGAAACATACATGCTAAATTTCAGCTTCATGCGCCGAGTAGTTTCGGCTGTAGCTTGTCTGTCAGTCAGTCAGTAACGCAAGGATTTTATATATACAGATTTACGAAGTAGTTAAAACTTAACTCGGTACCTACATTTAAGAAATGTATTTATAAAAGCATTAATTAAATCCATGGTAAATTCTTCAAAACCGCAAAGTCAAAGTCAAAGTAAAAAAACATTTATTCATCTGGGTCACAAAGTGACGCTTATGAACGTCAAATTTTTATGTACATTACTTAATGCTTCTACATTTACATTTACTGCCCATTCGCAAAGCAATAGGTAGAACCACGAGAAAGAAAGGGCAATAAAACTCGTGGCCACTCTTTTTAATCGCCAGTGTTATGTTACATATTTTGTTTTTGTAAGGAGCTGCAACTGTTTCACATTGTAATTAATTACTTGTAAATAGTAATTAGGAACATACATAATACTTAAATAATTAATGCAGTTACCAATTTAACTGCTGTAGTAGCCTTCCAGTGTGAATATTGTGTAACAGGAGCATCCACTTACGTCTTATAATGTAGGCAACTCGCGACCATGTTCATAACTATATGGTGGAAATATATGTTACAGAAGTGACTGTATATGAATACACAAAATTACTAAAACATCAGTTTACAGCCCATAATCACGAGTTATCTTCATCTTACAGTGCAGTAAAACTTTAATAAAATTAGTGGAACAACAATGCAAATGTAAATGTAGTACCTAAGTTGAATGACCTAATAATATACTCAATACTCAATACTCAATACTTTATTTGCATTCCACAATGTTAATTTGGTGTTATAAAAATAATACATGGTATCATCATGGACCCTGTCAGGCACAGCAAATGTAGAAGGGAGGAAGAGGGCTTCAGCCGCATTGTTCTGGATTTATTCTGTTTCATATTTAATTATAATTATATTAGTTTTGCATTATTTCTAATATAGCATGACAGTTGTATTACTTATAGCAATGTATATATACTGTATTTTAATTAATTTTTAACATCTTTCCATTTTATTATAATGATCATTGCTTTATAATTATTCTATGTGTATTTGTAGGTATAGTGGATATAATATTAATTTTATAGATTGATAGTACAAGTGTATATAATAGGTCTGCAACTTATTGGTTATGTTTGTAGTTTTAGTAATATTTTTAAAGATACGTTTATTATATTAATATAATTTGCGAGTTATGTCAATTATTATATGTTTATCTTTATTTATATTGCTAATATTAATGTAATTTGTCAGTTATGTCAGTGATTTTATTATTATTTTTAAAGGTATTATTATTATTTATATTATTGTAATTTTTATATATATTATTGTATTTTGTCAGTCAAGTATTCATTTAAATTGTAATAACATTTGTTTAATAGTAGTGTTTTTAATTTTTTTATAAATAGGTTAATACATGAACAGTAATTTAAAAGAACTAGAAATATTATATAAAGATTAACTGAAAAATGCAAATTATCTATATAATTCTAATTAGGTATAAAGATCATGAGTTGTCTAGCGTAAGTGACCAGCTATCCTTATCACTGAAATAATCATTAATAGTATAATAACCTTTCTTAATAAGGCAGTCTTTTATTTTAGTTTTAAATGTACTAAATGGTAATTCTAAAAGACTAATTGGTATTTTATTGTATATACGAATACCTAGCCCTACAAAAGAATTATTAACTTTATGTAAACGATGATAAGGGGCATATAACCTATGCCTGTTTCGAGTATTTATGTTATGTATATCGCTTTTTGTGGTAAATAAACCTATATTTTGCCTAATGTACAAAATATTAGCAAATAAAAATTGCGAGGCTACTGTAAGAATTCCTATAGACTTAAAGCGTTCTCTAAGAGTATCTTTTGCACCTAACATGTATATTGCTCTTACCGCTCGTTTTTGAAGAACGAAGATATTCTGAATATCCGCAGCTTTGCCCCATAACAAAATGCCGTAGGACATAACACTGTGAAAATAGCTAAAATAAACTAAACGAGCCGTGTCGATGTCAGTAAGTTGCCTAACTTTTCTGACGGCATACGCAGCAGAGCTTAGCTTTCCTGCAAGACATGCTATATGTGCACCCCATTGTAACTTATTATCTAGTGTAATACCTAGGAACACTGTAGAGTCTACTGTGTCAAGTTCCTCCCTATCTAGCATAATATTAGGTCCCAGTTGTCTTACATTAGGTAAAGCAAATTTAACGCATTTAGTTTTCCTAGAATTAAGTACTAGGTTATTTGCTGTAAACCATTTTGTAACTTGTAATAGTGCATTATTTACATCATCAAATTGATTTCTATTCCTATCTACTTTAAAAATAAGTGACGTATCATCTGCAAAAAGTACAACATCACAGATGTTTTTTAAATAAAAAGGTAAGTCATTAATATATACAAGAAATAGAAAAGGACCTAAAATTGAGCAAATGAATATAAGAATATTACATAACTATATGCAAAATACTGGGAGATTATTCATAATCTGGCAACTTTACACACACATAGACGCGCGTGTCCGTACAGTGCCAGTCGCCAAATGTCACGCACACATAGCTGTCAACGTGCCACACTTAGTTGGACGAATGCGCTCTATCTGATACTTCTCTCATCTGTGGCTAGAACCACCCGCGGCCTTACAGGCGGCACACTTCCATGTATTGCGCCTATCTCCAAGTTTTCGGTAGCCATTTTCTGAGATGCCAGCGCAAGGAAAGTCAAAGTGTCCCTGACACAAAGTGCACTGCGCTCCATCTCTGAAGTCAACGTTACACCGAGTACATTTAAACATAATTAAGTTGAAGCGTAATTATAGTTTAAACGACACACAAAAGTTTTAGAACCGATGGCGTAAACTGGTTAATCCGCGGAGTAGGGATAACGCAAAGATTAGCACGCGTGTGGACGGTTCGCAACCTACGAATACCCTACGAAATAGAACGATTTTTAATTGAACACGACCGTGCGTGCCTCAAACACTTCGGACCACCAAAATTAGAGCACGACCGTGCGTGCTGTAATCACGTGGGGGGTTAATGCAGTTACTAAATTAAGTGCTTTAGTTAGCCTTCCAATGTGAATATTGTGAAACAGGAGCATCCTCTTACGTCTTATTATCTAGACAACTCGTGACCATGTTCAGAACTATGGTGGAAATGTATGTTACAGAAGTGATGGTATATGAATACACAAAAATTCAAAAACGTTAGTTTACAGACTTTACAGCCCAGCATTCATCTTTCAGTACAGTAAAATATAATAAAATTCATGAAACAACAATGCAAATAGTAAGTGGAATGACCTAATAATAACGAATAATTTAAAAGAACTAGAAATGTTATATAATGACAAACTGAAAAATGCTAAGTATCTATATAAATTCTAAATAAGTAATAGGTCATGAGTTATCTAGTGTAAGTGATTATCTATCCTTATCACTGAAATAATCATTACCAGTATAATATGGGCAGTCTTTTATTTTACTTTTAAACGTATTAAATGGTAATTCTAAAATACTAATTGGTATTTTATTGTAAACACGAATACCTAGCTGCTGTTCGAGCTCCTACGTCTCTCGATAGTTTTAATTAATCTACACTAATATTATAAAGTGTAGTGTATTTTTGTTTGTTTGTAATGGATAAACTCAAAAACTACCGGATCGATTTTAAAAATTCTTTCACCATTAGAAAGCTACATTATCTACGAGTAACATAGGCTATATTTTATTGAAGAAAAAATAGGGGTCCGTAAGATATTTGGGTTTTTTGGGTACGCGAAGTAGTTCCCTCAGGACGCGGGTGAAACCGCGGGCAACGGCTAGTCTTTAATACAGCTAATTGTTGCGTTGAATTTGTGTCAGGCGCTTGTTGCTCACCTAAGAAGTTCTAAGTTCAAGAATCTCGAAATCGAAATTTACCAGCACAAACCTACAGTCCTCTACATATTGGTCCTCCAGATTCAGATTAATATAAATAACGACGAAATATAATATATTGAGATAATATATTGAGAAATAACTTCAAGAAGTTACCCATTGCCTAAGCAGTGTGAAGAGGGGTTGAAGACATTTATTTAGGAGTCAAGAGTTGGAAATAAAAGTCGAATATAAATCGTTAAAGTATATTAATTAACTTAGAATAATATCAGGTAAAAATTAACGATTTTTTTAAAAGGTGACATTGTACAAGGTCAGTAACGAACATTTTTAAATTTTTATATTTGCATATGTTTGAAATCTACAAGTTTTATTTATATGAGTGTTAATTAGTACATTGAATTACCTATTGTGTACAATCAGGATTAATTAACAGGTGCTTAATCATACATCATCATTACTCGCCGTGTGGTTGACGGCATAGAATACAAGTGTCGCACGGATTTATAAAGAAGCGTTCAACAATGTCTAATCTAGTATTATATGTAAAAAAAATTATTTGAGAAAATGGACAATCGGGTACAGGTAGACTCGATTTATACCGATTTTTCCAAGGCTTTCGATAGGGTGGATCATGACATACTTTTGCGTAAGCTTGCGTTTAATGGTATCCGTGGCAACTTACTACGATGGTTCACATCCTATATAAAAAACCGATCTCAGCTATACTTAATGGTTTTACATCTGAAAATACCATAAACGTAACGTCTGGAGTGGCTCAGGGCTCAATCCTAGGACCCTTACTTTTTGTCCTATTTATAAATGATATAAAACAGTGTTTCAAACACTCACATTTTCTTTTATATGCCGATGACCTTAAGACATACAAGATGACCTTGCCGGTCTATCGTGAAATCACTTGTTTAAGTGATTGTAGTAAGCTGCAGGATGATTTAAATCGTTTGTCTTCTTACTGTGTAGCTAATAAACTTAAATTAAGTACCCAAAAATGTAAAGTTATAACCTTTACTAAAAAAATTAATACTTTCAAACATGCCTATGTTTTACAAGACAGCGAACTGGAAAAAGTTTCTGTTATAAAAGACCTGGGCGTATACTTGGACAGCAAGCTCCATTTTGACATTCATATTATTCATATTGTTAATAAAGCGTATCAGCTTTACGGATTTGTGATGCGGACTTGTAAACCTTTTAAGCGTCATTCTTCATACCTTCTATTGTACAAGTCGTTAGTTCGATCACAGCTGGAGTATGCCACATATATTTGGCAACAGTGCAACGTAAGTTTTTACGATCCATGAATTACCGGTGTTACCACTATAAGTCCTCATATGACTATCTTTTGCAAAAATTCTCCTTGCCAACATTAAAGCAGAGAAGAGCGCTGTTGGATATGATGCTTTTATATAATATCGTCCATAATAAGTTTAATTGTAATGCACTTGTTAATCAAATATATATTCGTATACCCTATCGTTCGACTTTAGTAAGAAGCACTCGTAAGCACTGTTTGTTTGCTCCAAAGAATTGTAAAACAAATGCAGGTGAGCGATGCCCCTTACGTAGAATAATGCACTCATACAATATTTCTGCTCAAAATAATGAATTAGATATATTCGCATGCTCTCCTATAAGGTTCAAAAATCAAATCACTAAACTGTTCTTGTCTCCTTAGTCCTGATAATGATAATTATAATGTCTGTGTAGATATACAATATACTGTATTAAAATATATCTATTGTAAAATTTTGTAATAAGTAGGTAATTTAATTTATATTATTTTGCGGACAACGAAGCTGGTTGCACTGCAAGAAAAGCCTTATATTTAAGTTTACTTGTAAGCTATCAGTGTAATTGTTTGTAGTCCCAAATAAATTTAAAAAAAAAAAAAGAAAAGTGTCATCACCCCCTATCTTCCCGTGGGTGTCGTAAGAGGCGACTGAGGGATAACACGATGAAAATACCATCTTTGCGTAGAGACGGAAAACTCGACATCAAACCCTAGGGGCCTTATTACAAAATAAGTACTAAATATAATCCCAGGTGTAGACCTTGATGGAGGATGTTTACAAAAGCTTTTTGAGGAAATTAGTTATTTATTTTTATTCGACATTTGTCCGAACTCATTTGAGTGACAATCGTTTTCCAAAAATGTGTCTATGGCGTGCGTATAATCAATTTTACGCAGATAAGTTTAGTACTAAACCTTTATTTAGATTTAGTCCATGTTTTGTAATAAGGCGGTATACGACTGCCTCGTTGGTGTCGCGGCATAAATGTGCGCGTGGGATCGGGAGGTCCCGGGTTCGATTCCTGGGTCGGGCAGTGTTATTGGGTTTTTCTGTCACGAAATTCTCAGTAGCAGCACGGAGTCTGGAAATGTGCCCGGTACGGCAATAGGCTCGCCCCTTATTACGTGGGACCAAAGTACATCTGGCGAAAAGTGGGTGTAGATATACACCTCTGCCTACCCCTTCGGGGATAAAAGGCGTGACGTTGTGTGTTTATCATACAGCACAGTGACATAAATTGTTGCATTAGTTAAATAGGTGCCTAAAACGTATTACAATACAGTGTTTTTTTTTTAAATAACAATTAATTCGTACATAATTTCTTTGTAGATTTTTATAAATTAAATTCATTATTATTTACTACCTTTAAGCTGCGTATCCATTATGCGCTCCTGGCGCGCGCGCCATGAACGCCCGCGCCGAGAGCGCGTTCACGGAACGCGCGCCGAATATTTAAATGATATCAACTCCGCGCGCCAGCTGTTCAGTGTTCGGTCGTTCAACATGCAGGCCCGTCGTGCACGAGCAGCAGCTGCGTTTATGTTTATATTAACAGTATTATACAGAAGAAAAAACATAAACGTAAAGTGCGTTGGTGGATGAAAGAGTTGTTTCACAACTTATTTCCCTCCAAGCGTCTTCTCTGAGCGGCAACTTTGATTATCCATCGCTCGGAACGTAACGAACACGCAAAATAATATCACGTCCGTCTCAACTGGCGCGCGCGCCACAATTGAGTTGCCTTTGATGCGCGGTAAAAAACCGACTCCAGATGGAACGGGGCGCTCCATGTTCGAGCGTTCCAACAAACACATTGGCGCGCGCTCCAAAATGGTAACAATTTCGCGCGGCTGGAACGCGCGCCAATGTTCGTCCTTTTGGAGCGCGAAGTCGATACGCGGCTTTACATTTTTTAAATAAGGTAGGTAGGTACATGACAACATTTTTCATTTTCAAATTGTTTAATCGAGTCAATCATCGATATTTTAATATCAATCAATCAGTATATTAAGTAAAATAAACCTTTATTTCAGTATTGTTACAAATTAGTGTCATTATTAGATTATTAAAATTATCTATTGTAACATTCCAGCTCGACGACACGCCCACTTTCCAAAATGACCGACATGAAAGATCTTAAAAAGAAGCGTAGCAGTTACAAGGGCAGACGAGAGTCTTTGGAAACTATTTAGAAACCCTAAATATATCTAAATTAACCGCTTGTCAGGTAATGGAGCTACAGTTGCGTGTTGAAAGGTTGAAATTATTATATAACGATTTCAGTGAGATTCAATTGCAGTTAGAATGTTTAGCAGGTAACATTGATAGCGAAATCACTGAACGTACAACAATCAAATCGAATTATTATCACTATTGGCACAAGCAAAAAATACGCTAAATATTGTTTCAAAGTCCGAACAAGATGATTCTAAATCAGTTCACAGTTCTAAACGTCAGTTAGTCAAATTACCCTCTATTAAGTTATCTACAGGATCATACGATAACTGGCTTGAGTTTCGTGATACTTACACCAGTCTCATTCATTGCAATGATTATATTGATGAAATTAATAAATTCCACTACCTAAGGTCGTCACTGGAGGGGGCGGCTGCTGTCGTGATACAGTCTATAGAATTCTCATTTCAGAACTACACTATGGTCTGGGAACTCCTATGTGAGAGATTCGACAACAAGCGTTTATTATTACAAAATCATATTTCTTCATTATTCAATGTCGACCCTATCACCAAGGAATCTTCTACAGCACTTAAACAATTAATCGATCAAGTTAATAAAAACAATCGAGCTTTGTGTACAATAGGCGAACCCGTTCAAAGTTGGGACACATTATTAATTTATATTATTACCCGTAAGCTAGATTCAAAAACATTCCGAGAATGGGGGGCTTATTGATAAAAACGAATCTGTAACGTTTGATAAGTTTATCGATTCCTAAGGAACCGTGCCGACTTGTTAGAAATGTTAGAAGTTTCCCGCTTTTCACACACAAGGAAAGATAACACACATAGTAAGAACGTTTCGAACTTAAAAGCTTTGATTTCTACACCGAATGGCACTAATGAGTCGAACTCAAGCGCACATTGTCCTAAGTGTAATTGTTTGAAATAGAATTAGTTTTTATTATAAGTAAAATCGATTATATCGATTAAGTAACATTTTGTTTAGTCTATTGAAAAGTTCTGACAATGGTCACACTGAACTGTCACTTCCGTTCCCGCCTTGAAAAATTAGGACGCCTTTTTGCCCTCTCGCGTGGAATATTGTATAAATTGATCGCCTTTTGAATTAACGCGAATTGAATCAACTTCTTATTAACTTAATACGTAATTGCCGCTTTTTACTTCCGGCAAAGTTTGTGATAATTTGTGAAATATTGAACTTTTGTAAAACTGTAATTGTGAATCCTGTGAACGTGCATCATGCTCTAAGACGGAGAGGACATCAAGTTGGAAGGAGCAGCTAAGTGGATAATTCATTCAATCTATCGTGGCCACCTTAGTTTTGTTTGTTTTTCCCTAACTTAGTTCCACTGCTGGCATCAGTAAGAGTTGGTAAGACATTTTATTAATATTAGGTGTAGTTAGGATTATAATTCATCGCTGTGCAACGCAGTGCATTGTGTCTGGATCCTTTCCATCGTGGTCAGGTAGATGTATTACAGCTTCCACTGCGCAACTTGAAAATACCTGCCTGCCTGCGGTAGTTCTAGACATAATTTTTGGTGCCGCTGTTGCATTACTGAGTAAAAACCTCAGATTGGTATAAGCTTGTATCTTATCACCTTGTAGACAGTATTGTAGTGTTTGTCAGGCCAGTTTTTGCCTAAAATACATATTATTTATTTGTATAAGTTGACCTACATAAATTGAAGCACATTGTCATACATAACCTCAATCAGTAATTGTTGATTTGTATTGTTGAAATCTAACTTAAATTTGTTGTTGCATTAATAAGTCAGTTTGTTTGGATACATAACAGCTGTATGTATCAATAAATTAAGTAAATTTAGTTTATCTCACAATTATATTAAGTTTGAATCATTACTTATAACAACCAAACTTTTGATAAACCTTTGTTTGTTATAATATATAGATAATATTGTTAGGTAACACATATTCTGTGCTTACTTACTATTGTATATCTCAAATAACACAGTCAGTCTGTCTGTTGTAAGTAATTAGTTAATTTATTTGAATATTTAACTTTAATTAACTTATTTGAGGTTTCAACTTTTGATAGCTTTGACTTTGTTTTGTGTCAATATATATTGAAACTATTAATTTTGTTGGGCAGTAAACACCTGCCACTTGATTGTACCAGCAGTAAACAGGCTAATACCTTGTTGGTTTCAAAGAATTAACAAATATTAAGTTTTGATTGTTAATTTTATTTAACGCTTGATTATGTCAGCTATCAAGGACTTGCGTGCGGCTGCTGGTGCTATTGCATCAGATTTGCGCTGGTTTGCCTCGGCCAGTGCCTTAATGAACCGGCCTGATCGCCAGCAGGCCTTACTACAAAGGTACGAGCGGATTGACGATCGCCTGGCAAGTGTGGAACAGCAATTCCGCACTTTCAGCGCTTGCTGTCTCGAAGTGTCAGTCAACGATTTCACCGCTGACCAGCGAAATAAGGTCAGCGAAGACTATGCCCAGGTCTTAGACCTGTATGATGCTGTCTCCAATAGTGCGAGACAACTAGTTGCCGATAGGGAAGGGCAACCCGGCCTGAAGCAGGCGCTTCCTAGGTCAGCACCGGGGCTGGTGAGTAGGCTCCCTACTTTGGACCTCCCACATTTTGATGGCTGCCTAGGAAGCTACCTGGGCTTCGTTAATTTGTTTGACAGCCTGGTCAATGATAGGGCTGAGCTTCGGCCGGCACAAAAATTGGCCTATCTGATGTCGGTTCTGGATGGGGAGGCTAAGGGCCTCATCCAGC
Organism: Euclidia mi; assembly: GCA_944739405.2. Taxonomy (NCBI): domain Eukaryota; kingdom Metazoa; phylum Arthropoda; class Insecta; order Lepidoptera; family Erebidae; genus Euclidia; species Euclidia mi. Next base: position 44,973,982 of record OX123206.2, on the reverse strand, counting down.
ATCTGCCCGTGTCTGACGAGGCGTACCAGACGGCTCGGGGCCTAATCACCCGTAGGTACCATAATAAGCGTGGCCTCGCCGACACGCACATCGAGCAGATTTTGGGTTTGCCGACGCTAACCCGGGTCTCTGGGTTGCGCACCCAACTTTTGAACCCGCTCTTGGTCGCCATCAACGCACTTAAGTGCCTTGACCTGCCCGTGGACCAATGGTCCTATCTATTGGTGCACATTGTCCTTAAAAAGCTGCCTGCCGACCTGAGGTCGCGTTTTGAACAGCGCTTTGGTGGGGATAGCGCGACCCATCTGCCCCCCTTTGCTGACCTGGAGAGGTTCCTGGAGGATGAGTGCCGGGTCTTGGACAACTCCGGTGGTGACACGCCGGCTAAGACGCAGCCGCCCAAGGTCAAGGAGCAGGCTCGCGTTCACACCTGAGCCAATGTTGACCGGCGCCCTCCTCGCTTTGCGGTCACGCAGAGCCCAGCGGAGTGCTCCTACTGCAAGGTCACGGGGCATAGAACGGCCAGTTGTAGGGCATTCTTGGACCTACATGTCACCTCTCGTAGGCGCATCGCGAATGCCCGCCGCCTTTGCTTCTCTTGTTTGGGGTCCCACTACCAGCGAGACTTCCCAAACTCTCGCCCCTGTCCTCACTGTGGAGGACAGCATTTGGACATTCTCTGTATGAATGCCAGAGAGGTTGGCCGCTTGTCCAACCAGCCGACGCCGCGCACGGGCGGGTGTTTTGAAGGTGGCAGCCGAGGCTCACCGGCGCGCAGCCGAGAGTCGCCTCGCTCAATTGATCGCCACTCACCCCGCTTGGAGAACCGTAGCGTGCGCACGCCTCCTCTCTCTCGCGCACCTGAATGTGCGACCGCCCAGCGTCACCAGCACCATGACTGCTGCCCCAGGTATTCCCCTCCTTTGGCGGAGCGTCCCCGCCTTGACTCGCGCCCACCTCGTTTTGGGCGGGTGCGTCATTATGACCCCCCACAGATGGCGCGTGGATCGAGTCATCGCGCCTTTGAGGACTTCAAGCCGCACCCACATATTGACTTGCCTAGTCCTGGCCAACGGTCGCCGCCCAGGCAACAATAGGTCATTGACCCCTGCCCTATAACGCCAACCTCCCCCATTGAGATCGTGATCCTACCAACGGTTGCTGTTAGGGTCTGGGGACCCACGGAGACCTCTGTTGTTGTCCGTGCTATATTGGACACAGGTTCACAAGGTTGCATTGTTTCCACTTATTTGGTAGGGCAGGTTAAATTAAATATGGGCTCTTTTCCGAATTGTATACGGGGCATAGGGGACGTAGCCTCTAATGTTGAAGGGCAAGTGAAGGTTTTGTTTGGCCCTGTTGAATCTTCACACCCGAGGATTAAAACTTCGGCTATTGTGCTGAAGAATATCTTGGGCATGCACCCACAGAAACAGTTACCTACTGCTGTGGTGAATTTGACATCGGGATTGGAACTGGCAGACCTCAAATTTGACACACCGGAACAAATCGACTTGTTGATTGGCTCTGATGTCCTCGGTGGAATTTTGATTGGTGGGAAACGGGTCTTGGTGCCAAATGGTTTGACTGCCATCCCGACCATATTTGGATTTGCTTTGATGGGACCTGTACCTAGGGAACCTCCTCCACCCGAATTTGATAATTTGTTGGCTGTAAGCTCTGCTGTCTCTGATGCAGTTCAGAGGTTTTGGGAAGTAGAAGAGCCTCCTCAAGCTGCCCGTTTGAATCCAGAACATGAGGAGTGCGAGCTGTTCTTCCAGAACAACACTGGTCGACTCCGTTCTGGTCGGATTATTACGAGGCTACCCTTCCTGTCTGTTCGGCCTCCGCTTGGTGAGTCACGACCTTTAGCCGAAAAGAGATTGTTGGCCATGGAGCGTCGCATGGGTCCTGATGCGGAGCTCAGACAGAAGTACATTGAGTTCATGAGAGAATATGAACAATTGGGACACATGTCTGTGTCAAATTTGGATTGGCGTTCGGTGGAGCACTACTTTCTCCCGCATCATGCGGTATTGAAGCCATCGACTGGCAAGCTGCGCACAGTATTTGATGGTTCTGCGCAGACTTCAACAGGCGTACCCTTGAACCAGTGCTTGCATTCTGGTCCCAAATTGGTCAAGGACCTTTGTGACGTCATCACCAGCTTCCGACGACATCAGGTTGTCTTTGTGGCCGACATAAAAATGATGTTCAGGCAGACGATTATCCACCCTGATGACCGTCGCTTCCAGCTGATCCTTTGGAGAGAGTCTCCTCGTGATCCCATGGTCGTCTACGAGCTCAATACTAATACGTACGGGTTAAGGTCAAGCCCTTACTTGGCAATACGTTCCCTTTGGGAGCTCGCAGACCGCGAAGGCTTACGTTTCCCACGAGCCTCCGCCATCTTGAAAGACGATATTTACGTCGATGACATTTGTTCAGGCGCCTCCACAGCGCACGAGGCGATCTTCCTGCGGGACGAATTGATAGGTATTTTGGCCTCCGCTGGTTATGAGTTGCGCAAATGGATTTCCAACTCACCAGCGCTTTTGGAAGGCTTGCCAGAGGATCATCAGCAAGATCCAGATTTGTTTGAAATTGTTGACAACCCCGCCATGATGGCTGTTCTCGGCGTCCAGTACAGAACAGTCCAAGACATCTTCACGTATAACGTAGACTTGAAACTGCCTTGTTCTTGGACTAAACGTGTCGTGTTGTCTACTGTCGCCAGTACCTTTGATCCGAACGGTTGGATTTGTCCTATCATATTTTGGGCAAAATGCTTCTTGCAGAAGCTTTGGACACGGCACTCTTGTTGAGGAATGGACCTCTTTTGTATCCTCGCTTCCTGCCGTCAACGAGATCCCCTTGCCTCGTCCCATCCTTCCTCCCGGGAAGTACAAGGCCACCCTTCACGGGTTTTGTGATGCCTCGGAGCGTGGTCACGCGGCCGTGGTGTACTTGCGCACAGTTAGTGCCTCAGGTCAGGTGAGGGTTTCCCTGATCATGGCGAAGAGCAAGGTAGCACTCCTTCGGACATCTTTGACCATTCCGAAATTGGAGCTCTCGGGAGCAGCACTACTTGTACGCTTATTGAACCACGTGTCTAACTCTTTGGGTAAAAGCATTTGCATTAATGGGACCTACGCCTGGACAGACAGCCAAATTGTTCTTTGTTGGTTGAAGGCTTCTGTCCACACCTTGGAGGTATTTGTCGCTAATCGCGTTTCCCAAATCCAGAAATCCGAAGTCAAACTTGTTTGGAGACACGTGCCAGGTGAGCTCAACCCCGCTGATTGTGCCTCGCGCGGATGCTTGACGCCTAGTTTGATAGGTCATTCGCTGTGGTGGGGTCCGGAATGGTTGAGTTGACCAGAAACTGATTGGCCTCGAACGTCAGTTTTGAATACTTTTAATTTGCCGGGTCTACGAACACTCGCTCTTGAAAAGGTGGAATGCGCCTTCGACCCCGATTTTTTGTTGAATCGTTACAGCTCCCTTGACAAGTTGTTCGGTGTCACTGCTTGGATAAAGCGTTTTGTTTTTAATTTGAGGCACCCACAACAGAAACGACTGACACCGTTTCTCTCACCACAGGAACGACAGGAGAGAGATTTTGAGAAGGAGATTGCTATCCTTAAATCAGGGAGATCGAAATTATCGGGAGCTGTATCTAAATTGAACCCCTTTTTGGACGATACGGGTCTCTTGCGCGTTGGAGGGCGTCTCAAGAACGCCAACCTCCCTTACGGAGCACGTCACCCCCTTTTGTTACCTAAGGACGGTCATTTGGTACGCTTGTTGGTAACTGACCGTCACCTTAAAAATTCGCATGCTGGTTGTAATGCGCTCTTGGCCATTTTGCAACGCGAATTTTGGATCTTGTCTGCCCGAAGAATTATTCGGAGTGTAGTCTTTCGCTGCATCCCTTGCTATAAGCTCAAGGCTTCTACCATGCAGCCGTTGATGGGAGACTTACCGGCAGATCGCGTAACTGAGAGCAGGACATTTGACGGTGTTGGCACGGACTTCGCTGGTCCCTTCCTGGTGAAAACGTCGACACTTCGAAACAGCAAGACTGTTAAGGCCTACTTGTGTGTTTTTGTTTGTCTTTCCACAAAGGCCGTACATTTAGAACTGGTCTCCTCGCTTACGACCGAGGCGTTTGTAGCCACATTTGACAGATTTGTATCCCGCAGAGGGCTGCCTTCCTTGATCCGCTCTGACTGCGGCACTAACTTCAAGGGCACCTATAATTATTTGAATGATGTTGTTAATTTCCTTGAAACCAACAAGGCTGATATAGGTGATAGGCTTGCCCGACGTGGGATAAATTGGTTGTTTTCCCCACCAAATTGTCCACACTGGGGTGGTATTTTTGAGGCCGCTGTAAAATCGGCCAAAACACACTTGCGCAGGACAATCGGTGAATCTGTCCTTACATTTGAGGAACTCGCAACTGTGTTTAGTAAGATTGAGGCCGTTTTGAACTCTAGGCCATTGTGCCCGATCTCCTCAGATCCGAATGATTTGGAGGCCCTTACGCCGGGCCATTTTTTTATTGGTCGCCCACTTGTCGCCTTGCCTGAGTACCCCTATATTGATACGAGACCTGGTCGTCTCTCGCGTTTTGAATTTGTACGCCAGATTACTCAGAGCTTTTGGAAACGCTGGCATTTGAGATATTTGCACATACTCCAGCAACGCGTTAAGTGGACCGACAAGACCGATCCACCCAAGATTGGTGACCTCGTTTTGATCAAGGAGGCTAACCTTCCGCCATTCAGATGGCGCAGGGGGCGCATCCTTCGTTTGGTAACTGGGGCTGATGGAGTTCCCCGATTTGCTGAGGTCTTGGTGGACGGTTCGATTCTGAGGAGAGCGGTTGCAACATTGTCACGTCTACCAACTGATTAGCGGACCGGTAGGCCCGTTCGGGGCGGGTGGATGTTTGAAATAGAATTAGTTTTTATTATAAGTCAAATCGATTATATCGATTAAGTAACATTTTGTTTAGTCTATTGAAAATTTCTGACAATGGTCACACTGAACTGTCACTTCCGTTCCCGCCTTGAAAAATTAGGACGCCTTTTTGCCCTCTCGCGTGGAATATTGTATAAATTGATCGCCTTTTGAATTAACGCGAATTGAATCAACTTGTAATTAACTTAATACGTAATTGCCGCTTTTTACTTCCGGCAAAGTTTGTGATAATTTGTGAAATATTGAACTTTTGTAAAACTGTAATTGTGAATCCTGTGAACGTGCATCGTGCTCTAAGAGGGAGAGGACATCAAGTTGGAAGGAACAGCTAAGGGATAATTTATTCAATCTATCGTGGCCACCATAGTTTTGTTTGTTTTTCCCTAACTTAGTTCCACTCCTGGCATCAGTAAGAGTTGGTAAGACATTTTATTTTTGTTTTGTTTTTCGTGTGAGCGTGTGGCCAACTCTGGTGTCGGAGTTTTCAGACCGCCCGAAGGCCTCCGACATGGCCTAACGATCCTTATCCTTGGACAAGAACCGGGACCGACAGCTTTACGTGCCCTCCGAAGCACGGTAGCGCTCAGATGTAAATGCCACACACGGTCACCCATCCAAGTGGTAACCTGTGCAAGCGTTGCTTAACTTTGCCGATCTGTTACGAACGGCAAGCCAAGTCTCGCTACGAGCGCTACACATTTTATTAATATTAGGTGTAGTTAGGATTATAATTCATCGCTGTGCAACGCAGTGCATTGTGTCTGGATCCTTGTCTATCGTGGTCAGGTAGATGTATTACAGCTTCCACTGCGCAACTTGAAAATACCTGCCTGCCTGCGGTAGTTCTAGACAGTAATCATAACCGTAACCTTAATGTTTGTCCTCAGTTTTTAACTTTAAGCCTAGCTGAGCGATTGGCACGATTACCGAAATACAGAGTGTGTTATAATTGTTTCCGACGTGGTCACTATCCAAAACAATGCAAGCGATCAGGGTGAAAAACTGCACGCGCAAACACCACACACTTAATCGATTTTAAACTTTCGCGATTTGTATACATCATACAATATTATTTAGCGGGTCTTAGTCGCGATAATTACACACTTATTCATTATGTGGATGGCATACAAAACCGCGGGCATACATAAACATTACGATCAGTGCGAGTGCCACCGACGCGAACGCGAGCGATGATGAATGCGCAATCGTAACTGACAACGATCCTATTGCACTATCGGTTAGTGCCCCTGCGCATATACCATGCGCGACTGGCTCGGGCGACGTTTTATTAAGCACTGTATTAGTAAAATGCAGAGACATAAACAATGTCGAATACACCGCCCGCGCCCTTCTTGATTCGGGGAGTTCATCTTGCCTTATTACAGAAAGGCTATTTAAGGACGCGTTTACAAAATTAGTAGGTACAAAATCGCGTCACTACAGCGACACGGCGGCAATAGTACGTACTACGTACGGTAACTTGCGGAAATGTAGTTCAACTAAATAACTTTGAGACTTAGAATTTTTTGTGATATGTATCTATGTGTTATAGGCCTGGCTGTGCGAATTACGTACAAATAAGTTTCTTATTTTTATATACCTAAATGGACATTATTACTTTATTTTTTCCATTATGTTGATTCAGGATATATTTCGGTATTTAGATATTATTTTGTTTCTTGCGTTGAAATCTGGTAAGATTATGAGGACTGATGGTATACCATCCCATTCAAGTGTTGCGACTGGAACTCATAAAAGAGTAGACCTAGTTATGCCAGGTTGGGGCTCATTTTATTTGTTTTAGTGAGACCCTACCACTGGTACTAGTGAAGTAACATTCCAAGGTTATTCGATGAGTCTTACTGGTACTCTTATGTGAGTAGAGCTAGGCATGCCAAGTTTGGGCTCACTTTGTTTGTACATAAGAGACCCTACCACTGGAACTTATGAAGTAACCTTCCAGGGTTATTAGATGACTCTTGCTGGTACTCATATGTGAGTAGAGCTAGGCATGCCGAGTTTGGGCTCATTTTGTTTGTACATAAGAGACCCTACCACAGGAACTTATGAAGTAACCTACCAGGGTTATTCAATGACTCTTGCTGGTACTCATGTGTGAGTAGAGCTAGGCATGCCGAGTTTGGGCTCATTTTGTTTGTACATAAGAGACCCTACCACTGGAACTTATGAAGTAACCTTCCAGGGTTATTCGATGACTCTAACTGGTACTCATATGTGAGTAGAGCTAGGCATGCCGAGTTTGGGCTCATTTTGTTTGTACATAAGAGACCCTACCACTGGAACTTATGAAGTAACCTTCCAGGGATATTCAATGACTCTTGCTAGTACTCATGTGTGAGTAGAGCTAGGCATGCCGAGTTTGGGCTCATTTTGTTTGTACATAAGAGACCCTACCACTGGAACTTATGAAGTAACCTTCCAGGGTTATTCAATGACACTTGCTGGTACTCATATGTGAGTAGAGCTAGGCATGCCGAGTTTGGGCTCATTTTGTTTGTACATGAGAGACCCTACCACTGAAACTTATGAAGTAACCTTCCAGGGTTATTAGATGACTCTTGCTGGTACTCATATGTGAGTAGAGCTAGGCATGCCGAGTTTGGGCTCATTTTGTTTGTACATACGAGACCCAACCACTGCAACTTATGAAGTAACCTTCCAGGGTTATTCGATGACTCTTACTGGTACTCATATGTCAGTAGAGCTAGGCATGCCGAGTTTGGGTTCATTTTGTTTGTACATAAGTAACCCTACCACTGGAACTTATGAAGTAACCTTCCAGGGTTATTCGATGACTCTTGCTGGTACTCATATGTGAGTAGAGCTAGGCATGCCGAGTTTGGGCTCATTTTGTTTGTGCATGAGAGACCCTACCACTGAAACTTATGAAGTAACCTTCCAGGGTTATTAGATGACTCTTGCTGGTACTCATATGTGAGTAGAGCTAGGCATGCCGAGTTTGGGCTCATTTTGTTTATATATACGAGACGCAATCACTGCAACTTATGAAGTAACCTCCCAGGGTTATTTGATGACTATTACTGGTTCTTATATGTGAGTAGAGCTAGGCATGCCGAGTTTGGGCTCATTTTGTTTGTACATAAGAGACCCAACCACTGCAACTTATGAAGTAACCTTCCAGGGTTATTCGATGACTATTGCTGGTTCTTATATGTGAGTAGAGCTAGGCATGCCGAGTTTGGGCTCATTTTGTTTGTACATAAGAGAACCAACCACTGCAACTTATGAAGTAACCTTTCAGGGTTATTAGATGACTCTTACTGGTACTCATATGTCAGTAGAATCGTCATTAAATAATGGAAGGTACAGACAGAACTTTGATATGTTTTTTAAATTTGACTGACTGTTTATATGTATATATAAGTAATTAACATGGCAAATCAAATTCAGTATAATTTGTCCTTTAGCTGAATACAGTTGTTAATAAGTATAACATAGAGAAAAATATTAAAATAGAATTAATGAAGTCTGTAGACTCCATAAAGAATAAAATAAAACAAATGAAAAACCAGGAACACTCTACGAACTTATCACTTGAAAAAATGTTAAAACCTGTCACAGATCCCCTTAAAACTCTAGTTGATTCAAATAAAACATTAGAAAAAATACAAAATTTTGAGAATACACACTCTAATTTTGAAGACGTGGAATTAGGTGACATTAATCATCTACTAAGTTTGAAGAATGCTATGACCCAGAACTGAATTCTGTACTGAACGTTAAAAAGCCTCCCCAGACGGAATTACCGGATGATTTAGAAATATCATTAGAGGGTCGTGATATCCATGATATTTGTGACCTAAACATACCATTTGGAATAAGGAGTGAAAACAAAAAAATATTAATGGGTAATTCAATAGTTTCGTTTTCTAAAATAGATAGTGCAAATAATGATAATACCATTTTAATTAAAGTTGGTGACAAAAGCTTCAATTTAACCCCTGGTTTAAAAGAACTTTTACTTCAAAATCAAAATCAAAATCAAAATCATTTATTCATCTAGGCCACAAAGTGACGCTTATGAACGTCAAAATTTAAGTTAATTACTTAATGATTCTACATTTACATTTACTGCCACGTTCGCAATGCAATAGGTAGAACCACGAGAAAGAACGGGCAATAAAACTCATGGCCACTCTTTTCAAACAAATATAATGGTGGTACATTTTATTTTTGTAAGGAGCTGCAACTGTTTCACATTGTAGACATCTACTAGTAAAATTTTTAGTAGCTATTGATATCATACTCAAGCAGTAAATGATGTTCATATGGTAAGCCTCCCAAAGTAAATATGGTAAAACATGAGCATCCACTTACGTCTTTTTAATGTAGGCAACTCGCGAACATGGTCAGAACTATGGTAGAAGTGAATGAAGCAGAAAGTAACGGTATTATGAAACCAAAGCAATCGACAACCTATTAGTTAGCCCATGACCACGAGTTACCCACATTTTACAAATCCGCAAAGTTATAATGAAAGTGTGGAACATGAATGCAAAGTATGAAATGAGAATATCGTAATTAACTACACTATAAAATAAAACTACTAATTATTGACCTAGTCAAAAGCGAACAACTACTTCCAAGCGCTCCTGTCATCAAAATAATCCTTCAAACTGTAATATGCCTTATTTATAAGATTCTTTTTAACTTCTGCCTGAAACGAACTTAATGGCAAGTCTAAAATATAAGTTGGTAATTTATTGTATATGCGAATACTGAGCCCAATAAAAGAGCTATGCGTTTTGTGCAAACGAAAATACGGAACACATAATTTATGTCTATTTCTAGTATTGATATGGTGTCTGTCACTATTCATTTTATAAGAATTTATGTTTAGTCTTACATGCATAACACTGGCATAAATATATTGTGACGCTACAGTAAGAATACCAATAGTTTTAAATTTTTCTTTGAGTGAGACTCTTGTCTTTAACTGGTAAATGGCCTTAACTGCCCGTTTCTGCAATATAAAAATATTTTGGATATCAGCAGCTCTACCCCATAACAATATGCCATATGACATAACACTATGAAAATAACTAAAATAAACCAATCTAGCCGTATCGACATCGGTCAACCTACGAACTTTTACTTCGAAGAAAACCTGATTTGAAACAAATATCGAGCAAAGATAAACTTGTCTATAAAGATATGTTGCATTATACAAATGCACATAAGAGAGATTTCAATCCTAATGGGCAAATTAGAGGCGATAAAGGTATAAAATATCGTGAAATAATCAAACCATTGTTTTCTGAATCGTCAAACAATAATATTGTCACTAAATTTGGAGGAAGCTTACCAACGTTAAAGAAATACAAAAATAGCACTGACTTGGTATATTGGGACGATCCTAACGAACTGGTTGAAAGATTGAAACTATTAATTGCTTCCCGAGATGCTGGTAATACAAATCGTGATAATGAAATTTTATCAATAATCGAAGAGTTAAAAGAAGCTGGCATAATTAAATAATAAATAGTCTTAATAATATGCTTTTTATTCAGTATTATAGCAGAATTTGAGACAAACATACCTACTGAGTTGTGAACATGAGCAAAGCTGACGTGGTAAACGAAATTCATAAAAATGCGAGAGTGAACTATCCGCGAAGACATGTTGTAATGAGAGATATAGATGACTTGTAGCAAGCAGACTTAATTGATTTGCAATCAATTTCAAAAGAAAATAAAAATTATAGATATATTCTTACCGTTATTGATTCATTTTCGAAATATGCTTGGGCCTTTCCTATGAGAAGTAAAAGCAAAGAAGATGTGTATAACTCTTTCAAAACTTTGTTGGATAAAGGGCGTGTTCCTAAAAATCTGCAAACCGATAATGGAACAGAATTTTATAATAACAAATTTCAGAAGCTTATGAAATCGTTTCATATTAACCATTATTCAACCTTCTCAACAAAAAAAGCTTCAATAGTCGAACGATTTATCAGAACATTGAAATCTAAAATCTATAAGGAATTTAGTTTAAAAGGCAATTACAATTGGGTAAATAATACCCTCAATGATGTTATTTACAAATACAATCACACTCACCATCGCACTATTAATGAAATCCCTGCTAATGTGAACAATATGAATAAAAAACTGATATTGGAAAGGTATTTAAATTTGCCAAAAAATGATAATTTAAAAAGCAAGTACAAAGTAGGTGATTATGTGCGTATCAGTAAATACAAAGGTACATTTGAAAAAGTTTATACTCCCAACTGGTCAACAATAATATTTAAAATTCGTAAAATACAAAATACAAATCCTATAACTTACTTAATTGAAGACACTATCAGAGGTCTGCCTATTTTAGGAGCATTTTATACACAAGAACTTCAAAAAACAAAACATCCCAATATATATCTAGTCGAGAAAGTTCTTAGAAGAAAAGGTAACAGGGTTTTAGTAAAATGGTTAGGTTTGTCTTTAGCTGAAAGCAGTTGGATTGATAAATCGAATGTAATATTATAAATAAAATAACGTTAACAAACTCGAATCACATAACTATTTATTAAAGTATTCAAACCGGAATCATCAGTCTTATAATGTGTTTTGGAGAGAGTAGTCTTCTCAATTGGCTTATTAATAATTTACCATTTGAATTACACTTACCAGGATATAATTACTGTGGCCCAGGTACTAAATTAATAAAAAGACTAACAAAAGGAGATAACGGCGTAAATAAGTTGGACGAATACTGCAAAGATCACGATATTGCATATCACAAGTCATCAAACTTAAAGGATCGGCATAAGGCTGATTTAATTTTGTTAAAATGGCGAAAGAGCGAGCGGTTGCTTCCGATGCCAGTATAGCTGAAAAACTCGCGGCACGCTTAGTAAGTAAGGCTATGTCAGCAAAAATTAAAACTGGTTCTGGTTTGGACAAAAAGCATTCTCCAAAAATTACACCTGGAAAAGGGTTAAAAAGTAAATTAAAATCTGTTATTACAAAAGCAAAAAGGCATATCAAAAAATTAAAACCTAAGAGCAAGAAAATGGCAATAGAATTAGCTATTGCCGCTACTAGAGAATTGGCTGATGATTCATCGATTAAGCTCCCTCGCGTTATTCCTATTCCAAAAACTGGGGGAGTATTACCTTTGATTCCTATTTTTGCGGGATTATCAGCTGCGGGAGCTTTAGCAGGCGGTGCAGCTGGTATTGCTAAAACCATAAATGAATTCAAAATGGTTAAAAAGCTGTATGAAGAATCGAGAAGACATAATGAAAAAATGGAAGCTCTATGTATTGGGAAAGGACTACACCTTAAACCACATAAAGGCGGCCTTGGAATTTTCGTATCAAAAGAAAAAAACTAAGATATCGGCTACCCAAACGGGCCTTAACTAACTTTGACATTTTAAAGTACGGGAATAGAATTCCTTATTTTAGAGGTGTCTTTATGAGAGATGAGCTCCCTAAATGTCCTTATAAAAAAGAATGTGGAGTTATTAATTTGGATAGTTAAAAAAATCCTGGTTCTCATTGGGTAGCCTATGCAAAATATAATGATTATTTTGAGTATTTTGACAGTTATGGAAATCTTAAACCTCCGAAGGAATTTATAAAATATGTAGGTTCTAACATTCAATATAATTATGAAAATATACAACGTGATCACCCCTTCAATTGTGGACATTTATGTTTAAATTTCTTAAAGAATTTTTGGTATAATCATGAAATAAAATAAAAAGGATAATCTAAAAGAGTTCAGTATGCAAGCATGTCTACTACGGTTACCATCTCTGGAAATAAATCGGAACTGATTTCGTATTTTCAACCACCTCTTCATTTATCTGATCAGTACGAGTGCGGTTTACTGTACTTTTCAGTATTAAAAACAAGACCGAATGTGCCCGTTAATAACAGCAGTTTAATAGCTGTTATCAGAATTGAATGTGATCTTGTACACGGTTCATACTGCAACGGATTACCGACTCATTTTATTCATGAATTTATATCTGATACTGCTCCAAGTCACGGCTACATAGTAATACCTCAGAACGTTATTTACTTTCCAGTTAACAAAAATATAATTTCATCCATATCTGTTAGGATTGTAGATCAGTTTGGTTACCGTATTGACTTTGGTGAAGAAAATATTCAATTACGTCTTCATTTAAGAAAAGCAAAATGATAGTATATTATAAAAACCCTTCAGTGAAAATAAAACGTCCTATTCCGTCAACGACCATAAAGGTGCACAGACGTAAGAAAAACGTGAAGAAATTGACTAAATCAAATAAAGATTTTCTTAAAGCTTTAGGGTTTAAAGTATGAGTATACTACAGATTACCGATTTACCACACTTTGATAGTTCGATCGAAAGTTATGAAATCCATTCATACAATCCCTACAATAACAGTTTTAGAGAAAACGATGAAATCAGAATCCCCATACACCAGCAAGATATATACGTGCTACCATCAGCCAGTTCCATCTACATCGAAGGTCCAGCAAAGCTGTTCGGTAAGGATGGGCATCAGATCAAGAAAGCTGTTACGTTTACTAATAACCCTGTTATGTACTTGTTCCAAGACATCAGGTACGAAATGAATGGAATTGAAATAGATCGTATAAAAAATTCTGGAATAACATCAACAATAAAGTTATACATCTCATTTAATGAAGCAGAAAGTAAAGTTTCTGCATTATGGGGTTGGAATTTAAACGGATTCTAAAGTGATGGACATTTTAGCGTTGTGGTGCCCTTAAATAAGATTTTAGGGTTTGCAGAGGATTACAATAAAATTGTGATAAATTGTAAACACGAACTTATATTGAATAGGAGTAATTCTAACTTAAATAGTATTATTCTTACTGATGAAGTCGTTCAGCTTCAAATAGATATACAGAGAATTCAATGGAGAGTACCACATATAAAAGTTTCCGATCGAGAACGTTTAATACTTTTAAAGCACTTAGAAAGAGATAAACCTATTCAGATGGCCTTTAGAAATTGGGATTTATATGAGTATCCTTTACTACCTAAAACCACAAAGCATTCTTGGTCAGTAAAGACTGCTTCTCAATTAGAAAAGCCTCGGTATGTCATTTTTTGCTTGCAAACTAATAGAAAAAATAATAGAACTAAAGACAGTTCGGTATTTGATCATTGTGAGGTGACAAATGTTACGCTCTTTTTAAATTCGCAATATTATCCTTATGAGCCTTTATCTTTAAAGTTTTGTGAGAACAAATATAGTATATTATATGAAATGTATGTGAAATTTCGCCAGTCATATTACAACTCTCCGGTAGAACCGTTGCTTGATCTGCAGGATTTCAAAAAAAAGGCCCCAGTCTTCATCTTAGACTGCTCGAGGCAAAACGATAGTTTAAAAACTGGTCCAGTGGATGTAAGATTGGAATTTGAATGTTCAACACAAATACCAGATAAGACAACTGCATACTGTTTGATTATAAACGACCGACTTGTGGAATACAAACCTCTGAGCAACATCGTGCGTAGATTATCATGACTGCTATTGTAGACATCCAAGGCTTTAAAACAGAAGCAAATGAATTTATAATAAAAGAAATTGCTATATGGTGTAATCAAAGCCTGCAAGTGTTTTTAATCAAACCGCCATTTCCTTTTAACGATTTGACTAAATCGGAAAGACAACAAGTTTGCTGGATTGAGCGTAATAGAAAAATATACTGGAGCGAAGGATTTATACCTTACTCAAATTATCAATATTTAGTTTTAGATATCTTAAAAGATAAGTGTGTTTTCGTTAAAGGTCTTGAAAAAGTGTCATGGTTGAAAAATATTTTAAATAGTGTTAATGTAATTAATTTAGAAGATAAAGGTTGTCCTAATTTGTTAACCCTATATGATGATGATTTGTACAATTGTATCTATCATGACTCAATATGTGCATTAAAAAATGTTATGTGCTTAAAAAAATGGTGCTTTGATAATAAACTTTTTTAAAAAGATACAATATGGATTGTTTCATTTTACTTAATCGTTTCCTATCCTCACTAACATACCTTACCATACATGAATTGATACACATTCATAAGTACAATAAAAAACTCAGCAAAGAGAACAGTTACATTGGTCACTAAGACAAGGAGTTAATTCCTAACCTGAAAACCTTAGAATAGGTGTTATTATTCTAAGCTGAAAACATAATGTTAATAATCTATATCGTGAATAAAACGGATCGCAGATAACAAAAGTAGGTATTATGGAGACGCCTCCAGCGTCTGCGTCGCGAAACGAGCGAAGCGAGTTGAGTGACGCAGAAGTCAGAACACATTTATATTAATCGATCGAACACTACACGTGCAGTCAATCTGCTTTATCTCGATACGTCCGCATCACCTGGAATCCGAGTGACCGTGGGTTCAAGTTCCATGTAGACGAAGTCAGAGGCAAAAGCTAGTTGTGGATAAAACAATTATATAATTCATAAGTACATACATTCATAGTGTTATGCCTGTAACCCTGAAGAGGTAGGCCAAGGTGTATTACTACACCCACTTTTCGCCAGATATATTTAAGTCCCACGTAATAGGGAGGCGAGCCTATTGCCGTACCGGGCACATTTCTAGACTTCATGCTGTTACTGAGAATTTCCTAACAGAAAAACCCAATAACACTTTGGCCGACCCGGGAATCGAACCCGGGAGCCACCCGATCCTACTTTCAACATTGTTAAGATTTTGCATTCATTCATTAAAATTATCAACGAGCTGTGCAAAGATAACAGTATGTACATAAAAATTATTATGAATGCATCGCTGTGCCCGAGCCGCACTGAGCGCGTCGAACGAACTTGAGAATGTTGTTTATATTATGTCATCCCAAGTAAAAACATTGTTACTATGCTACCAGTATTACGATGCATCGATGAATGAAATAATATTATACTTCTAATGCCAACCGTCCGTATCGCAGATCATGTTAGTAGTGTGATTTTTGGGGCGCTCTGCATTGCGAACGGAGCGAAGCGAGGTAAGTGATGCAGTAAGCAAATGAATTTATACTAAAAGAAATAGCTGTATGGTGTAATAAAAACCTACAAGTGTTTTTAATCAAACCACCATTTCCTTTTTACGATTTGACTAAATCAGAAAGACGGCAGGTTTGCTGGATTGAATGCCTGTAGTAGATGAAAATGAAATGCATAATTATTATTATTAAAAGAGTAATTAAATAATCTTATAAGAAATAAGTGATTCCTAATCTAACATTTATTGTATTTTAAAGTGCTATTTGTTTTAAGACTAAGATATATAAATCATCCATCAAGAATCCTAATTGTCTACTACTTAAATATATTATATATTAGAAGATTTTATTATCGTAATTATAAAAAATAAACGTTTGTACTGAGTTATTGATTATCTTGGATAATTCTATACACGTCATGTTAAGACAAAGTGGTCCAATATTTTATCACACCTTTGACGACACGTTTGGCGCATTGGCTAAGAGTATGACTCGCATCACAATGTAAATAGTAGGTTTAATAGACGCAGCAACTAATGCACCAACGTTTTGCGGGTTCGATTCCCGCACGGAACAAATGAGTATTGTTCCGGTTTGGATTTTGGTTTTATGTTTTTTTTACTTTATTTTTTTTTTGTATTATAATCAATTATTATGTCTCCATAATACCTACTGTTGGCTACTTACTAAGAAAGAAAGAAAGAGAAAAACTATTTATTTGTCACAGACACAGAAAAAGTATTACATATAAAAGAAAACATTGCAAGGCATAAGATTAGTCTGTGACAAATATGTGCACTTGATGTGCACACTCAGCTATATTGTTGCATTGTGGTAGTGTCCACAACTCTATTATTGAGTTATAGTTGCTAGTAAAAGCTAACCTCTCATTATACGGAAGGCCTATGCATTCATTAGTACAAGATGTGCACCGAATCGTTTCGATGCAACGATGTGCCGTGATCGAACATGATATTGTTGTTTATTGTACTTATTTAAGTGCGCGCGATAATTTTTGCTTGGCTATGTCAGTTCGACACCATACCAGATTATGATACACACAACAACCGATCGGACTGATCGCGTCGACTGAACACAGCAGTCTAACTTGAGAATGTTGTTACATTAGCATCTCAAACTAGAAACGACAGTAAGTTGTCCCATTGCATTGCTACTACAATGATATGTCGGTGAATGAAATACAATATTATATCGTGAATCAGACGGATCGCAGATGACAACGGTATTATTGGGAGCGTCTGCGTCTGCTCACTTTGTTCTGAGTGATGCAGATCACATTTATATTAATCGATCTCGATTGTAAAATTGGGGCTTCTGTATCACGCAGCTCGAGCGGCGACGCGAGAGCAAGTGATGCAGAAGCCCCAATTTTACCTACTCCTGTTTCACCATATTCACTTTGGGAGGCTTAATAAATGAACATAACTTATTGCTTGAGTATGATATCAATAACTATTAACTTTTGCAATAGTAGATAACTCACAATGTGAAACAGTTGCAGCTCCTTACAAATATAACATGTAAAACCATTATACTGGCAGTTAAAAAGAGTGGCTACGAGTTTTATTGCCCGTTCTTTCTCGTGGTTCTACCTATTGCATTGCGAACGTGGCAGTAAATGTAAATGTAGAATCATCTAGTAATTAACTTTAACTTTTGACGTTCATAAGCGTCACTTTGTGGCCTAAATGAATAAATGATTTTGAGTTTGAGTTAAAATACCTTGGCAGCGGTGAAATATCCGACAGGTATATAGTTATTAAAATACCTTGGCAGCGGTGAAATATCCGACAGGTATAGAGTTATTAAAAGACCTGATATCGGTGAAAGATCCGACAGGTATTATGTTATTGAAAGACCTGACATATTGTAATTGGCAGTTATATAATTCGTAATTCGTTCCATAGAAATTGATAGACCTGCAATACTAGACTGCCGGACAGTGGAATCATATAACCTTTCAACCTACAGGTCGCACTGAAATGATCCTGGAAGAAACATACTGACAAATGATTGGCATCGAGGTCAAACAGAGCTATCCATGTGATGTCTACGTCTTGAGATGTAAGTCAAACATTTTATCCATACACGCATATTATTCCAATTGCAATGCATATCGGCGTTCAGTTACAAACCCCTTAAGCAACTTTATACCTCGCCGACAATACCCTCCAGCTGGATGGTTTGAATAAAGTTGCAATCTCGCCTAGATCCCACATTTGTTTTAAATGTCGATGCATTTGTACTGAGAAAATTTATTTCATGTCTTCCTGAAAGGAAGTTCATTGGTGCTCAAACACCATTTTTATCTTCTGAGTTCGCTGACCCATCTTTTGATACACCAGGTAACGTGGACTTGTTGTTGGGTTGTCAGCGAAGTCTTATTGGAAGGCTTAGTGAAGGGGCCTCCAGCTTCACCTATTGCCCAGAAGACTAAACTGGGCTGGATTTTGTCAGATAATATCCAGAATTCATCGTTTTCACGGCCAGTATGTTACAACGCTATTGTGAGCCTAGACATGAACGCTTTACAACGCAATTTTTAGGAGTAAGAATCAGATCAATCTGGCTAATAAGTTAGTAAAACTAGGTTAACAGAAGAAGAGCAAAAATTTGAAGATTTCTACTCTAACACAACTACGAGAGACGCCTCGGGGTGATACATAGTTAGATTTCAGTTTAATTCTAATGACCCGCGTAGTGAAGATGGTGGCTCAGAAGCTATAGCTTGTAAACGTTTTTTCATGCTGGAGAAACGATTATTAAGGAACCCTGAATTAAAGACTTATGGTGCTGTTATCAATAAGTATATTCATTTGGAACATGCAGAGTTTGTTCCAGAGTCGGAGAGACACAAGGTTGCTGTATATTTACCGCACCACGCAGTCATCCGCAGTGATAACAGCACGGCTATGGTTAAGGTAGTCTTTGATGCCTCTTGTTCGGGATACAATGGGGTATCCTTGAAAGATAAAGCTTATACAACTATGGTTTACACACGGACCATAGGTCAAAACGGTTGTGTTCACGTCAGTTCAGTAGCATCCAAACCCAAGGTGGCCTCAGTCAAAGTGGTATCCATACCACGTTTGAACTATGCGGCTCAGTGTTGCACTCAAAACTTCTTGCTGAATTTTCGGACACCTTGAAGGTTGGCAGAGATAATATTCATGCCTGGACTGACTCCTCGGTGGTTTTGGCTAGGCTAAGCAGCCATCCGAGTCGTTGGCAACCCCTGGGTTAGTTACAGAGTATCTAAAGTAGCCGAGATGGACAATGAACAGTGGTCGCATGTATAGTGTCAGGACAATGCTGCAGATTTTGCGTCAAGGGGTTTAAACAAGCTAAATTGTCACAGCTACAAAGGCAGTCAAAGGGGACCTAGTTGGCTATCGCATGTTACAATAATTTAAAGTAAAGAGAAAGTAATAAATTACATTGTTTACATTTTTACTATACTGATTCTTAGTTATTTCCTAAACGCGTGGACCGATTTACACGCACCTTTGTTCTGCCTTTACCCACGTCATCTGACTTTCATGTCTTTTATAGCAGCTGTGATGCGATTCTACATATGTGTAGTCTGTAAATGTAAATTTTAAACATAATATAAACAAATCATTATTACATATTTATATACTGGTTCAAATAGACTTGGATCGAATAGCCTAGCCTCTTTATTAAACGGAGCTTATTGATATACTCTAAAACATTTTAGGCTCCTAAGCTTGGAGCATAGATGCACATTACTTACAATAATGATTCTGTACGGCATATGCAACAATAAGTATAATTGTGCTGAATTATCGAAGGCTATGTTATGTAGTACCCAAGACTGTTAGTTATTCAGAGAGATGTGCGCGTACCTCGATGGTTCTACACGGAAAAGTGTAGAACTAATGCCGGAGAGCGCGCGCCTGTTCACCGTTTATTGACAACGTACAACTCACATTTCATGAATTTAGACATATTCGCTCACACTCATTCTAAATTTTAAAAACATGCATCTGAATTTTTTGCTGGTCAATAATGTATATCCTGATCAACCGAGATACAATATAATTTTCGTTTTACAGGTCCGTTATCTTCTCCACTTCACGTGCAGTTTCGTGGACAATTATGTGGGTTATACTTGTTTAATATTTAAGTACCAAACTATTTGTAAAAACTGCAATATATAACTGTTTTTTGTCCTAAATAAATTAAATAACATATACAAAAAACTCCTATATGCACGTAAATATTGAGACTAGAACTGGCTCTCTGATTGAAATCATCTGATGAAATCATTGTGTAGTACATTAATGAACGTAGACTAAACGTACAAATTAATTTAAAATACCACCTACCTTTTGAAGATAGTAAAGATATAGTCCACTTTTATAAAAGTAAAAAATAAGACCCGGTATCTTAAAAAAAGCTTAAATTTAAATTCGCATACTTATGCTTGATTTTTCAGGATTGAGTATTTTGTATTTTCTTGTCTCTAAATTATTCCCATCTAAATTTGCCCAGTCTAATTACTACTAGTCAAGTTGAAATAGTAGAATTAGTCATGGGAACCGTCCATTTGCTCTCTAATGAACGGTAAATTTATACTTACAATTAAGTATTTCACAGCAGTTGGTTTTACTAACTATTAAATAAATATTTACCTTCTCTGCCGCAGCACAAGAGATCAGATAACACATATTTCGTGCCAAGAGCTGTCTGATTATTATCGGTTGGTGTATAACAAAAGTGTTGCAGCCGAGTCCAGCACGGCACTAGACGTATACTATGTTGATCCATCGCCATACACTCTCCGTCTAATGGATCCAGCTCTTCTATCATGTCATCCATAATCTCAGATATATTTTCGAACGGAACACCTGAAAAATTGTAAGAGTAAGTGCAAGTTGATTCCAGTGGTAAGTCAACTAGTTAGTTATCGCTGACGCGCCTCTAGGTTGTCCATCACTTAGCTCCTGCAGCTACAGTATTCCTTGCACGACGAAACGTACACTTGATACACATGACACAGCTGCTAAGCGTGGTATACAACCTCATCGGCTTACACTCATCAGTCATCACAGTACACATTATATACAAACCCTCTACGGTCAGGTATGTTCCGGCCGAGTGACCCGCTCTAATGCCTGTGTGATACATTTTGTCCGCATTCATGAAAGACTTCATTGCATTAAGGAATGTGGCGTTTATGGGCGACATGAGCAATTCACCTGTAACACAATAGAACATTATGAACATGACCATATACAAACAAATGCACACTTGGTTATTTGTTACGCTTTCAGAATCAGAATCAGAAAAAATATTTGCAAAAATACTGTTATAAATGGTGTTACAAGGCAAAGCATACAAGATTTAGGTATTTTGACCAGTAATATAGCGGCATGCAAATATTATTTTTATCAAATAAATTTAATAATTATAATTAATAAGGCAAAGAAAATTAAACAATACAAAATTAATAGAAATAATTGGATTGGATGTCAGGGGAAAATTAAAATAATAATTTTAAGAATAGTTACAATCAATATAAAATAATAAAATAAAATTAATGTCATCAAAAATTAAACTAGAAAAATGTACAAAATAATATTAAATTTAATTAAACGGCTACTGCGCAATTATCTAATTTATCTTTCATGTAATCTGCCAGAGTGTAATAACATCTATTTATTAATAATCCATTGAGTCTCTTTCTAAAAATATTAAGTGGAGCTTCTTTAATTGTTTTGGGCAATTTATTATATATTACAGATACCATGTGAAAAATGCTTTTATGCATTGATGCAGTGTTAGTTTTACGCACACAAAGCCTATGTACGTCTCGTTGTCGTCTATTAAACTGAAACCAGCGTAAACAAATCTGGATTGCGTTTAACTATAGTCGTATTTTTAATTAGACGAAGCCAACTGACAGAAGCTAAGTCACTTTGTAAAATAATGTTGTCATATTTAAAGTAATAGTGATGCGTTTTGTTCTCGTTCAATCAGATGAACGAACATTGAGTGTGAATAGTTAATCATTTCAAACTATAAAAGAATATTATTTCTATATTACAATAAAAGTGCTCTGATATAAGTTACTAGTAGTTATGTAAGTAGTATAAATTGTTATATTTTATACATCTACAGGGTGTAAAAAGACCCTAAACGAAAACTGAAATCCCATGTTGTACCAATCACTACAAACATTTTTTACTTCGGCATCATACCTGCGAAATTACTGGTTCAGGAGATATTGAGGCTCAAAGTTAGTATGGAATTTTTCTAATTAAGTACAAAATTGATGCATTTACCCCGCCAAGATGTTCGCTAGATGCCCTATGACCCCATGGATAGGTAGATATTTCGAGCATTGCACGCGTGCGCTTTAAATTGCGGTTTAAAAAATGTGAAAACTTAAAAAAAATCGTTTCCCAGGTATTATTTTTGGTTAGCATGACTTGGCATGATGTCCACAACGAGTAAACTTCGGCTTGGTCATGGGTCTCGTGACCTGTATAGTTTCAACTACATGATGTATTGAAAATAGAAGAGTCGTACAAGTTTCCTAGCAATGTTTTCCTTAATGTTTAAAACACTCGGTATTCAGTATAGGTAAATAATATAGGAACATAGTCTTCGAAAACTTGAACACCGTACCCGATATCGGCCGTTCGGCACACTAACTATTCACTAGACAATCGATGCAATTTCATTCATTCAAGAGTTTTTTCAATCATTCACTTTGTCACAACACTATTTTTATTTCATCATAAACTGACAACACAGTAAACGTCAGTTGACTTCGTCTAATAAAAAATACGACTATAATAAAGCTACTTCCGATATATACAAACATGGCAAAGTTAATAATTTATGCCTAAGGAATGATGGTCGGCAGCTATCTGTACTGTTTAATGCAAACATGGCTCTAATGCACCGCTTCTGCATCTTGAACACAATGTCCCTGTTCGCTGAATTTCTGCAAAAAAGTATTCCATACCATAGGACAGAACCGACCAGACCATGGTATTCCCTTACAACTGACTTTAAATTAGTTATTTATGCCAGTTCATATAGCGCGTAAACGGACCTACTGACTCTTTTACAAAGCGCATCAATATGTAGCTTCCGTGTAATTTGGCTGTCAATAGTTAGCCCTAGGAAACTTGTTGTTTGGGTTTCGCGAAAGAGTTGACTTCCATGGTGAATGTTTAGTTTACTCAGTGGGCCGGCCCGTTGACTAAAAGACATAGCGGTGGTTTTGCCAATATTGATACGTAGATTATTTGCATCTTACCATTTGATTACATCTTGTAATGTGTTATTTACTTCTTGTTCGTAAGTATTACTATTATTACATTTTATTGCAATTGTACTATCATCTGCATACAGAGTCATTGGATTTGACGTGGCTTTAGGCTGATCGTTTATGTATAGAATGCATAGGAGTGGTCCCAGGATTTTTCCTGTGGCACACCATACATTATTTGCCGTTGTTTGGAGACGTATATAGTTTTCTTTTTAGTTTTTACATCGAATTTACTTAGTTTAGTGTATTGTACGCGGTTCTTGAGATATGTTTCGAGGAGTTTAAGAGTATTACCTCTTATACCATACCTCTCAAGCTTGTTTAACAATATGTCATGGTCCACATAGTCAAAAGCTTGCGTCATATCCATGAATATTGCGCAAACCGGTGTGCGTTTGTCCATATTAGTCATTAAACATTCTAAAAAGTCGTAAATTGCCATATAAATGGACTTATTACGCCTAAATTTCAAGTGTTAACTAGACAAGCAGTCTTCACAAAATATGCACATATTGGTGGTAACCTTCTGCCTGGCATCGTGCGCTGGCCTCGTCCCACGTAGACAACGTCTTGTGCCGCGTGATGGCACGTCTGGATCTGGATGGCGCGACCGCGTCGCCGCCGAGCGCCACATCTGTCACATACGTACTGTCATATAAAGTGCATACAACATGAACACATTTAATGTTAAAATCGTTTGGCAGCCCAGCGACTTGTAGCGGTAGCGACATACCACTGAGGCTATCTATCATTAGTAAAATTTTTGAAAAGATTATTTTGCATCAATTAGAGAGCCACTTTCACACAAATAATTTATTTCACAGTGAGCAGTATGGCTTCACTAAGGGTCGCTCCACCGTTGATGCCGGTGTAACTTTGTTAAAGCATATTTTTAATGCTTGGGAAAACTCGAAGGATGCCATTGGTGTTTTTTGTGACCTGTCAAAGGCGTTTAATTGTGTAGAACATAATACACTTTTACGTAAATTGAAACTTTATGGTATTAGAGATACCGCACTCAATCTTGTTGCCAGCTACCTTAGAGATAGAATTCAGTATGTAGATGTTAATGGGAGTAGGTCTCTAGGTTTGCCAGTGGGAATGGGCGTTCCACAGGGCTCTATTCTCGGTCCATTTCTTTTTTAAATATATATTAATGATTTGCCGTTCTTTGTACAAAATGTATGTGATATTGTTTTGTTTGCTGACGATACGTCACTAATTTTTAAAGTTGATCGCAATTCAAGTAACTTTGATACCGTTAATAACACTCTTGCACAAGTATTAGATTGGTTTTCGACAAATAATTTGGTACTAAATTCTAGCAAAACGAAATGTGTTAAATTCTCTTTGCCTAATGTCAAAAGTGTTCCTACTAATATAATTTTAAATAAGGAAACAATTCAACTAGTCGAATCTACCGTATCCTTGTGTCTAACTTTAGATAGTAAGCTTCTGTGGGGCGCCCAAATATCCTGTCTCGCAGTAAAACTTAGTTCTGCAGCGTTTGCAGTTAGAAAAGTTAGGGAATTCACAGATATAGATACTAGTTTACTTTAGTTATTTTCGCAGCGTAATGTCTTACGGAATAATGTTATGGGGTACAGCTGCTGATATACAGACTATTTTTGTCATCCAAAAAAGGGCCATACGTGCAATTTATAAGTTAGGTGCTAGAGATTCTTTACGTGATAAATTTAAAATAGTAGATATATTGACAGTTGCATCGCAATATATATACGCTAACTTAATGTACATTAAAAAAACTTAATACTATACCGCAAAAATAGTGATTTGCACAAAGTGAACACCAGGAATAAGCATAAACTGGTGGGAACTAACTACCGTCTACATAAAGTTCAGAACTCATTTGCGGGGATTGGTATACGATTTTTCAACAAATTGCCTCTTGAAATAATGAATTTACCCATGCACAAATACAAACGGACAATTAGGAACTTTCTATTACAAAGGGGTTATTACGCTATTAAGGAATTTTTAAATGATAAGACACCGTGAGGATAGGCTTAGGCTTGTTTAACTCACAATTATTTTATTTACATGTTAAGTGGAGGTGCCTCGTGAACACATGATTTTTTGCAGGATTTGGATATTTTTATGATTTGTTGAATGTAGTTTAACATTATTTATCCCTGATCATATCATTGTTCACTTGTCACCTTCACAAAATTCTTTCTACATTTGCATTCCTTCACGCGTTTCACACAAATTTATGTTAATAATAACGATCTGGAAAATGGAGGTAATTGGCGGTCATGGTCAGTATACTAATAGATTGTTTCTTACTGCTGGTTCGGATACCGTTGTCGTCATGCTCACTAAAATGTCATTTCTTGTAGTGGCGTCGTGTGTCGGGTCATCCCTGTCCCTCTAATATGGCGAGAGGGATGATGGCTGGCACATGCGTCATACTCGTGAACGGGTGCTACTTGCGATGACTGGTCGATGACGGTCTTGCGGGCTGGTATTAGATTTTAATATTTAACTGCATCATTTCCATCATAGTTCTGATCACTTTCGCGGATTGCCTGCATTATTAGGTATATATAATGTAAGTGGATGCTCCTGTTTCACCATGTCAATTCTGAGGAGGCTAACCAAATGAATATCAAAAGTATTATGCTTGAGTATTATTATGTACAGTAAATATATACAAGTGATATAGAAGGTGTAACAGTTGCAGCACCTTACAAAATGTAAATTATGTGTATTATGCAAAACCTGGCGATCAAAAAGAGTGACCGTGAGTTTTATTGCCCGTTCTTTCTCATGGTTCTACCTATTGCTTTGCGAACGTGGCGGTAAATGTAAATGTAGAGTCTATAAGTAATTATTTTGTAAATTTATTATTTTGACGTTCATAAGCGTCACATTGTGACCCAAATGAATAAAGGATTTTGAATTTGAATTTGAATTTATCGGGCGATGGCGAAGATAATCAGTATGGCGACATCTACCGGATATATGGAGACTATATTTCTTGACTTTGTTTATTGTTTCAGTATTAAATAACAATCATTCAATAATTATCGTGTATCAAAGTTCATCATCTCAACACACTGGATATGGAACTGAACAAAAGATATTTTTTCATCTGTCATTTTTTTAATCTATAGAAAGATCTCTGTAAAAACATTCAGTTTCTTAATACCATTGTTTCATAAAGTCCATCGCTTAGAATGATAGGTGCTCCTAAAGTAGTAAAACAACAACTATTAAAATCATCATCATCATTGCAGCCTTTCACTCCCTACTCACGTCCACTGCTGGACATAGGCCTCTCGTAATTTGCGTCACAATAGTAGTGTTAGCAAATTAGGAGGGCTTGGCCTACTATACCACGCTGGCCAAATGGGTTGGTATAGCGTTTGATGTCGAGTTTCCGTCTTTACGTGCAAAGACGGTATTTGCATCGTATTATCCCTTTGTCGCCTCTTACGACACCCACGGGAAGATAGGGGGTGGCGACACTTGTATTCTATGCCGGCGAAACTATTAAATAAGACTGATAAATCTAGAAAAAAATAATATGCTGTAGATCGTAATGAAAACTTTAAATAAAAATTGGTTTGAATGAGATGTAGACAGCAGTTTGGGACATAGCAAATATTAAAAAATCGTAAATAAAACATTGTCGTTTATACAAACACTATGGAAAACAAAGTTATATTTGCTGGCGATACAATGAAATTTATACTTCATTAGGAGAACATATTGGGACATGTTGAGTAGATACCTCTACAACGAAAGCCTTCATAAGCGAGTCCGACTCGCACTGAACTGATAACGCCATAGTCACCAAGTATTTTTATATTCGTACCTGAACACATATTCGTCGTTATTTACACCATATGAACTAGTTGTTACATTGTAATAAACAGTAAAAAACAAAAATACCTAATAAATTAAAACTAAATGTATGTACAACATTCAAAGGTGTCACAGCAAGCACCAAAAGGTAACATTTAAGGCAGGCGCACACTGACGTCGCGGCATGGTACGGCACGGCAAAGGATTTTATTACTGATCAAGTTATTATTATTCTTAATAATAATAATATATAATAATATTCTACCACATACACACATCACCATCTAGACCCAAGCTAAGCAGAGCTTGTGTTATGGGTTCTAGATAATGGATAAACATACATATATACTTTTTTTTTTTGTAAATACATACATATTATACATAGAAACACCCAGACCAAGACAAACATCCATGTTCATGCACACAAATGTTTGACTTGAGCGGGAATCGAACCCGCGACCTTCGGCGTAGCAGTCGCTTACACTCCCGCTGCGCCAACCGGTCGTCGGTATTCTTATTTCAATGAGTTTAGAATTTATATTACTTTATTTCAATATAGTTATACCGCGGCCTGCCATTGCATACTGCGGGACGCCGTGGCATACTGCGGGACGCCGCGGCACGTAACCATTAAATAAGTTGCTGAATTCACCGGTAGTAAATCTTGTTCTCCATAAATTATGTACCCAGAATTGTTTTCTCTTCAACGTATCACTTTGTAGCTGTCTTTCTTCATCTTCAGCAAGAAGTGCTATTAATACTAAATTCCAGTCAATTGGACGCCTCGGTACAACGCGGCATGCCGCGGCACGTTGCGGCATGCCGCCCGCTTCGGTAGCCCGAAGCGTCCTTCGGGCTACCGAAGCATGCCGTGCCACGCCGTGTCGTCAGTTGGCGCCGGCCCTTATGTAAACATAACTACAGGACCATACTCCATACTGTTTGCTGGCACTCGGTGACGGTGACATAAAATATTGTTAGTGTATATGAATAAACAAGAGATAATCACAGTGCTAGAAACAAGTGTAGGTATATTTATTTATTTTAAAACTTTATGCACATAATAGTACAAAGGCAGACTTAATGCCAAAGGCATTATCTGCCAGTCTATCTTTGGGTGATGCAGAGAAACGTGTAATAGGTGTAGTTGTAAATTAAAATGAAAAACGCCAAAGACAGACCTACACTTTAATATAAAATATAAAATCATATATAACTAACTAAATCTAAACAGTGAGAACTTTAGACTTAAAGCAGACCTAGAGAAAAGCTTAAAAATTAATGACGTATAAGCGTCATTAATTTTTAATTTATTTATTATTATTAGCGTCGTCAAGAAGGTAACGTCAGACAGCATAATACAAATGACACCTGGACGTAGTAAGAAACGTAAGGGTCAGCACATTACAACGTTAAAAAGCGCTATTAGCCAGGTCAAACACGTAAACACAAGCCCTGGATATGAAATTAATGAGAAGGAAGAACACAGTAGCAGCAATAATGCAATGAACATAAATATGTGTACCAGTACTGAAAACTCTAGAAAACCTCCGAAAAATGCTGATCTTCCCCAGACAAACAATCACGGACCTACAACATCACAGTCTTTCCCGCTGGAAGATAATATATCGACACACAAGATTATTGTTATTGCCGATGACCAGGGACGCCATATCCAGAATACTCTACAACGATTGGTTGGCGACTGCTTCCAAGTATCATGCTTCTGGAAACCGGGCGCTACTTTCCAGGATATCTTGGTAACTGAACGTACGCAGATAAGCGCACTAACCCATAGAGATTATGTAATTGTCATGGGTGGTATGCATGATAGGTCACCCACAATTTTTAACATTACCTTAAGTAACTTTCAATGCGTAACAAGGAACACAAATTTTATAATATGTGAGATACCATTTAATAAATGTCTTCGAGAAACTAAATTAAATTATGAATTAAGACTACTTTGTTCTAAATTTAAAAATGTCAAATATGCTGATATGAATTTTAGCTTAAGTAGACACCGCCGTTATTTATATGCACTTCATGTATGCAAAATAATACTCAAAGAAGTACTAGCTATCGGCTATCAAGCATGATCTAGGGAATATCAAATAAAGTTGAGTGCAAATAAGCCTATTTTATCTGGTAAGTCGACCCAAACGGACGTAATTGAGTTTACCAGTTCTTTAAATAAAACGCCTGTTAGTATTGAAAATGAAAATGTAAATAAAAATGATGATATGTTTTTTCGTAACTAAAACCACTAAAACAACTAAAACGTTATATGTACTTCACCAAAATATTGCCGGTTTGCTCAACAAATCAGACGCCCTCTCGGTTTCATTAGCGTCTCTTGCAGAAAAGAGAAAAGAAATAGACATACTCTGCATAACGGAACATTTTATCATGTCAGGACATCAAAATCATCTTGACATTCCGAATTACTCTTTGGCAGCCTTCTATGGTAGAGCAGATAGTAAAAGAGGTGGTTCTTGTATACTAGTAAAAACGAACATTCATGGCAAGAGTTGGCTTATATTGCAAAAATGTCTGTAGATGATGTCTTTGAGTGTTGTGCAATTGAATTGTCAGATTTTAAGATAGTGGTTATTGCTATATATAGAGTACCAATACCGAGTAGATTAAATATTTTTTATCAAAAACTAGAGCAAATATTAATTGAAATAAGTAAGCGTAAATATGTTAACATAATAATAGCTGGCGATTTTAATATCGATGTCATGAAAAACAATAACATTACGTTAGACCTAAAGTGTCTTCTGCTTAACTTTAATTTAACCTTAGCGATAGAAAAGCCCACCAGATTAATTAGTCAGACTTGTATTGATAACTTTGCACACAATTTGGGCACGTCATGCACTGCGTATATAATAGAACTTGCTTTATCTGATCACACAGCACAGGTCTTAAAATGCCAGGTGTCAAAATCCTGTACATTAAAGTTTTGGCGCAAGGAACAAACAGATTATTCCGTGGCAAACATTTGGCATGTATGTTCCTTGGGAACCGTAGGGGTGCACTAAGAAGGGATTTCCCGAAATTCCCACAGGATGGGCCAAAACGAGTAAATTTAAAAAAAATGCATGCGTAGCTGCAAGCGTCCTCTAGTATTCTATAATTGTAATAAATATATACATAATATATAAAATAATTAAACGATAAATAACCTATGACGATTCAGTTAGTACGTCTAAATAATTCTGCCGAACTCTAGTTTAAAACGTAAAACGGTTAGTGGACATCCTGATGTCAAGATGGAGAGCATTCCAGAGAAGGATAGATTGTATATTAGAGGATGAATGTACTAGGGTAGAACTGTGAGAAGGACAAAGAAGCAAAAGATTATTTGAGGAACGAAGATTTTTCTTATGTGTATTACAGAGAAATTGAAGATGGGAACTTAAAGAGATGGGCGCACAAGGAAAGTGCAGTAAAGAATGAAGAGTACACAAAGTACACAAGCTACGCCGTTGACGAATA
This sequence comes from Euclidia mi, assembly GCA_944739405.2. Lineage (NCBI taxonomy): Eukaryota > Metazoa > Arthropoda > Insecta > Lepidoptera > Erebidae > Euclidia > Euclidia mi. The sequence goes on along the minus strand of OX123206.2, from coordinate 44,943,307 downwards.
GGTAACTATCGTAACTTTAATCGGTACTCAGAAATATGGTCAGTAAATAATTTGCGTAAAGGTGGTAGGATGAAACTAATTGGTTTGAAATTGCATTTATAAATATTGCGAAGAGTTAAGGGGATAGCACGCCACCCTGTGGTAAACCTGCATTCGTGTTTGACCAAGTGGAATAAGTATCTTCAATGCGGATACGTTGCCGGCGACCAAACAGGTAACTTTGAAACCAGTCAATTACCGATGGAGATATGTTAAGAGAGCTGAGGATGCCGAGCATGATGTGCAAATCCACGGTGTTAAACGCATTACAAAAGTCAAGTAACGATAACACCGTTAGATTGCCACTGTCCATTCCTTGCCTAATATTATCTGTAACGCAAACTAAAGCCGTGGTGGTAATGTTTCCAGGTCGGAAACCTGATTGATATGGATTTAGGAGCGAATTTTCACGAAGGAATAATCAGTGCTTCTTTCCACGCTGAGGGAAAGATGCCGCAGGAAATCGACTGATTTAAAATGTTGCATAGGACTGGAAAGATTTCGTCAAGGATGGGAAGGATCATTTTGCGGCTTACACAATCATTACCGATCGCATAAGACGTAATTATAATAATAATAAATGTTTATTTCATTAACAATAAGTACAACAAATTGGGTAGTTGAAGTCACCTTGTAAGCAAAGACAATATGCTTGTGATAGGTATATACGTATATACGTACGTAGGTATATACGTACGTAATTTCCAGAATGCTCTTCTTAACATCACAAGCGGTGAATTGAGAGAAGATAAAAGGAGAATAATCTGGAGTTGGTAAAGATGAAAGATGCTGTAGAGTGTTACTTTTGATATTTTCATCAAACTTGGACGAGGAAGAGAAATGTATGTTAAGAGAATCAATTTATTTAAATTAGTTTCTGATTTTAGAGGGACACGTGTGCTGATAGCATCATTGAGCTTTTTGTAAAATATATCTACGGCCATATTTAAGTCTATGTTCTGCTGAAGTGTTAGCTCTACCCAGTCTATGTTCGCAATATCAGTATACAGGTCAGCAAGATCAGCCTTACGAAAATTCCACTCCGTACTTAAATGATGAACTGGAGTAATGGGTGTTGAGTTATTCTTCGTTACTTTTATAGATATTTTGAGCAAAATCTATAAAGGAGGGTGATAGGCGTCCATAAGTACCAAAGCTTCAGTTTTAGACGTTACATCAACACTACTTGAATCGAGAGTGGTCAATACCAAATCCAAGTTGCATCCATACTCATTGGACACATTATTACATTGTCGAAGTTTACAATATTATAAAAACCTATTAAATTGAGTCCTGACACATTTACTATTCGACTTCAAATTAAAATCACCAACTATCACGCATGGATATTCAGAGTAGGTAGAAATAGCATGTTCCATGCAAGATAACACGTCTAAATATGTTTGGTCACTGTAATTAGGGGGCAAATATACAACACACATAAAAAACCTAACCTTTTTACACGTAATAAAAACAAACAGTCATTCCTTAAGTCGTCGGTTAGGTCATCAACATCAGTAATTCTTTTTACTGTATAACAGTTCCTTACTGCTAGTAGAACACACCCCCCCCCGCCTTCGCGATGCTTACGTAAAACAACATATTCGGGAGGAAATAGTTCGCCATCATTTATTGAACTGTTAAGAAAAGTTTCTGTAATAATTATGAAATCGCTAGATATTGTTCTCATATTGTTGTAAAACATAGCAGTTTTAGATCGTAATCTTCGTGCATTCTGATAATACAGCAATATTTTCTTGTCGCGATTTTTATTTTTAAATATACTTTTATTTTTGGTAATTGTTGCAGTTCTAATTGTATGTGTAGGAAACTCACTACTTACGAAAAAACATGGACTGTTTATCGTTAGGGTTTGCAATGTGGGAGATAACTATCGGGTAACCATAAAAATTTATATAATCACTGTTGATATTAGACAAGATGTTCTTATTAATGTGTCTTATTCCAAAAGTAGTTAGCTTACCAGTACTTAGTGAGAACATTTCAAAAGAAACAATTTGATTTGTATCGTAGAAGTATCTATGCATAGCTTTATTAAAGTTCTAAATACAAAAGACTATTAAACAACTCAATCTTGTGATTGTGTGTTAATAATGTGCCGTGTACGCAGGTACAATTAGATGTACCGACGAATATTCACTTAGCCGATCCTTACTTCCATAAGCCAGCTTCCATTGCTTTAATTATTAGAGCAGACATATTTTGGAACTTGTTAGGGTCCGGTAGAATAATGTTAGGGGACAAGAAACCCATACTGTGTAAAACTAAACTTGGTTGGATTGTCAGTTGCCCAATTAACGGCGGCTATAATGGTACACAAAGGTCACCCATGCTTTGTAACTTTAACTAACATAGTTCCACACAGTTAAATAACTTAGATGACACCCAAAGCCAATTAACGCGTTTTAGGCAGCTCAAGGAAGTTTGCCATAAGTCATCTAGTTATTCGTTGAAAGGGAAACAGTGTGAAGAACAATTTGTAGATAAGAGATCACGACTAGCTGATGATCGTTTATGCGTTAAGATTCCTCTAAAGGAGTCATTTGACAATTTAGGTGATTCATTTACTCATTTTAAACGTTGTTTTCATAGACGCAGGAATAAGAAACACCTTTGTGATCAGCATGATAAGCCTTGTATCAAATTCCACAAGCAGCGTGAAATGCTCAATAAAAGTTCAGACTTATCTTGCCAAACTAATTTAAATGATCTTCACTTTCTTAGAAATGTTCCCGCAACAAATAGAAAATACAAAACGTCGTATGCTTGCAGCTATCACACGCATCTTTGATCACTATTTTGGTTTCTTATCACTATATATATTATATCATTTTCAATCGATTATCACTCGTATTGTAAATTGGGACGAACAATTGACTACAAATGTCAGATCAATAAGATTATTGCATACTTTACCAGTTATTTATAACATAAGTATTCCTCTCCTCTTTGTGTTTACATATTCAATTACCTGCTGTATGTACTGTCGCCTCTGAGCGAGCCTACGGTTCTTGCATATTTATATACGCAGTATTGAGGACCGACACAACTCAAGCGTACATTTGTTAATAGCTAACAACATTTGTATGCGATTGTGTAGCTGAATTCATGAGTTCATATGCAGCACATAGACCAATGGCAATCCTGACGACTTGATTTCGCGAAGAGTAGACACTTAATCGTTTCAAGCCTTGGATTTGTAGTGGTTTGGCCCATACTCTTTGCACCAGGACGCAGGTACATGGCCTTACGTATCAGGCAACACTGAGATGATATTTCCTGAAATAAAAGCAATCTTAACTAGTCATGCTGTGAATCACATCATCACATTACTTCAGATAGCAGGATAATCAATATCAAGCGGTATTCAAACATTTTAAGAATATAACATACCTTTTGCCATGTATTCCGCTTGATTGATAAATGTAGATAACGTTCAGTAGGCGTTTATCACTTTTTTAAAACAGAATTGCAAAGAGCCTTAAACTTCATTATTGTACAGCCGCAAAAGGAATCTTTCCCTGAGTATCAATTGCTGCTACAAAATAAGAAATTACCTTTCAAAAATAGGCTGTCAAAGTTAAGCGTTTTCTTAGATACTGATAAAGTTATGCGGGTAGGAGGTAGACTGCATCATTCAGAATATACTTTTGAGAAAAAGCATCCAATAATAGTCCAAGCCATCCAATAATAGTCCAAGCCATGCAGCCAAGTCCACTCATCACTTTGTTAAGCTTCTATTTCGTCATGAACATCGGCGATTGATGCATGCAGGGCCTCAACTTCTATTCGCAACCATTAGGGAAACTTACTGGCCGTTAGGTGGCCGTACTTTAGCCAGAGCCTGTTATCGTGAATGTGTTCGTTGCACACGCCTTAAAGGGCAGACCATTGTCACCAGCAGACTTTCCTTTTCAAAACGTTGGTGTCGGTTATGCGGGTCCGATTACATCAATTAATCGTCAAAGTCGTGGATGTAGACTGGTGAAAGTTTACATCGTAATTTTTGTGTGCTTCACGACCAAAGCCATTCATTTAGAACTGGTGGGCGATTTGACTAGCGCAAATTATTTGCAGGCGTTACATAGATTTATGTCTAGAAGAGGAAAACCTCTTCATATTTATTCCGATAATGGAACTGCATTTGTAGGTGCCTACAATTAATTATCAGCCTTTTTGAAGCGTAATTGCGGCTCCATTACCGAAAGCGTTGCTAGTGACGGCATAGATTTTCATTTTATACCTGCTTATGCTCCACATTTTGGTGGTCTTTGGGAGGCTGGTGTCAAGTCGACCAAACACCATTTAATAAGAGTGTTGGGCAATTGTCATTTAACATACGAGGAACTGAATTCGACAATCGTTCAAATAGAAGGCATATTAAACTCTCGGCCACTCACTCCTTTGTCATCAAACCCGGAAGACTTGCTACCCCTCACTCCGGGTCACTTTCTAATAGGAAGACCGCTCACATCAGCTCCCGTTAAAGACGTTCGGGACTGTTCCACCCACATGCTGGCTAGACGAGCGCATTCAACAGCTGAGGCAACATTTTTGGACCAGATGGAGCAAGGAATACGTCTCCAAGTTGCAGCTCCGTGTAAAATGGCACTCGTCTCAAGATACGCTAAAACTCAACACCCTCGTCATAGTCAAAGATGACAACTTGCCGCCGTTGAAATGGAGAATGGGTCTTCACCCTGGCACAGACGGAGTAGTATGGGTGGCCGATATCAAGACTTCCAGTGGTGCATTTAGCAAGATATGTCCACTGCTGGAAGTTGATTCCTGTTGAAGGCAAGCCTTCAACGGACGGGGGCATGTTCGAGGTCCTACGATTCTTCTGTTTTAATTATAAGTTGTGTCATGCTATTTAATTGTATCAGGCGCATCATTGACACTCGCCAGTAAACCCTTGTACCGAACAGTCGATATTTTTATTACTCACCTCAAAGTTCTAAAACCCTAAGAAAAGTCGAAATTTACCAGCACAAACCTACAGTCCACTACATGGCTCTATTTTCAAATTCCACTTTTAGTTAGTAGCTTTATTTCAGTTTAAAAGAGGGGCCATATAATTGTGCATTAAATTGTAAATTAAATTTGCTACCAGTAATAGTCATAATAATTTTTAGCAGATGTTTATAACAAAACCGTTTTATTCCAAAATGGTGCATTTTGGAACCCCATAAGAAGGGGGCAAAAATACTCCATTGTGGCCCTGGAATCACCTCGATACCGAAAGAAATACGTGCAGTTACAAATCACCCTGTATATATTATAGCTATAGTCTGACCCGGTAGGTTGCGCTATTGTCGAGTACCGAAAATAACGCGGGTGAAACCGCGGGCAACAGCTAGTAGATAATAACAGTCAAAGAAGTGTTTTCCTGTTAGCCAGGCGGCTATCAAGAATTGAGCTATCTATTAAGTTTTTGTTTTAATTGGTATAAATCGGTCGAGTAGCGTCAACATAATGTGACATTATACATATTATTATCCACGTTTTCAATCCGTTAATTTGATTACCAAACTTTATAAAATAATCCGTGTGATGATTCCGGGTCAAGTGTTATCATCAAGCAGCATCCCTCGTACGATCAGTTACACTTACGACGTCGACGAGTGTAGTTGTGTACGGTGTGGGTGCTTGCTAATGTTTCCTTCAGTCTTCATTCTCGGCGTTCTGTCGCTCGCTACTGGTAAGTGAAATGTACTTTGTGAGATCGTGTCTACGTCTGCACTATATTTAAATACAACATCATCATCATCATCGTCTCAGAGTTACGCCTTGGAGCCCGGGCTCCGTTTACTAGTCTATCTAGATATGATATTAGCTTTATTTTTTACTCATACATTTCTAACTTTTAATGGTAAACACTTCACACATCGACGTCAGTAGCTTAATATGATTATGTTGCCGTCATGTGCGATAGATGTGTTGAAATTAGTATTTTATTTTGAAAATATACTTCCATGTCAATCCTTACTGATGAACTACATTGTGCGTATCATCTGTATGCGTATCATATGTATGATCTACAACTTTATACACAGTCCTCTTCAGAAAAAAATGATTCAGCCATAGCAGCTATAAACCAAGATTTGAACGCTATCAAGGTTTGGTCGGAACGCTTTGGCCTGGCAGTGAACCCTGCTAAATGTCAGGCGATTCTCGATCTTGCAATCACTACCTGCTGTCAGTTTTGATGCATCTATAATTCCGTTTAGTTCAAGCGTCAAGGATCTTGGCTTACATATTGATGCGAACCTTAACTGGCTGACCCAGGTAGAGAATGTGAGTCGTAAAGTGACTGGTGCCTTGCGGTCGCTTTATCGACTGAAGAACTTTCTGACATTCAGGACTAAGACAATGCGAGTACAGACTTTAATATTTCCTTTACCCATCATCGACTATGGTGACGTGTGCTATCTCAACCTTAATGCAGATCTGAATAAGCTTCTTAATAATTGCATTAAATTCGTTTTTAATCTCCGCAAACGGTTGGAGTGTAGGCTTGGGGGCGCTACGGCTATACAATAAATTACCAACTTATATTTTAGACTTGCCATTAAGTTCGTTTCAGGCAGAAGTTAAAAAGAATCTTATAAATAAGGCATATTACAGTTTGAAGGATTATTTTGATGACAGGAGCGCTTGGAAGTAGTTGTTCGCTTTTGACTAGGTCAATAATTAGTAGTTTTATTTTATAGTGTAGTTAATTACGATATTCTCATTTCATACTATATTTTGCATTCATGTTCCACACTTTCATTATAACTTTGCGGATTTGTAAAATGTGGGTAACTCGTGGTCATGGGCTAACTAATAGGTTGTCGATTGCTTTGGTTTCATAATACCGTTACTTTCTGCTTCATTCACTTCTACCATAGTTCTGACCATGTTCGCGAGTTGCCTACATTAAAAAGACGTAAGTGGATGCTCCTGTTTCACCATATTTACTTTGGGAGGCTTAACATATGAACATCATTTACTGCTTGAGTATGATATCAATAGCTACTAAAAATTTTACTAGTAGATGTCTACAATTTGAAGCAGCTCCTTACAAAAATAAAATGTACCACCATTATATTTGTTTGAAAAGAGTGGCCATGAGTTTTATTGCCCGTTCTTTCTCGTGGTTCTACCTATTGCATTGCGAACGTGGCAGTAAATGTAAATGTAGAATCATTAAGTAATTAACTTAAATTTTGACGTTCATAAGCGTCACTTTGTGGCCTAGATGAATAAATGATTTTGATTTGATTTGATTTACGGCGCGAGGACTTCAGATTTTTTTTTACCAAAAAAGTGTTATTTTTGCAAATCGTTTATTTTCTCAATTCTATCGCATAAAACTAAATATAAGGCTAAAAGTGTCTTGATGTTTTTTGTCTCCGACTAACCGTTTGTCACAAAAACGATCTGGAAGGGATCCATAGGTTAGGTTAGAACTGTGACCAACTGCCTCGAAATTGACATTATATTTTTTATTACACTTGATACACGTTTCTTTCTGAGTACCTATGAGTGAAAAAATTTTGGTTATAATGTTTAGGGATAAAAGCGTTATGATAAAAAGCAGTAGGAGTTTAAATATATTAACATTAATCATATTATTAATTTTAGTTTTCAGAAACATGAGTGTTATGAACATCGCCGGTTGCACTAAAAATATTATGAATGAAAACTTTAGTATGAACAATTTATTGTATGTGTGTAGGTGTATGTATATGTGTATGTATATATGTCTGTGTATGTCTATGAACTTCTTGTATTTTAGTAAGTATATTATTCTGGTTGTCTTTGAAACTGCACCATTTATCGGACTAGGCTTATTTGCCATCTGTCCATCCTAAGGTTGCCTGGAAGAGATTGCTTTCAGCGAAAAGGCCGCCATTTGTACATTCTGTTTGTGTTTTGTTTTATAATATAATTTTTGTAAGGTGTACAATAAAGAATAATCTAATCTAAATAAATATGTATATCCTAAATAATTCACTATATAAAGTTAAAATATTACAATCTGAAAATGTATAAACGCCTCCGCTTAGAGTTTAATAAAAAATTATTTAAATACTACAGAACTAAACTTAAGGAACTAATAAATGCCACATTAGGGGCGGAACATATCTGACCGAAGATCCGTCGAACGTATCTTCGGTCGCGTCTATTCCGTCAAATGAATCGGTACACATCTGATGGAAAATGCGTCGAGCGTATCTGTACACATTCGCTGAAAGCGTGGCTATTATGCACACATATAAGTTTGTTCGTGCAGGGCCGTACTCAGGGCAGCTCAATATTTTACTGTCATATTCTTTTACCTAATCATTTTTCGTGTTCCCTGATGTTATGTAGTCACTGAAGTCCTGTAGTTATTTATATTGCAATTCGAGTTTGACTATTAAAAATATGTCTGACTTCGAAGATTTTTATAGTAGCCAACAAGCGTTATTTAAATATATATCCTATTTAGATATGGAGGTTCAAAAATAAAAGACGATAATACGATTTGGTTACGGTTTTCACAAAACTTGTACAAATGATATAGAAGGGGTTACAGACTACAGTTGCAGAGCAAGACACAAAATGTTTTCTATATAGGTATGTATGGAAATTGTATACCCAAAATGGGTCCTCGATCCAAGCTAGCAAATATGCGTGCACTCATAGCACATACTAACACTACATTATTCTACACATTTCGTTTCTGAAAAAATAAGTAAGGTCTGGCGGCCCAGGAAACTTACGATCTTAAAATCACCGATCTGGGAATGACATGGATATGGTATGTCCAATACCTACGAATTTAGCGTGCACACCTATGAAATTAGCGTGCACACCTACGAAACGTTGGGCAAATAAAAAAGCTGCCATTTGGGTTGTTCTCCAGAATGTAATCGATAACGATATGGAGCCGGTTAGAGGAGAAAAATACATTTTTGTAGTAAGTAACCTTTGTTAGTTTAAATCTTTTGCCAGATTAGTTTATTCCATAATGCAAATGTGGGCGAACATGGCAAAGCGAAAGACGACCCTTGTATGAAACATGTAACAAAATATTCTCTGAGAGCCAATATCGGTTTTTTAGACATATTTATGCACAAAAACAAAATTATTATGTTCGATAGACAACGATTTCACAGCAGATGTACCACAAACCTTGGCGAAAAATATGGCGATAGTGGCACGAATGACATTTCTAATAAAATATCGTCATGATTAATTAATAAATTAATTTATTTATTAAAGCTTTATATACACAACGTATACAGGCGGACTTAATGCCATGGGCATTATCTCCCAGTCTACCTTAGAGTGGTGCAGAGAGAAAAGAAGTAGGTGTTATATAAAGAAAATGAATTTGAAATAACACAAATAGGTAATAAAAACTAAAGATACATTCACATTAAAACATATATAGGTAGGTAGATAATTTACATATACTATAAACATACATAATATAGATGTATTATAGAACTACATACATTCATACACATATAAGAATATATAAATATATATACATACATATGGTATATATTATATACATATTAAACCAATATGAAATTTAAACGACTTATGATACATTCGCTGACTCAGCCAGTAGAAGTTCCTTCACCTTGAACTTGAAAGTATTCTTAGTCTTGGCCATCCTGATTTCAAGAGGGAGGGCATTCCAAAGAAGAATAGATTGGACAGTAAAAGAGGAATGAAGAAAATTAGAGTTATGAGAGGGTACAGTGAGGAGAAGATTATTAGATGAACGGAGGTTTCGTTCATGGTTAGAGCATAAATATTGAAAGGAGGAAGATAAATACTGGGGAGAAGTTGAAGATGTAAGAATAGTATAGAGGGTAGTGAGAGCACGCAAACTACGGCGCTGACGTGTGGGAAGCCACTTTAATTGGGAACGATAAGTAGACACATGGTCATACTTGCGAAGATTGAAAACGAATCGAATGCAGTTATTTAGAAGACGGTCGAGTTTATCAAGGAGATCTGCATTCAGGTCAAAGTAACATACATCACCATAGTCGATGAGGGGGAAAATTAAAGTCTGCACAAGCATTGTCTTTGTCTCAGGTGGTAGAATGTTCCGGAGGCGGTAAAGAGCGCGCAGGGTACCGGTGACCTTTTGACTCACCTGGGTTACCTGGACTTGCCAATTCAGCGTCGCATCTATGTGTAGCCCAAGGTTTTTGACCGCAGGACTCAAATTGATGGTGATCCCATTAAAGACTATAGACGGCAGGGACGATAACTCTAGTCGTTTTAAAATCCATTGACTACCCACAATGATAGCTTGGGTCTTCCTAGGATTTACAGTTAGCCCAAACTTCTCACACCAGGACAATATAGCTGTCAAGTCGTTGTTAATTTTGTCGATCGCCTCATTGACGTGTTCCACACTTACTTGGGAGTAAATCTGCAAGTCATCGGCATACAAATGGTAAGCGCACTGAAGATTTCGAGTTAAGAGATTTATAAAAATAGAAAATAAAAGGGGAGAAAGAATGCCGCCTTGAGGAATGCCAGAAGCAGTATCACACCATCTCGACGATAACTCGTCGACATGGATCGACTGCTGGCGACCTCAAAGATAATTTGAAAACCAATCCAAAGCTCCAACCGAAACCTTGAGGTGGGAGAGGATAGATAATAGGATATCGTGACTGACGGTATTGAAGGCAGTGATTTTGGTGTTTTCCATGCCCTCACGAATATTGCCAGTCACTTTGAGGAGGGCAGAGGTTGTGCTATGACCAGGCCTGAAACCTGATTGCAGAGGACTCAACAATTTGTTGTGTTGGATAAAATTTGATAGTTGCTTGTGCGCACAGGCCGCAAGCACTTTGGAAATAAAGGGTAGGATAGAAATAGGACGGAAGTGTTCAGGGAGGGTGGGACTTTGGGTTTTGGGCAAAGGTATTATATATGCCTTGCACCACAAGGAGGGAAAGGTACCAGAGAATAGGGAAAAATTAATGATGTGGGATATCGCCGACAGTAGATGATCTAGGATCGTCGTAATCATACGACGGCTAATAAGGTCACATCCCACAGCATTCGATTTTATTGATAGGATGACCTTTTTGATATCGTCTGGACTCTGGAGACTCTGGAGAAAAGCAAAAAGAATCAATGTTGGGTTGAGGTAACCCCGCTAAATAATTAACAGTATGACTCACGACTTGGTGATTCAGCGAAGCAGTATTGGTGAAATATCGATTGATATCATCCAAGTCATGAGTCCCATGAAAATCAAAATGCCGCTGTTTGCCAATGCCTAGTGTTCCAAGGAACTTCCAGGTACTAGCAGGCGATGTGCAAGAGATATTATTAAGAATATGTCGGCGTTTAGCATTGTGCACCATCTGATTGCACCGATTTCTTGCAGACTTAAAACGCACCCAATTTTCTTCACATCGGTCCCTTTTGTAGTTCCTGAACGCTCGGTCCCTACGTCGCATTGCCATCCGAACACCCGCTGTAATCCAGGGTGCTGGTGGACGCTTCAGTTTCACCCGTTTCACGGGGGCATGGTCGTCGTAAAGTTCACAGACTGCTGCGTTGAAAATATCCACTTTTTCGTCCACCGTGGAGGCGGATATCAAGCTGTCCCAATTTAACTTTGAAGCGTCTTGCTTCAGTTTATCCACATCCATACGACCAAAACAACGCATGTGCAGAACTTTGGGTGGGGATTTGGGGGGTTTCAGACGGTAAGACAGGAAAATAAGGTCATGACGGGAGAATCCAGGTGCAGAAAGTTGGCCATAGGATGTGACTAAGGAAGGAGAGGAAGTAAGCATTAAGTCAAGCCAGGTGTCCTCCCCGCTATCGTTGTGGTGAGTGGCTTGTAACGGTATTACGTGGAGGCTGGCAGACTGAAAGATGTCGAGTAGCTTACGGGAACGACAGGAATGGCGGGAAAGGAGATCGGTGTTGAAATCACCCATGACAATGTGATGAACATACTGAGACCCTAAAGATTCCAGAATCGGCTCGAGACTGGAGAAATAGTCGGCACAAGGGGGACAATAGACGACGACAAGAACAGCTCTCGCGCCCTTGGCGTCAATCTCAATAAATAGATATTCCGCAGACGAAGAGGTAGGTGAAGAAGACGCTAAGATTTTAAACGAGCAGCTGCTGCGGAGGTATATTGCTACACCACCACCTCTTTTACCGACTCGATCATTGCGAATAAGTATGTAGCCAGGCAAAGAGTAGGAAGTAGAAGAGAGAACTGGTTTTAGCCAACTCTCCGAAACCAAGATGGCATGCACATTTGAGCCTGAAAAAGCTTCCAGCAGGTCACTGTAATGGCTGGGTATGCTTTGCGCATTAATATGACAAACATTAAAAAATAATTGATGTTGAAATGACTTATGAAGGCATTCGCTCAATGTGCCATCAGCCGAGCAGAAACTTTCATTATCCGATGAGGTAGCTGACTCATTGGCCGACAAATATGTATCCAAGTCCATAAGTAAGTAATATAATACATATATAAATATAAATACTGATAAATATAATATGTACTAAAAATAATAGTGAATATACTTTGAGCAACACAGTCCTCTCTGCACCACCCGCCAGCATACACAAACAATAAAAATTAAAAACTAAACGTAGCACTAAGAAGAGAACATTGACATATACTTATATATATATATAATAATATATATACTTATTATAGTTTATAATAATTAAAAGGTCCTGTGAGAATATCAGTGTTGCAGTTCAACTGCAACAAGAGCTGACACAGGCCCTTATTTGGTCTCCACGAATCGACTGTCTGTATGATATTGTTGTATAGTTAACTGTACCTATTGTTTGGAGATAAGAATAAAAAAAAATATTTTCTTCTTCTTCTTCTTCACATAGTTTCCGAACGTAGTTTTTAAACTGTCACCAGAATGTCAAACATCTTACTCTATGACAGCTACGACAAAACAAACATAAAAAAAACTCATAAAACCTAAAAATGAAAACAATCACACATGATAATAAAATTAAAGTAGTTACAAACTAAAACATAAATATAGTGAAGAGTGATACTATTTACGAATTTTGGAGGTTGCGTTCGACGTACCCGCAGATCCGGCGCCACTCTTCCCCGCGGTTGCGGCTACAACTCGTCTAGGATATTTCTGCGTCAAACAGTTCAGCTCCTCGTTGGTGGATATTTTATGACGAGTGCCATCCGTCGCTTTCACAACGATGACACCATCCTGGGTCCAACTTGATCGCATCCCAAAATGCAGCCGAGCCTTACTAAAGATAGGGCTTAGTGAGAAATTCCTTCACGGACACTGAAGTACCCTTTAGTCTGGTCTTAGCCCTCCAGACTGCAGACCTCTGATCCACCGCAGAAAACCAAACCAGGATTGGACGGTGATGACCTTCACTGGATGCACCGATTCTGTGACAAACACTAATATTATCTGTGATCACACTTGGAAGCTCAATGTTTTGTAGAATCCTTGTCACAGAAGCCCTACAGTCCTCCTTTTCTGCCTCAGGCACACCCAGAAATAACAGCGCTTTGCGTCTGTGCCTAGTCTCAATGAGATCTATGGCTTGAGAGCACTCTGCTATTTGCTCCCGTAGAAGACTGAGCATCGCAGACATGAGCTCCCTGAAGATGCGAAACTCTTCTGCGACCTTTGCAACTGTGTCCTTCGCCGTACCTCCATGAAGCTGCGCCTCGAGTTCTGCCATCCGCTTATTGAACATTTCTTCTAGATTGTTCTGTGCATTTTTGATATTCGTCAGTTCAGACATTGTGATGCCTCGATTCAAGTGATCTTGTGCTTCTTATAATAATAAAGTTGATGTGAATGTGAAGTGCTGGCAGGTGGTGTAACTTTCAGATTTAAGTTTACATGCAGCTATGTAACTCCTCTAAAAACGTGAGTACTGTGTATTTATGGCTTACAATACTCAGTGTAAACAAAGATTGTTCTTAAAAATACTTTAAAATAATTAAATAAAAACTTTTAAATTTTGCGTATATGTTGACTTTTTGACACCTACCGCCAAAAAAAAAAATTATTCAGTAAACTATGGCTATCTCTTTTTTCTGACAGAGATATCCCTAAGACAAAACGAGACAACACTATGTTTGGTGGCTTTATGTCGATTTCGTATATATGTGTATATATGTGGGGATACAGCCGTGAGTCTATAAAAATATAAAATATAATAATATATGTGAATAATGTAATTTTTCTATATGTACCTACTATTTGCCCTCTCCATTTATATTCCTTACTCAAAGGTCAAAATTCGTGGTGCGTGGTGCGCGCGACGTCGACAGATAATCCGTTAGTACGCTCGACGTACTAACGGATTATCGGTCAGGTGTGAATGGTTGAACGTTTTTCTATACATTTGTATGTATTGGCGTTACGCGACCGATAAAACGCGACGGATCTTCCGTCAGATATGTTCCGGCCCTTAGAAACTATATAACAACAGTAAAAAATAATATAACTCGTGAATCAACTAGTTTTTGGAAATATGTTAAGGGGAAACGTAAAAGTAGGCAACAGGCTAATAATTATATATATAACAATAGCATAGTAGAAGGACAGGCTGATATTGACGCCTTTGCTCAATATTTTATCTCTTTTTTTTATAAGTCTCCATTATTAGATGTAAATATAGCTGAGCAAGAGGCAGCTCATATAGATATTGGATTTAGTATTTCTATAGATCACGTTAAAATGAGCGATCTTCGGTGTGCAGTGCGCCATCTTAAAGCTACAGCGGCTTACGGACCCGACAATATACCCGCGTTTATAGTTAAAGACTGCCTATCAGTTCTAGAATTACCACTCCTGCATATATATTACCTTGCGCTCCGACAATGTGTATATCCTAGCAAGTGGAAAGTGTCCCGAGTAACACCAATACCTAAATCTGGTTCATCCACAGATGTAAAAAAAATTAGACCTATTGCTGTCTTGTCAGTATTTGCTAAGGTATTTGAGACTATTCTTAATACTCACAGCTCTAAACAAATTAAGGGACAGCTAAGTGATTGTCAACATGGATTTCGTATTGGGCGGTCTACCTTAACCAACCATGTTCCATTTGTAGATTAGATAAGCACACGAGTTAAGTCAGGTTGTCAGGTAGATGCTGTATACCTTGATTTTAGGAAAGCTTTTGATCTTGTTGATAATTACTTACTTTTAAAGAAATTTGCATCCTTCTTTGGGTTTACAACATCCTTTCTATTGCCTATATGTAGGTAGTGTATATATAATATTATATTATATATGTATGCCAACGTACCTATTTAGTAGGTATTTTATGTATAATAAGCTAAAAATATATTTATCAAAAATTTCAAAACTACACCATCAATTTGGCTCCTTCTACAGTCATGAGTCCATTCCTAATGGTTGCCTGGAAGAAATTGCCGTATGCGATAAGGCCGCCAATTGTGTATTTCTTGTTTGTGCTCCTTCAATGTATGTTTTTTTTCTTTTGTGGTGTACAATAAAGATTTACCTAATCTAATCTTCTAAAATTTATGGCGGATTATCTCAAAGACCGAAAACAGTTTGTAAAGATGAATGGATATCGGTCTGAAGAATACTTTACCCAGTCAGGTGTAAGTCAGGGTAGTGCCCTCGGTCCTACTCAGTTTTTAATTATGATTAATGACTTGACTAGGTTTATATCAATGTCAAAATGTCTGATGTTTGCTGATGACTTAAAACTGTACCGTGCAGTAACTGAACCAAACGACTGTACAGCATTAGGCACAGCGTAATATTGATTCAATTGTTGAATGGTCTCAAAAAAATAAATTGTCATTTAAAAGTTCCAATTGCAAATCTATTACATTCTCTCGATCCCGGAATCCAATCGCTAATAACTATGAACTTGCAGGAATGGCTCTAGAAAGAGTCTGTTCAAACCGAGATTTAGGGCTTGTTATGGATGATAAACTCAATTTTTATGAGAATATTCTTAATACTTGTAAAGAAGCAAACAAATTTCTTGGATTCAAAATGAGAACATCTGCCCAGTTTAGAAAAATCCAAGTAATTTAGCTACTTTATAATGCCTATGTGTGCAGCAAATTAAAGTATAATGCGCTGGTTTAGAAGCCACAACAGACTTTATACACCACAAATGTAGAGAAAGTACAACGCAAATTCTGCAGGTACTTGTATAAATGCCAATATGGATATTATTCGTATCTATATCCTTCCATGTTTGTATCAGGCATGGTTGGACTAGAAACTCTCCAAATCAGGCGCCAGTACACGCATATAATTCATTACTGTTTGCTTCTTGTTAATAAAATGGACAATCCAAGCGTACGGGAGTGTATTTATTTCTATGTACCCGATCACAATATGCGTGGTAATGAAAGAAGAAAACATAAACAATAACATAACACTCTTCTCCTACCCACCTACCTGGCGCTCTCCCCAAGCATCTAATAGTTCCACTGCCAGAGCAATCTCATTAATTAATAAATTCTTAATACATAATCCAGATGAATGAATTTTCATTTAGAAATTCACAAGTATTAAAACTGGTACATCAAAATATACAAGGTATGTCAAATAAAGATTTAGAAGTGGAGTTGTTCATGAACTGTGAATGCGTCGATATTTTGTGTATAACAGAACATTGGCTTAAAGATCACCAGTTCATGTGCAATTTTAATAACCATCTAGTTGGTAGTTCGTTCAGCAGACAAAATGCAATACATGGTGGATCGTTGATTTTAGTTAACAAGCTGCTTAAATTTAAGAATCGTAGTGACATTGTTAGTTTCTCTGTTGAACGGACAGTTGAAATAGCCTGTGTGGAGTTGGACCAACTTCTTGTTTTGAGTGTGTATAGGCCACCATCATCCTGCTATGATAACTTTGAAAGTGTCATGGATGATGTGTTACGGAAGCTATGCCAACAAAATAAATCTATAATAGTAGGTGGCGAATATTAATTTACTAGAAGATTCCCTGAATTGCCACAAAATTAAGAATTTGTTCAAGTCATATAATCTTGCATGCTTATTTTTGGAACCCACCAGGATAACTTCCACGACATCTACTTGTATAGACAATATATTTACAGATATTGTACCAGTTAGAAAGCAAATAATTAACAAATTAACATCAGATCATTGTGGACAATCTATAACATTTGCTATGCAGTCTAAAAAAGTAGGTAGAAAGGAATTGAGTGTGGTGCCAAAAACTTTGCGTCGTCTGGAGGGACTTAAGGATAAACTCACAAGTACATTACCATACTTATGCTATAATAACGATCCTAATAAGTTGTACAATTCTTTCTTTGACATTTACTGTACTATATTCAATTCTATCTTTGTCCCTAAGAGGATCTCAGTTGCTGGTACTACATCCTTCAGTGAATGGGCAACCACTGGAATTTATAAAAGTAGAAATAAGCTTTACGAATTATATGAACAGAAAGTAATTAATAAAAATGATGAACAATTTTGTCAATATGTAAGAAATTATTCCAAGTTATTTAAAAAGATTTGTCGTAAAGCTAAGACACTTTATTTAAAATCAAAAATTAAAAACAGTGACAATAAAATAAAAGCAACGTGGGATATTATAAACAATGAGACTGGAAGGGTCAAGATTAAAAGTAACGATTACACTCTTCAATTAAATAAAAAGATATTAAAGTCAGATTTTGAGGTTGCCACAGCATTTGAAAATTTCTTCACAGAAATTCCAGTCTCAACCACTAAATCCCTCAACTCGTCCCCTAATGACGCCGAATCTCTATTGAAACAAAATGTCAATAGGTGTAACATTGAATTTAGTTTTAGTTATGTCACTGACAGAGATATTGTAAAAACTTTTAATAGTCTTAATTTGAAGAAGACTAGTGATCTTTGGGACAATTCTGTTGTGATTACAAAATCCATAATCAACACAGTAGCACCTGAACTGGCAATGATTTTCAATAGATGCATTGACTGTGGTGTGTTTCCTGATCAAATGAAAAGTAGTAAAGTAATTCCGTTATTTAAATCAGGTAGCACATCTGACCCCACAAATTATAGGCCAATATCTGTGCTACCCACGTTTAGTAAAATTTTTGAAAAATTAATTCTAGGTCAGCTTCAAATTCATTTTAATAACAATAAGCTGTTACATGAAAAACAATTTGGTTTTACTAGGGGTCGCTCAACTACCGATGCTGGAGTTGAGCTTTTAGATAGTATTTTTGATGCCTGGGAGGAGTCGCATGATGCTCTGGGAGTCTTTTGTGACTTATCAAAGGCTTTTGATTGCGTTTTTCATGAAACATTGATCAGGAAATTACATTACTATGGAGTTAAGAACACTGCTTTGGATCTCCTAACATCATATTTGAGTAATAGGATACAGAGAGTTGAGGTAAATGGAAAAGTTTCTATGGGTTCAGTGGTCACAATGGGAGTGCCGCAAGGTTCAATTCTTGGTCCATTCCTTTTCCTTGTATATATTAATGATTTGCCATACATTATGCAAAATAATGAAGAGATAGTGTTATTTGCTGATGATACATCACTTATTTTTAAACTTGGACGACAACAATCAAATAATGACGATGTAAATAACGCTCTCTCTAAAGTAGTTCAATGGTTTACTGCTAACAATTTACTGTTAAATGAAAAAAAAACAAAATGTATACGATTTTCAAGACCGAATGTAAAACAAGTTAAACCTAACATATGTTTGAATGGAGAAGAGTTGGATCTTATAGATAACACCGTATTCTTAGGCATAACCTTAGATTCTAAGCTTCAATGGGGCCCACATATAGGTCAGTTGTCGAATAGACTTAGCTCTGCAGCGTACGCGGTTTATAAAATTCGTCAGTTAACTGATATAGATACGGCCAGATTAGTATATTTTAGTTATTTTCACAGCATAATGTCATATGGCATTTTATTATGGGGCAACGCAGCTGACATTCAAACTGTGTTTGTACTGCAGAAGCGGGCTATTCCTGCAATCTACAGTCTTGGTTCAAGGCATTCACTGAGGGAAAAATTTAAAGAAATTAAGATAATGACTGTCGCATCTCAATACATTTATGAGAACTTGTTATATGTCAGGAAAAATATAAATATGTTTTCCAAATTCAGCGACATTCATAAATTAAACACACGAAATAAAAACAAACTTGTTCTACCTTCAACTAGACTACAAAAAATAAGTAACTCCTACAAGTGTCAAAGCATACGTTTTTACAACAAAATTCCAGGCAATATTCAGGAACTAAGTATTAATAAATTCAAAGTATTTATTAAACAGAGCTTGTGTTCAAAAGCTTATTACACAGTTAAAGATTATTTAGCAGACAAAAATGCCTGGAATTGAGTTTAAAAATTATGAATTTTGACATTTTGAAATTAGTGACAAGATATTTTTATTTACATTTGTAATACTTATATTTTTACATTTTGACATTTTTAATTTGACATTTGTAATTTTATTTATTTTGTTTTGACATTGTTTGATTTGACATTGTTATTTTATTTATTTTCTTTTGACATTTAAAATTACTTAAGTAATATATTATTATTCCTGAATTGACATTCAATAATATTCTCTGACATTTTAAATATAATATGACATTTTAGTGTTAAAATTTTATTATTTTTACATATTGCTTGCAACATGTATTTTACTATGTATTAGCATGTAAAGTTGTGAGTATGATGTGGGCATTATTAAACATATAAACAAATAGTTGTGGCAACCTGTCTGATGGCTTAGGCTGACATGCTTATGCATACACCTTCTGATGGCGTGGAGGCATAGTGATACAGATCGTGCTGGCTCCCTCAATCAAGGTTGAGCCGTACGATTGCTGTTGAATGCGGGCCATCAGTGGGCCGAGTCAGTCAAAAGCGTCAGATGATTTCCTGCATTGTACTTGCATACTAAACCCTTTTATTTTTTTGTCTGGACTTTAAAAGATGAAGAAAATACTAAACAAATTGAAGTGACAAAAAAAAATGACTCTGAGTTTGTTTCGGCCTTTCTTCTCAAGAAGTCATTTAGCTAGGAAAAGCCGGCATCATCTAGAATAGGGTTTTGACATGTATAAGTGTTGTAAACAACCAAAATGCAGAAATAAATATGTCTTTATGTCTTTATGTCTTTAGATGCTGATATATTTTTTGACACACTAGCGAAAATTATAAATAAGGTTGCCAATTATTTAAATATTATCAAAAGATAAATAATTATGTATGTTATGTGTTAATAAATTGTTAAAACGTTAGTTGTAACATGGTTAGGTTAATTTTATTTTAATCGATTTTAAACTTTCGCGATTTGTATACATCATACAATTTTATTAAAGCGGGTCTTATTCACAATATTTAATTAATTTAAGGTATAAATACCTCTGTTTTACCGACGTTTCGTCCGTATTACAACAGCCTCGGTCGAAAATTGAAATCAAAAAGCATAAAAATTTCAACCGGGAGGATGGATACAGATTGTCTACAACTTGGAATCCAGTAATCAACAAATGTATACCCCGCCGCCTTAACTCAACCCATCAGTGTGTAGACGTCATAAGTGTTGTGTGTCGACGTACCGACAGTTCGGATAAAAATAAAAATAAAAAAGTGAGGGTAGCTGCCGAAACCCGCGCTTCACAAGGACGATGCTGATATGACATCAGTCCTGCCGCGACCAAGGCTGTTGTAAGACGGCTGAAACGTCGGTAAAACAGAGATATTTATACCTTAAATTAATTAAATATCGCTTTTATAAAATTTAATTTAATTTTGTTTTTTTTTTGTTAAAATGTAATTATGTTGTAATATCCCTCAATTTATCATATTTTGTTTTTGTTAAACATAATAATTATAATACCTATTCTAATGTGTAACCTATTTTGTATAATTAGCATAGATGTAAGCGAATTGGTGTAATGCTGTTAGCTTTATTTTCTATAAATAAATGAATTTGAAATGACTGAAATTAGTTATTGTAGGCAAAACAAAACAAACTAAGTCATTGAAATAATTCTCACACAAAGATTCACTACGTACACTACACATTTTATTTATGGGTGACGACGAATTATTAATTCCAAGTATTGATTTATTAATCTTGTGGTAAGGTAAATTTAATCGATTAAACAGCCTTTCTGTAATAAGACAAGACGAACTCCCCGAATCAAGAAGGGCACGGGCGGTGTGTTCGACATTGTTGACGACCGGTTGGCGCAGCGGGAGTGTAAGCGACTGCTACGCCGAAGGTCGCGGGTTCGAATCCCGCTCAAGTCAAACATTTGTGTGCATGAACATGGATGTTTGTCTTGGTCTGGGTGTTTCTATGTATAATATGTATGTATTTACAAAAATAAAAAGTATATATGTATGTTTATCCATTATCTAGTACCCATAACACAAGCTCTGCTTAGCTTGGGACTAGATGGTGATGTGTGTATGTGGTAGAATATTATTATATTATTATTATTATGCCGTTTATTAAATACTGTTCTCATGATCACATTTTAACTATTTAAATATTATAAAACGAAATAAATTAAATATTAAAATGGGACCACGGAGGCCCACCGGCATCGGGCACAGGGACCAAGCTACCGGTGGTAAGGGCTCCAGAGAAAGGAACCTCCGTACGATGCGTGTCGTGTCCAGCAATACTGCCTTCTGTATAGAGGACTTGATCCAGCCGTCTAACGAGAGCCTCTTGAGGTGGTGGTCGAGGCTCTTGGCAATAAGAACATTTACGGTCACGACTATCGGTACAATGATCGCCGAGTCAACATCCCACATGTCGACAATCTCGTGAGCCAGGTCCAAATATTTCATTTGTTTATCTTTTTCGGCTTTCACGAGATTCTCGTCATGGGGTATGGTAACGTCGATGATCATTGCAAGGCGCTCTAATCGGTCTATCACCACTATGTCCGGCTTGTTAGCCACGATAGTTCTGTCAGTAATGATAGACCGATCCCAATACAGAGTAGCACGACCATTTTCAAGAACTGGGTCGGGCACATACCTGTAGTACGGTATTTCAGAGTCGACAAGTTGGTACTTTAAAGCAAGTTGCTGGTGGACAATCCTGGCTACTTGGTTGTGTCTATGCAAATATTCGCCGTTGGCAAGACGAGAACAACCGGATACTATATGTCTGAGCGACTCACCAGGCTGGTGACATGCCCGACATATGTCGACCGTCCCATCCCTCAGAATATACTTCCGGTAGTTGTTCGTCATGATAACTTCGTCCATAATTGCAAACACAAAACCTTCTGTTTCGGCGAAAAGATCGCCAAAACTCAGCCAGGACACCGATGCTGGAAAATCTACGTCGGGCCCATGCAAGGCCCGGTAAAATCGTCCATGCAGCTCTTTACCTTTCCATACCTCCCTGCGCTCCTCTACACCAAGTACGACAGGTTTGCGCCAGTTCTCTCTGGCCAGACCCAGCGGGGTAAGCCCGCTGTCTACAGCGACCACATCTCGGTGCACACCCGCGTCAGTGTGGAGAAAGTATTCTCTGAGATTGCACACCTCGCGATTGTGGAGGGTCTTGGCACTTAGGAAGCCACGACCCCCACACTTACGCGGGATGTACAATCTCATCACCGACGAACGCGGGTGATGCATCCGGTATGTCGTGAGCAGACAGCGGACTTTCCGATCCAAGGCGTCCAATTCTGTTTGAGTCCATCTGAGTATGCCGAAGGAGTACATTAAGACCGGCATGGCCCAACCGTTACAGGCACGCACCTTATTTCCGCCTGATAAAAAGCTTTTTAAGATTTTCTTCAGGCGGCCAAAGAACCGTACCTGCAACGCCTGTTTCATGCCCGCGTCATCAATGCCTAATGCCTGCGACATACCCAGATATTTGTAGGTTTCGGTTGCAGAGAGTGATCTAAGTTGTGTGAAATCTGAAAGCTCAATACCATCAGATTCCACACTCCTGCCTCGCTTTACATGCATGACCGCACATTTATCCACACCGAACTCCATCCTAATTGAATTACTAAAGTTTTCAGTTAGCTTCAGTAACTCAGTTAATTGGAGGTCAGTGGGGGCAAATAGTTTCAGGTCATCCATAAAAAGGAGGTGGGAAATAACCTGACCTCTACTCTGTAACCGATAGCCTAGCCCTGAACTTTCGAGCAAAGTGCTTAGCGGGTTCAGTGCTAGGCAAAACCATAGTGGACTCAAACTGTCGCCTTGGAAGATACCCCGCTTGATCTTTACAGGTACGCCATACCCAGAAGGCTGTCGGCATCCTGGATAGCGAAGCACCGTACTCCACTGCCCCATACATGCCCTCAAGAGGGCGCATAGAGTTGCATCTACTTTGTACAACTCCAGCACCCTCAAGGGCCACGTATGTGGCACAGAGTTATTATTATTATTATTATTATTATTATTGTTTATGTCTCTGCATTTCACTAATGCAGTGCTTAATAAAACGTCGCCCGAGCCAGTCGCGCATGGTATATGCGCAGGGACACTAGCCGATAGTGAAAGTGCGTTGTCAGTTACGATTGCGCAATCATCCGCGCTTGCGTTCGCGTCGGTGGCACTCGCACTGATCGTATTGTTTACCCTGCGGTTTTGTATGCCATCCACATAAGGAATAAGTGTGTGGTGTTTACGCGTGCAGATTTTACACCCTGATCGTTTGCATTGTTTTGGATAGTGACCACGTCGGAAACAATTATAACACACTCTGTATTTCGGTAATAGTGCCAATCGCTCAGCTACGCTTAAAGTTAAAAACTGAGGACAAACACTAAGGTTATGATTATGGTTACACTAAGGGCAATGTGCGTTTGAGTTCGACTCATTAGTGCTATTCGGTGTAGAAATCAAAGCTTTTAAGTTCGAAACGTTCTTACTATGTGTGTTATCTTTCCTTATGTGTGAAAAGTGGGAAACTTCTAACGTTTCTAACAAGTCGGCTCGGTTCCTTAGGAATCGATAAACTTATCAAACGTTACGGATTCGTTTTTATCAATAAGCCCTTTGCATTCCTCCTATTCTCGGAATGTTTTTGTATCTAGCTTACGGCTAATAATATAAATTAATAATGTGTCCCAATTTTGATCGGGTTCGCCTAATGTACACAAAGCTCGAATGTTTTTATTAACTTGATCGATTTATTGTTTAAGTGCTGTAGAAGATTCCTTGTTGATAGGTTCGACATTGAATAATAAAGAAATATGATTTTGTAATAATAAACGCTTGTTGTCGAATCTCTCACATAGGAGTTCCCAGGCCATAGTGTAGTTCTGAGATGAGAATTATAGATTGTATCACGACAGCAGCCGCCCCTTCCAGTGACGACCTTAGGTAGTGGAATTTATTAATTTCATCAATATCATCATTGCAATGAATGAGACTGGTGTAAGTATCACGAAACTCAAGCCAGTTATCGTATGATCCTGTAAATGTAAAACTTAATAGTGGGTAATTTGACTAACTGACGTTTAGAACTGTGAACTGATTTAGAATCATCTTGTTCGGACTTTGAAACAATATTTAGCGTATTTTTTGCTTGTGCCAATAGTGATAATAAATCGATTTGATTGTAATACTTTCAGTGATTTCGCTATCAATGTTACCTGCTAAACATTCTAACCGTAATTGAATCTCACTGAAATCGTTATACAATGATTCCAACCTTTCAACACGCAACTGTAGCTCCATTACCTGACAAGCGGTTAATTTAGATATATTTAGGGTTTCTAAATAGTTTCCAAAGACGGTTAGTCTGCCCTTGTAACTGCTACGCTTCTTTTTAAGATCTTTCATGTCGGTCATTTTGGAAAGTGGGTGTGTCGTCGACCTGGAATTTTCCAATAGATAGTTTTAATAATCTAATAATGACACTAATTTGTAACAATACTGAAATAAAGGTTTATTTTGCTTAATATACTGATTGATTGATATTATAATATCGATGATTGACTCGATGAAACAATCTGAAAATGAAAAATGTTCTAATGTACCTACTAAGTTATTTAAAAAAATGTAAAGGTAGTAAATAATAATGAATTTAAATTATAAGAATCTACAAAGAAATGTTTGTACGAATTAATTGTTATTTTAAAGAATCACTGTATTGTAATACGTTTGAGGCACCTATTTAACTAATGCAACATTTACGGCGAGGACATATGTGAATTGGGCGTCATTAGGTTAATTAAAACCGGTTTTCTCCGTAGGTAATTGTTATGGAAAAAAATGTCTTAATCTACATCATATAAAGCATTTTTTCTTAGGTACCAAATCCTAAAAAAAGGAATTCTAAATATCTGAATAAAATATGCAAAGTAACCTCTGTTTTTTGTAGTTATTACCTTTTTTCTCCTAACCTATCAATCATAAGATTGTTTAAAATGAATCAGCCTCTTATATATTAGAACACCAAGGGAACCTTCAGCTTATTTTTGCAAATAATTTTACTTATTATTTTCTAAGGATTTTTTTACGTCACCGATACTCGCAAGTCGCGCGTGGACAACTAACCAGTAGTACGAGCAAGGTCAACGGCGTATATCCACCTCTTAAGTCACTGTGCTGTATGATTAAGCACCTGTTAAATAATCCTGATTTGTACACAATAGCGAATTAAATATACTAATTAACACTTATATAAATAAAACTTGTATCTTTCAAACATATGCAAATATAGAAATTTAAAAATGTTCGTTACTGACCTTGTACAATGTCACCTTTTAAAAAATCTAAAAATCTATATTTTTTACCTGTTATTATTCTACCTAAGAGTGCTGGGTTAATTAATATAGTTTTACGATGTATATACGACTTTTATTTCCAACTCCTGACTCCTTAATAAATGTCTTCAACCTCTCTTCGCACTCCTTAGGAAATAGGTAACTTCTTGAAGTTCTTATCTCTCAATATATTTCGTCGTAATTTATATTAATCTGGATCTGGAGGACCAATATGTAAATTTCGACAGATTCTTGAGCTTAGAACTTCTTAGGTGAGCGATTAAAAGATCAACTGTTCGGTACAAAGGTAATGACGAGTGTTAAATGACATGCATTTTCATACAATTTAGACAAAGCGCCTGACACAAATTCAACGCAACAATTAGCTGTATTAAAGACTAATTAAAACTATCGAGAGACGTAGGAGCTCGAACAGCTAGGTATTCGTATTTACAATAAAATACCAATAAGTCTTTTATTTTTTTATTTATTAGGTGGCGTTTAACTCAGCGGATGGTTCAGGACTTTTGGCGTAAATGGTCTCGTGAGTACTTGGTTCAATTTCATCATAGGTATAAATGGTCTCATAGCACACCTGAACCCAAAGTGGGTGATGAAGTGTTGGTGATGGAGCATGGCATGCCACCGGCAAGATGGCTTTACGATCTTATTGTAGACAGACACACTAGTACGGACAACATCACTAGAGCCGTGTCTTTGCGATGCAAAGATTCTATTATAAAAAGGCCTGTGTCAAAACTGACAGTGCTTCCAATTACAGTGTGATGCTTAAAGATATGCCTAGTATTGTAAGGTTTAGTTTATAATTGTGTTTGTTTTAGTATAAGAATAAAATGTCAGATAGTTTATTTTATATATAGTCCACTGACTTGCCTTTCCCATCAAATTTTGTTATTGTTTCATGGTGGGCGTTAACGTTAAATTATTTTGTAGTTATGGACATTCTGTCCATGGTGGGCGTTTATAGTTTATAGAGTGTGCCATTGGTGACAGAAATAAATATTTATTTTCTTTTTTTTTCTTTTCTTCTTGCTTGGGAACGATTTCGTGTTTTATTTCATTTCCTTGGTCGGTCGCTGGATTCACTGTACAATGTTATATTCTATCGTGAGTCTGTCGAATCATGAAACATACACATGAAATGAAATAAAAAAAAAATTGTTAATATGTATATTCAAAGAATTATGTAAATTCAAGATATTGTCGATGATTGCCGTAATAATATTAAACAAAAGGCATTATTTCACATATGAAATGACGATTAGTCGAGTAACAGCGATCCCAGCCGTAAGACAAAGAAGTTGTCAATAATAAACATCCATTTTCCTGAAGCTTCACGTCCCATCCAGCTTTATATATGTCATTTAGAAGTTGTCCTGAAAAAATAAATTAAGCAAGTGTAAGTAGGGTAATAAATGCCTGTTTATATCGGAATCATTTACAGAAAAAAACTTTTACGTTCATTATTATTGTTCATTTTTGAAACTAAGTACGCATAAGTAACAAATGGTATAGATAAAACACAGATAATAATTATGGATTTATTTTCATATTTGTTTTTTGGAGAAAAATGGCGATTAGTTTCGGTTTGGCTATTAGGCCGCAGGTTACCTAAACAAACGTATTTTTTTAGTGTTATATTGTTGGGAGGTAGAGATAAGGTGCCTTGCGCATGATGAGGAACCCACTTTAGCACAAGGTCATGCATTGTTTGTTTCTCTATGACAGAAACATCTGTTTCACATGAAGATCTCATATGCTGCATTCGGCGGATATCGGACGCTATCATAGCATAATAAAAACTAAAACCATTGCAACTGTACCAAACCATGCAGTTTAACTAAGTTAATTTTATCGTTGTTACAATTCCTTGAGTATTCAATAAAAAAATAAGACTCATCGTCTCTGGTGTCGCAGACGTTACTGATATAAATAACTTACCATGAACACTTTTCCAGACTCCATCGGTATTATCTACTCCTACCCACGAGTAGTCCCAGGATGGTTGAAACATGTCCTTCACAGTCTGCGCCTCGGTGATGTCGTCAAGCACTATCAGGTGACCACCTTCAGCCACGCACCTTTGTTCTGCCTGTATCCACGTTATCTGACTTTCATGTCTTTTATAGCAGCTGTGATGAGATTCTACATATGTGTAGTCTGTAAATTTTAAACATAATATAATCAAATCATTATCACATATTTATATACTAGCTCAAATAGAATTGGTGCGAATAGCCTAGCCTCTTTATTAAACGGAGCCCATTGATATACTCTAAAACATTATAGGCTCCTAAGCTTGGAGCATAGACGCACATTACTTATGATAATGATTCTGTACGGCGCGGCATATGCAACAATAAGTATAATTGTGCTGAATTATCGAAGGCTATGTTATGTAGTATCCAGGACTGTTAGTTATTCAGAGGGACGTGTGCGTACCTCGATGGCACTACACGGAAAAGTGTAGAACTACTGCCAGAGAGCGCGCGCCTCTTTACCGTTTATTAACAACGTACAACTCGCATTTCATGAATTTAGACATATTCGCTCACACTCATTAAAATTTTTTAAAACATGCATCTGAAGTTTTTGCTGGTCAATAATGTATATCCTTATCAACCGCGATACAATATAATTTTCTTTCTACAGGTCCGTTATTTTCTCCACTTCACGTGTAATTTCGTGGACAATGATGGGGGTATTTATACGTTTTTTTAAATTTAAGTACCAAATTATTTGTAAAAACTGCAATGTATAACTATTTTTTGTCCCAATTAAATAAAATAAAATATACGCAAAACCCCAAGATGCACGTAAATACGAGAATTGGGTCTCTAATTATATAATATATGATATAACTAATGGAATGAAATATATATAATTCACATGGATTCTACAAAGTGCTTTGATAGAATTGATCACGTCATCTTACTAGTTAAGCTAGTTGATGGTTGGCATAAAAAGCCACCTGTTGAGATTGTTCCCTTCTTATAAAACTTATATTTCACCAGCAATAGTGGGACAACAGATTTGGGTTGAGTAGGGCGTTTGGTGCTTAGAAGGGTTCCACAAGGAACATTTCTTGGGCCTCTGTTATTTTTGAACTTCGTAAAAGATGTCACCCATCGTTCTCGCCTCCTGTACTGCGTGGATGATATGAATGCTTTCACATGAGTCACAACGTCTGTCGATTGGCTCGCCCTCCAAACAGACTTAACACTCTTATGACATTAGTGCATCGTGAATAAGTCAGATTTGAACCCTACCAAAGCTAAAAACATTAAATATTTTGTTTGTTCTTTTATGCGTAGTAAATATAGAAATCAGTCCTGGGATCCGCGGCATAAAACATAATAACATATGCATCTCGAATGGAAAATAAACAACGCCAATGTATGAAATTTTTGTGTTTCAAGTTAAAAATAAAATATTCTGAGGAACGTAAGTTATTTCAATATTTGTGCTAAGCGTATTTTGCTCATTACCCATAAAAGCCGTATTTTTTGCCAACCCGTTCGGGATATCTTTTTAAACATGCAAAATTTGATATAAACGACTTTTCAACCAATAACCAGATCGGTGAAGGTCGCTCTTTTAAGGATCTTAGACTGTCAGTCAATCTTCCGAAATGCCACACCAAAGCACACTTCTACGAAACACTTATTATGTGTAAGTATCCTATATAGACCTTTTTCACTTATCATATTTTAAAATTGTGTAGTACATTAATTAACGTAGACTAAACGTACAAATTAATTTAAACATTATTTACCTTTTGAAGATAGTAAAGATATAGTCCACTTTTGTAAAAGTGGAAAAATAAGAGCCGGTATCTTAAAAAAAGCTTACATTAAAATTCGCATGCTTGATTTTTCAGGATTGAGTATTTTGTATTTTCTTGTCTCTAAACTGTTCTCATCCAAATTTGCCCAGTCTAATTTTTACAACAAGTCAAGTTGAAATAGTAGAATTAGTCATGGAGACCGACCATTTGCTCTCTAATGAACGTTTCATTTATACTTATAATTATTTATTTCTCAGCAGTTGGTTTTTCTAACTATTAAATATATATTTACCTTCTCTACCGCAGCGCAAAAGATCAGATAACACATATTTCGTGCCAAGAGCTGTCTGATTATTATCGGTTGGTGTATAACAAAAGTGCTGCAGCCGAGTCCAGCACGGCACTAGTCGTATACAATGTTGATCCATCGCCATACACTCTCCGTCTAGTGGATCCAGCTCTTCTATCATGTCATCCACAATCTTAGTTATATTTTCGAACGGAACACCTGAAAAATTGTAAGAGTATGTGCAAATTGACTCTAGTGGTAAGTCAACTAGTTAGTTATTATCGCTGAAGCTCTTCTAGGTTGTCCATCACTGAGACCCTGCAGCTACAGTATTCCTTGCATGACGCAACGTACACTTAATACACATGACACAGCTGC
This sequence comes from Euclidia mi, assembly GCA_944739405.2. Classification (NCBI taxonomy): domain Eukaryota; kingdom Metazoa; phylum Arthropoda; class Insecta; order Lepidoptera; family Erebidae; genus Euclidia; species Euclidia mi. The sequence continues at coordinate 44,913,008 of OX123206.2, read as the reverse complement.
TCAGGCGTGGTATACAACCTCATCGGCTTACACTCATCACAGTACCTACACATTATTATATACAAACCCTCTACGGTCAGGTACGTTCCGGCCGAGTGACCCGCTCTAATGCCTGTGTGATACATTTTGTTCGCATTCATCAAAGACTTCATTGCATTAAGGAATCTGTCGTTTATGGGCGACATGAGCAATCCACCTGTAACACAAGAGAACAATATGAACATGACCATATTATACATACATTATTGTGTACAAATGCTTACTTGTTTAGTTGTTACGCTTTCAAGTGTTAACTAGACAAGCAGTCATATTAAAATATCCACATATTGGTGGTGACCTTGTGCCCGGCATCGAGCGCTGGCCTCGTACCACGTAGACAACGTCTTGTGCCGCGTGATGGTGCCAATGAGCCGCGCTGTATCGTCATCCACGTCGCCGCCCAGCGCCACATCTGTCACATACGTACTGTCATATAGAGTGCAGCTTTCAACATGAAAACATTTCATTTTAAAAACGTTTGACAGCCCAGCGACTTGTAGTGGTAGTGACATACCACTGAGACCATCTATCGTACGATGGCAAAGACAATCAGCATGGCAACATCTACCGGACATCTTGATTCGCGCAATCAGAGCTCTCACTGATGACGATGTACAAGTTTTCAAATACGTCTGTCGGACTGCAGACCACCAACACAATCACCTTGCAGGCTACGTGATCGTGCTTAGTGTTCCTCTTTAATACTACTTAGTTAAAAATGATAATAATATTATAACTGAATGTCCAAGGGACATGGCCAATCCCTGCCTGGTTTCTAAGTGGCGTATACATGCCTAATTAAAGGGTTTTCCAATAAGAGGTGTTATTTTGATATTCAAAGAAAAATTCCATTTTTTAATATAAATGATCTGATGTTTATTTCATTATAAATAGGAAGGTAAGTATGCCGTTAATAGTGGAAAATAACATCAGGCAAATGACTAACACGACCAGGCTTACAGGACCATATCCTTTTCATAAAATTTTTCATAACCAAATCGCAAAGTGGCTACCCTATGTCCTCGATAGGCTCTCGAATTCCATCTTTGAGGTCTTGAATTGACTCTGGGCTGTTGGCGTAGGTCTTCTCTTTCACGTGGCCCCAAAGGAAGAAGTCGCAAGGTGTTAAATCACAAAATCTCGGTGGCCAATTGTGATCAACTTTTCGAGAGATAACATGGTCCGGAAACTTTTCCCGTAAAAGACCAATGGTTTTGTTGCTTGTGTGGCACTTAACGCCATCTTGTTGAAAGTAAACGTTATTCAGATAAATACCATCGAATTCCGGCCATAAAAAAATCATTAATCATCTCTCGATAGCGCAATCCATTCACCGTATTTGTTGCACCAGCCTCATTTTCGAAAAATTAAGGTCCAATGACTCCGCCGGGCCGTAAACCGCACCAAACTTTCACACGTTGAGGATAGAGAGGCTTTTCATCAATAAACTCTTGGGTTTTTTCGAGCCCCAGATGCGACAATTTTGCTTGTTGACGAAGTCACCAAGGTGGAAATGGGCCTCATCACTAAATATGATTTTTCGATGAAAATCCGGATCATTTTCATGCGTTTCAACGACCCAATCAGCAAAGACACGACGTTTTTGATGATCGGCCGGCTTGAGTTCTTGTGTTAACTGAACTTTATAAGCCGTAAGACCCAAATCTTTATGCAAAATTCGGTGTAATGACGTTTGTGGAATGCCTTATTCAAAAGAACGACTAGGAATGGACAAACCTTGCTTTTCTTCAACACCTTCGGCTACAGCAATATTCTCGGCTGTTCTTGAGCGACGTGCACGGGTTTTATCCTTCACATCACTAAGTTGTCCTAACAGCTCGATTTTTCCCACCAATTTCACACTTTGACACCACGTGGACACCACGTTTGAGGAAATTTTGACGACCCAAAAATGTTTGAGTTTTACAAACCGTCTCAGCCAAATTTTCACCATATTTATAGTGAATTTAAATAATTTCATTGCGATGTTGAAGCGTGTATCGTTCCATTTTTATTAATGGCGTAGTTTCTACTTGTCAAATGTCAAAAAATGACAGCTTCAAATGTGACCGAAGTAGCGGGTTGATTATGTTGTTAATAACATAGTTCTGAGAGGTTAACGGTGTTTTAAAAATAACCCTGTATATTAAAAATAAAAATTTCAACACATCTATCGCAGATGACGGCAACATAATAATATTAAGCTACCGACGACGATGTGTGAAGTGTTTGCCTTTGCCATCAAAAGTTAGGAATGTACGTGACTAGTAAGCGGAGACCAGGCTCCAAGGCGTAGCCCTGAGACGATGATGATGATGATGTTGTATTTAAATATAATGCTGACGTAGACACGATCTCACAAAGTACATTTCACTTACCAGTAGCGAGCGACAGAACGCCGAGAATGAAGACTGAAGGAAACATTAGCAAGCACCCACACCGTACACAGTTACACTCGACGACGTCGTAAGTGTAACTGATCGTACGAGGGATGCTGCTTGATGATAACACTTGACCCGGAATCATCACACGGTTTATCTTAAAAGTAATCAATGAATACTTTTAAGAGCGACAACAAACCTTTTGTTTTGTTTTTCTACGGATATAAATTTTGTTATTTTACACACAGACAGAAATTTGTGATTAAAATCTAAAAACTACATTATACATAATACGTGTATGTGTATAGTTAATTGATAAAAATTTTATGTTATGCTGAGTTAAATTTAATGTCAAATATAAAATCTATTAGGCAGTGAAAGGTGGGTCATTAAAAAGACCAATTAAATAACTAAAGCATGTGTATTACCTGTGTCTCAATAATTATGTATTTTACCAATACATACATAGACTCACGCCTGTTTCCCCGAAGAAGTAGGCAGAGGCATATTAAACGCCCACGTTTCGCCAGTGTTTTGATCCCACGTAATAGGTGGCGAGCCTATTGCCGCTCATCGGGATATTTTGTTTGCCAGAGCCTCGTCCGTTGATCGGCAGGTGCACCACTTGCAGGTGAGGTTGACTTGGGACCCTAAGTTCTTGATGAGAACCCTATGCACCATTTTACCAATATGATCTTTTTATCTAGTTTGTAGTGTAGTTTTTTCGATTTTGTTTGTGTACTAAATATGTGTAGCTTGTTGATTCAGCTCAACTTATAAATATTGTATTTATTTGTGAAGATGAACAGTGTTAACAGTCACCATGAAAATCCTTACCTATATAAATGTATCTACCAAATTATTACCTATTATACAGTCCACTAAATCGAAAATGGGATGATTCATGGTGGGCGGGAACAATGGACAATGTGTCCATGGTGGGCGGAATGTCTAATCTCAACAAAATGTTATTATTTTAATTATACAGCGCGATTCTTTTGGTCAGAGCTCGATAGATGGCGACGTGCCATTGGGCTGAATCGCGCGATGGTTACGTTACCTTGGAGAGTATAAATAGCTGTCATAATTTTTGATTAAATTGTCTTCGTCTTGGAACCCGAGTATTATTCATTACTGATAGAATAAAATTGAGAAAGAGGCAGCGATAGCCTAGTGGAGATACTAACAGACCGCCATGCATGTATCGGGTTCGAATCCACGGCGCGACTTTTCAGAGTTATGTGCGTATTGAACTATTAATTATCGCTTGCCCCGTGCCTCGGAGAGTACGTTAAGCCGACGGTCCCGGTTGTCATGAAGATCTTTGACAGTCGTTATAGGGTGTCAGTACCTTCTAAATAAATTGACACTAGTCTAAACCATGGAATATTGCTATCTCTTCAGGTTGCGGAGGTCAGACAGGCAGTCGCTCTGTGGAAAGCTAATTTTTAGCCAAATCTGGTTAGACTAGTTAGTGGACCCCCAATTGAAACTGGGATAACGCTAGGAGGATGATGACTGATAGAATAAAATTAAAATTATTACAAAAAAACAACAATTACATAAAATCAAACATGTAACAGGATAAACTGACAGACTGCTATGCAGAGGGTCCGGGTTCGAATCCATGGCGCGCACCGATGACTCTTTGGAGTTATGTGCGTATTAAATTGTTAATTATCGCTTGCTAAACGGTGAAGGGGAGGGTGAATGTAAGTATATAACAGGATCGGAAAAATAACAATTGTAATTTTTTTATCGTCTCAAAATTTATCTTTTACATAGAAACATGCAGAGACTACATATTTCTCTTGCTTCATTCACTGCCATAAAATTCCTCATTCATGCTCTTTTGTTTAGGGTACTTCTAACCTGTCCTGTTTTAAGGATGTCACCAATCTGGTCAGAGAACGTCCGTCTAGGTTTTCCCCTTCATCCTGTCCCATTCACACTTGCATTATAAATCTGCTTGGTCAGTCTTTCGTCATGCATCCTCTCCACGGCCTAAACCACCTTAGCATACCTATCTCAATGCTTGTCACTACACCTTCTTTTACCCCACAACACTCTTTTATCACACAATTCTTTACTCTGTCAGTCAAAGACACACCACACATACTTCTCAGTGCTCTCATTTCTACATCATTTATCCTACTTTCAAGTCTCTTCTGCCATACTCAACTTTCACTACCATACATAAGTGTAGGTACTAACACCCCTCTATGCACAGCCAGACGTGCCTTTTTGGATATGTTTTGGCTGTTCATAAACGCCTTCAGAGCGCCATTCACTCTATTACCTGCATTAACTCTGCTTTCAATATCATCTTCATTGTTACCGTTTCAGATAAATCATTTGGCTTTTCCACATAGCACAGTAGTTGTTATTCGCTAGTTCTGGCGCACTGATTTGGCCCTCCAAATTCCGTGGAAGAGGGGCTACGCCAAACTAAAAAAAAAGAAAAAGTTTTGGGGTGCTTTGATCACGTTTCTGCGGTCCATTCTTGTGTAGGATGCGCAATTCCGGAGATGCGCAGATCACTCAACTCATATCTAATTGATTTCTGGTGCTACCCACACCCTTATTAGGATTGTTCGCCTAATCCTCTTATCTATTCTACCGGATACCCTCATTACGGTTGCATTCGGTGTTCTTTATCTATTACTCATTGTTCACGCTGATTATGACTGGCTATTGTTTTACTATCCATGGGCGAGCGTGCATTCTGAATTGCATATTATAAACGTCGGTACATGGAAACTTTTAAACACTCGCGTTGCATGTTTATACGAATATCTATTATATACGGGAATTAGAAATAGAATCTTCTACCTCGCACTCGGAGACGTGACATCGCAACACCAGTCAGCTTGCGACCACGGGACGTGCAACCGTCTCGAAACGTCAAGCAAAATAAGGTATGTAAATACCTAATGCATGTTCGCGTTAATTCCCGTATATAATAGATGCCGGTACATGGGTATCCATAGGTAGTCTATGAGCAGCATAAACATTTTTTACTAGACTGGGATGAATCTTTTTTAGATGTTATTGTACTTCTAGTGTATCCATGATATTACTGCTATTAGCAGATTATCAGTACACTCCAACACAACATTAACACCAGCTTACAGACAATCCTCGAATGGGACAACTCGACCAAATTAACGTTCGCCTCGGAAAAAAAAACGGCAGCGCTAGCATTCAATAGCAAGATACGCCTACTCAACATCTGCATGAATAACATACACATCCCTTTTAGCCGCACTGCCCGGGTCCTGAGCGTCATCATCGACGACAAGCTACACTTCACACAACACGTCGACTACATCACTGCCAAATCACACGCACAACACAATAAACTCTGCAGATTCATTCCTCCCACCTGGGGAGTACACTCCAAGAACATACACACACTTTACAGGGGAGTGATTGAGCCCATAGTTTGTTATGCAGCTGGTATATGTCAAGGCGCGCTCAATTACGGCACCAATAGGAAAAAAATTATCCCTTCAAAGAGGCTTCGCCCTTAATATCATCAAAGGGTTCTGTTATATCTTAAAATACATGGTTAGATATATAAAATAAAATGCCTTAATTAACAGTTTAGTGCAACATGTGTATAGGTAACTATTTTCCATTCAGTCAGCGTTTTTGCCATCCTGTTGTTTTCCATTACTAATTATGGTAGCGCCATCTATCTTTTCTATTGATAGTTAATTATGTCAACACCTAGCTAATAAATTCTTTTGCATACCGCAGTGTCAAAACGAGCGATCTTTTATCCCTTTCCTTCCCAAAAGCACGCCTCGCTCTAATTGGTCGCGGAATTCGATGACGCTGCGATCGGTTCGAAAATCAACGGTCCCGCTGACCGGCTGCGTCCTGGGGCAGCTCCGCACCGCGACGAATACATGCAGCACCGCAATATTTTACCGCTATTTCATACTATAAATTTTAATACTTGGGACTAAACCGCCCGCGGGTGTAGTGGAGTGGTCTGTGCAGCTTCAGGCTAGATCCAAATGGAGTGATCAGTTTTGTAGCCCGACTCACGAAGACGCCGGGAGCGAGGGAGAGGGAAGAGCCGACGAGCCGGATTCATTTGCGTTTAAACGTAACCTCTCGTTTATCTCGCGTAGGTATCTTCTAGAAGTACCTACCTAGGTAGTTATAGCACCTAGCTATACTCCTAGTCCATTTACATACCCATTACGTGGTTACTTCCGCACGCTTCCGTAGGTAATATACTTTTATGTAGCTACCTACTAATCTGATATATCTACCCAATTATTATTACTGGAACTATCATAGTTGTCTTGTAAATTCCATATGTCAAGCACCTTTTAGTTCCACCGCCTTAAAGTTTAAGTTTAAATCTATGGCACGTGAACATATCCGAAAGGGACTATTGGCACCATCATCTTAATCATTGTATTATATACCTATTTATATTTATATATTCTTATATATGTATATATTTATTATTTAAATATGCATATATACACCGCTATTTTTTAATTAGTACAAAAAATTTAATGGGGCTCTAGGCATCTTTAACTAATCATATATATGTATGTAAAAAATAAAAATACTAAGTTCCAAAACTGTCCCAAAACTGTCCACAAAAATACGTAATGTTTGGTAAATGCATAACTAAATACTATGTTGTCGTAGTAATTTTACGCGCCACTACTCCATTGATAAATTTGTGCAAACTCGAAGCTCGGCACCCCCTGTCTCTCTGCGCACGCGCCGCAGTGCTAAATTGAAGGCGATAGCGAGCGGGTGTTTTTTCGTGGAAACAATTTTTTTTTGTTTACGTTTGCCCAACGGGATGGCTTATTAGTTCACATCACGCGAGTGCAGCTATGCGTTTGTACAGGGAAGTGTTTGGAAGCCAGTGGATCGGTCGAGGCGGGTCGTAGCTTGGCCTCCATGCTCACCACTGTGTACAAAAGTGAGCCGTTGTGAGTGTGAGTGTCGAATAATTTAAACAGTGCATATTGGACGCTTTTGACGCAGTGAAAAGTCAAAGAAGCTTACTTATCTCGTTAAAAAACAATTAAATAAAACGTGCTGTGTATTGACAATAGTGATGGATATTTCGAAGAACAATTGAAATACTTGTAAGTAAAGTAAATATTACCTACTTAACTAAATAATAATTTGATGCGGGCGGCTCAAAATCGGTCTGTGTGGAGAACCTTGAGGGAGGCCTATGTCCAGCAGTGGACGTCTCTAGGCTGACGTGATGACGATGTAATAGTAATTGTAAATAGCAGCCGATTCTAACTTCATAATTACGCCAAAATTACTCTTTTCTTTTATTACAGAATACTTTCTTTTATTTTGATATGACGTGTTTGCTTTCTAATTACATACCTACCTCCGTATTTAATTACTTGTAAAACGGTAAATTTTGCCGGTCCTAAGACAGGATGAAGTATGAAGGAGTGGGTAGAATTTAAAAAAATAAAAAATATCTACCTACACTTATTATTTTGCTTCATTTTATTGTCTACGGCTACCTGCATTATAAGTGCGACGGAAAGAATGCGTAAGAGTAGGACGGAAAGTAAGTACTATCAATGAAGTAGTGAATGGATTGTAAAATATGTCTATGATTTGGGTGAGATTTTCTACAAAAAACAAATGATTATAACTTTGTTATTTATAGATATTATGAAATTCTTACGTCACTTATATGATAATAATGTCTTCGCTAATATGTCCTTAAAGTTTTTGTACTAATTAAAAAATAACGGTGTATTTATGTATATATTATATTATGTTATAAAGTATATATTTAATAATATAACCATGCATTTATTGTTATTATTGTAAAATACACCTTATCTTTTTAACGTGACCAAAACTATTTGTACACCTACCATACCTATCTCTGCATCACCCTATGGTTGACTGGTAGAGAATGCTTATAGCATTAAGTCCGCCATTGTACCTATGAGTTGTACATAAAGTTTAAATAAATAAATAAATAAAGTTGTTGCCTACTTACGAATAACTACCGCATAAACACCTACTTAGGTAAAAAATAGGTAATTTAGGTATTCTTATTTTGATTCGGTCTCATTAGCTTATACCTACGTAAACATGGCGCAACAAAAGAAGTCATGCATGTCGGAAGAAAAAGAGCTGACAATCTTGGAAGTTAAACGTAATATTTTATTTGAGCGTATTCAAAACATTTACGAGCGCTCCTAAACTGCCGCTACTTCCGATATTAATAGGGAATCATTTCTTAGTTATTGTATGACAGTATTCAGTATTCAGTAGTATTCGAACAGATTTTCATAAGTTGTTAGACAATTATAACGCAAGATTGCTTTCTATTAATCCTGATGAACAGCCGAATTATCAGGCGTACACCTCATTCGAAGATCTTTATTGTATCATCTAGCGCATACAATCACACTTGGAGGGTAAATATTCCGCACAGCCCGTTTCTGCCGGACCGGCGGTTCGAGCGCTGAGATTACCGCCAATTGAGCTTATGTCGTTTGATGGCGATATACGAAATTGGCCGTTATTCTATGCGAGTTTTAAGTCTACAGTGCACGATAATTGTTCTCTGACAGATGCTGACAGGTTGTACTATTTAATAGGTAAGCTGTCACCGATGGCCCAGTTCGTATTTGCAGGTGTCACACCCAGTGCTGAGAACTATCAGGTCATATTCCAGTCACTACTTGATAGGTATTAAGATACTCGTGTTCTAGCGTCTACTTACTTTGATCAAGCTTTAATCTTAAATTGTCCGGTGCCGCGTCTGTTTCGAATTTCCAGCTGTTTAAAGACAACTTTGTTACCGCAGTTAGTTCCCTTAAAAACTTAAAATTAAAAGATCTTTCCGACTTTATGTTTCTTCAACTCGCTTTAAAAAAGTTTGACACTGAAACAATTCGTGCTTTCGAGATTACTGAACGTAATCATAAAATACCTACACTAGATAGTTTTATTTCTTTCATCAAAGATCAGTGTTGAATATTTCTTAATACGCAGTCTAGTTCATCTAGCTCGTCTAATAATAATAATAGCAAACAAGAGTCGAATAAATCGCGAAATAGCAATAATAACTCGGTCCCTAATCCGCAATCTTACGTAGCATGTTCGGAATCTAATAATAATAATTCACAGAAGTGTCTGTGCAGTAATATAGTACACGACCATTTCTATAAATGTCCCGCTTTTAATAATTTAAATCCGACTGCTCGTTTCAAATGTTTAAAAGAAAACAAAGCTTGCTGTTTAAGTTTAAAACATAAAACGAGTGATCGTTCTAGTAAGACGAAGTGTCGTTCATGTAATCAACGACATCACTCATTATTACATTTTGATAACAGTTATCCGTTGTCGGGTCAATCCGATAACCTTGACCCAATTTCTAGCCCACCTACGTCGCAGGTGCAGACCGCCTGTACCACGGTGGCTTCCCCCTCCGCGTCTCAGTGTGAAGTATCGTTGTGTACGACGTCCAGTGCGCTGGCGGCGCACACACGCGGACAACCCTCGCGCGCTTGTCATGCTCAGCGCGATGCTAAACCGCAGTGTACGGCGTCCAAAACGGTTCTATTAGCAACAGCGCAAGTTATCGTTTATGATATTAATAACGCACCGCACATAGTTCGTTGTTTACTCGATAGCGCATCACAGAGTAACTTTATTACTTCTGATTGTTTCAAACGCCTCGGACTGTGGGATAACTTTAAAAATACTAACTTAGTAGTCAAGGGGATTGGAGGGTCAGAAAAACATTGCAAGGGTTCCGTAGATATTAAAATACATTCGCGTTTTGATAGGGATATTAATTTTAACATTTTTTCGCTTATCGTGGAGCGTATTACGGACACATTGCTGAACGCTAATGTGGACGTATCGCTACTCACACATCTCGAGACATTGCCGCTAGCAGACGCGGAATTTGCGAATCCGGCAGACATTGATGTTTTGATCGGAGCTTCAATATTTCCGCACTTGTTACCACATGAGTAGATACAGAGACACAGCTTCATACAACAGCGCGGGTTATTACGACGCACGTTGTTTGTTTTGTACGTTGCAAGTTTTAATATTTTAATGTAAAAAGGTGGTGTTTTATGAGCCCAAAACAAAATGAGCCCAAACTCGGCATGCCTAGCTCTACTCACATATGAGAACCAGCAAGAGTCATTGAATAACCCTGAAAGGTTACTTCATAAGTTGCAGTGGTTGGATCTCTTATGTACAAATAAAATGAGCCCAAACTCGGCATGCCTAGCTCTACTCACATATAAGAACCAGCAATAGTCATCGAATAACCCTGGAAGGTAACTTCATAAGTTTCAGTGGTAGGGTCTCTCATGTACAAACAAAATGAGCCCAAACTCGGCATGCCTAGCTCTACTCACATATGAGTACCAGCAAGAGTCATTGAATAACCCTGGGAGGTTACTTCATAAGTTGCAGTGGTTGGGTCTCTTATGAACAAACAAAATGAGCCCAAACTCGGCATGCCTAGCTCTACTCACATATAAGAACCAGCAAGAGTCATCGAATAACCCTGGAAGGTTACTTCATAAGTTCCAGTGGTAGGGTCTTTTATGTACAAACAAAATGAGCCCAAACTCGGCATGCCTAGCTCTACTCACATAAGAGTACCAGTAAGACTCATCGAATAACCTTGGAAGGTTACTTCACTAGTACCAGTGGTCCCTACCACTGGTACTAGTGAAGTAAGTAGTGTTTTAGTGAGACCCTTCTCACTAAAACAAATAAAATGCGCCCCAACCTGGCATAACTAGGTCTACTCTTTTATGAGTTCCAGTCGCAACACTTGAATGGGATGGTATACCATCAGTCCACATAATCTTACCAGATTTCAACGCAAGAAACAAAATAATATCTAAATACCGAAATATATCCTCAATCAACATAATGGAAAAAATAAAGTAATAATGTCTATTTAGGTATATAAAAATAAGAAACTTATTTGTACGTAATTTGCACAGCCAGGCCTATAACACATAGATACATATCACAAAAAATTCTAAGTCTCAAAGTTATTTAGTTGAACTACATTTCCGCAAGTTACCGTACGTAGTACGTACTGTTGCCGCCGTGTCGCTGTAGTGACGCGATTTTGTACCTACTCATTTTGTAAACGCCTCCTTAAGAAGCTGTCTCTCTGTTCCGTTTATCTACTCATGTGCTTGTTACTACCTAAAGTTGTACGTAGTGAGCAATATAATTTACCGCCCGCTATTGAGACGGTATTTGGGTATGTGACTATGGGTACCGTGCCTACGTTACATACTTCTCATTATATTACGTCTTGTTGTTGTTCTGTTCTTCGAGAAAATAATATTGATTCTCTTCTCAAGCGATTTTGGGAGCTTGAAGAGAAAACCGCACCGCCCTCGATGGATCTCGAGTGTGAAGAACATTTCCACCACTGTTCGTGACGACAGTGGCAGATACGTTGTGGCGTTGTCATTCTATGGTGACCCTTATTCGCTAGGCGACTCGTACGCTGCTGCGCTTAGACGTTTTCATTGTTTAGAACGTAAACTTGATGCATCACTTAAGTTACGCGGCGCCTATAATGACGTCATTCGTGACTACCTTTTCTTTTTATTTACCTTTCCTTTTTTTTTTATTCGTGACTACCTTTTCTTTTTGAGTGTCGTTGTAAACAACGAGGGCAATTCCCACCCCTTATATTATATCCCGCATCACGGCGTAGTTTGCGAAGATAAAACCTCTACTAAACTTCGTGTGGTTTTAGATGCTAGTTGTAGGACTACATCGGGTCAGTCGATTAATGACATTTTGCATGCCGGCCCTAATCTACATACATACATAGACTCACGCCTGTTTCCCCGAAGAGGTAGGCAGAGGCATATTAAACGCCTACTTTTCGCCAGTGTTTTGATCCCACGTAATAGGTGGCGAGCCTATTGCCGCTTATCGGGATATTTTGTTTGCCAGAGCCTCGTCCGTTGATCGGCAGGTGCACCACTTACAGGTGAGGTTGGCTTGGGACCCTATGTTCTTGGTGGGAACCCTAATCTACAGGTTGATTTATTTAACATCATAATAAAGTTTCGTCTTTTCCAAATCGCTCTGTCAGCTGATTGCCACCAAATGTTTCTCAATATCGGCGTTCGCGAATCTGACCGTAGATTTCAACGGATTTTTTATCGTTTTGACAATAAGGAACCTTTATCCGTGTATCAGTTCAATCGTGTTTGTTTTGGACTCAAGTCTAGCCCATATCACGCGTTACGCGCTGTTTGCCAGTTAATCGCTGATGAAGGCGATTACTTTCCCGCCGCAGGAGCTGTTGCTACTTCCGCTTTATATATGGATGACATCGCCTGTAGTGTCATATCCGTTCCGCTAGCAATTTCGCTTTGTGAAGAGCTTATTCAGCTTTTCAAGCGAGGCCAGTTTGATCTTGTCAAATGGACAAGCAATTCTAAGAAGGTTCTCGCACGCATACCTGATTCTCATAAAGCTTCTCCAGACATTGAGTTTGAGAAGTCTGTACCGCATAAAGTTCTCGGTTTACGCTGGTACAAATCCCGTGAAAGTTTTCGGTTTGACGTCTCACCGCCAGATGATAAGTGCACCAAACGCACTATGCTGTCCACAGTGGCTCGACTATGGGACATAATGGGTTTTGTAGCTCCCACAATTTTGTACGCCAAGCTCTTGATCAAAGAACTTTGGTTATCAAAGTGTGAGTGGGATGAAACACCCCCTGACCATATTGTCGCCGCTTGGAGCCAGTTTTGTATTGAGCTTACCGCGCTCAATCAAATTACTATTCCGCGTCATCTTGGGTTGGTAGATGGATGTACCATCAACTTAATAGGTTTCGCTGACGCCAGCGAGCGTGCTTACGGCGGAGTCGTATATCTGCAAGTCCGCATTGGTTCTAACTACTCGGTGCAGTTAGTTTGTGCCAAGTCCAAGGTCTCGCCTATTAAAACCATTTCGGTTGCGATACTGGAGTTGTGCGCGGCCCTTCTGCTGTCTCAGTTGCTCCGCAAGGTTCAAGACACAGTCTTGCCCCACTACCCTATCAATAAAATATACGCGTTTTCTGACTCCATAATAGTGCTCGCTTTGATTTATTCTTCTCCTCACCGCTGGCAGACGTTTGTCGCCAACCGCGTTAGTAAATTAATTGAACTTGTTCCTGCTACTTGTTTCAATCACGTCGCGGGTATTGAGAATCCCGCCGATTGCCTGTCTCGTGGTGTTACTCCACTTAATCTTCTGCATCATCCATTGTGGCATCGTGGACCTTCTTGGATTTCCCATGATCCGTCAGAGTGGCCCATGCAACCCTTTGACCACAGTGCAGAGGACGAGGCCATTTTTTTTTTATAGTAATAGGCGGCAAACGAGCAGACGGATTGCCTGATGGTAAGCAATTACCGCCGCCCATGGACACATGCAACACCACAAGAATCACAAGTGCGTTGCCGCCCTTTGGGATTGGGAAAAAGGATAGGATAAGGAGTGGGATGAGGGAGAAGGAATAGGGGATAGGGCCTCTGGCACTCTCACTCACCGAACGAAACGCAACAGTTTAGGTACTGTTACTTTACGTCGATTTTCTGTGAGAGGGTAGTACTTCCCCGGTCGAGCCGGCCCATTCATGCTGAAATCAGCAAGGCTCTACTACCGTAATAAAGGATGAACCCGAATGGAAGTCTGTTTCGCATCCCGTGATTGTTGAGGTTGCTGAATCTCCGATCTATGCACTCGCACTACGCATGTCATCGTGGTCTAAGTTACTCCGCGCCATCGTTTATGTCTGTAGTTTTCTTAGGCACCTACCTAATGGGACTTTTGTTTCAAGTACTGACCTTGAATTTGCAGAATATAAGTTACTACGAGCTGTACAGGCTGTTCATTTTAGTAACGACATTCAAAATTTGAAAAATAATGTACCTTGTTCGCCCGCTGTTCTTAGGCTCAAGCCGTTTCTCGATGAGCACGGCGTCATACGCGTTGGTGGTCGTCTGTCAAATTCGGATGAACCTTATAACTACAAGCATCCTTGCATTCTACCGCGTCATGATTATATTGTGAAAGAAAGAAAGAAAAACTGTTTATTTCCCACAGATACACACACAACAAAAAACAGGGTAAAAACGTTTAAACATAATGTAAAAAATAAAAAATAAACGTGCGATCTGTGGAGAATTTGGTACGCACTCAGCATAATGCTCCACTGTGGTCCACAGGGCCCACAATAGAGCGCTGTTTTTCAGTGCGACCATTTGGTGTCGCACGGACGTAAAAATCAGCACAGAATTAAATTGCTACAGCAATGGAAACAAATAACAATAAGCAATGGTCTGGTTGAGCGCATCAGCAGAAATGGTTCAAAATATGCAGGTTTACAAACAAACACGATGCATGTACGCGCTGTGTGTGCATACAACTTAAATTAATGCCTATCGTACATCCGTTGCGTCGATCCAACGACTTAGTGTGGCCGGCGCGCGCGGCGCATACGACGTACGCGCTGCGTCTCGCAATGATCTCAGTTACGTAAATCATTTGTTTACATCAAATAAATAACATAGATAATATAACATTGTTACATCTAGCAAACAAAGCATATTTTATAGGTATATAAATAACTAACAGACAACAATGTTATAAGAAACATGCTATGCGGTCTCAAAATTTCATACAAGATCATGGAAAGTGTGTGACAATAATAATACATAGTGGATACAAAAAATACAAACAGTGAATACCGCCTCGACTCGCCCGGAAGTCGATATACCTACCTCGCCCGTAGATCACAACCATTACGTAAGTAATACTACGTACTGCTTTTATATTGTAACTAGAGGACACCAGCAGCTACGCCTGCAATTTTTTTAAATTTACCCGTTTTGGCCGATCCCGTGGGAATTCCGGGAAATCCTTTCTTAGTGCGCCCCTACGGTCCCCATGGAACATACATGCCAAATTTCAGCTTCCTGCGCCCAATAGTTTCGGCTGTAGCGTGTCTGTCAGTCAGTCAGTAACGCAAGGATTTTATATATTAAGATTATATAATTGTGTAATTGTGCTTGCTTTTGTTTTAGTAATAGGTATCTTTTGACATGTGACTTAAAACATCCTTTTGTTTTAAGGGATCTAAATAGAAGTAGCAGATCATTCCAACATCGAGTCGAGACAAAACGGAAGCAGCCACGGAATCCTGTTGTCTTAAATTTTGGTATTGTGAGTGTTATTGGTGGAATAAGAATAATGGTCCTGTCTCCAGCACAGCTTATCATATAGATACAACGGTTTGTGTGAGTTAACAATTCCAAATAATAACGTAGCTAAATGAAGCTGCCGTCTTGCTTCCATTTTTTAAATATTGGCTTCGTTTATGTACGGTGTGACATGGCTACGACGTGGGATATCGAAGCAGAACCTGGCACAGGCATTCTGAACCCGTTGTATCAGTCGGGAGGTTCTCGACAGTAGACATGGGCCATATACAACGTCCATATAATTGAATTTAGCCAGTAAGAGGCTGTCTACCAACCATTTTCGTAATACAACACTGAGATAATTTCTGAACCTATAAAGTAATTTTAATCGATAAAAACAGTTTTTTACAATATTATTAACGTATGTTTCGAAGTGAAGCTCCAGGTCAATTACCAAGCCTAGGTTACACGCCGACTCCACTCTAGCTATTTCTACCTCCTTGACTTTTATTACTGGCTTAGCAAAAGCAATGTCTTTTATTTGGTTTTTACTACCCAGTATGATATAGTAGGACTTTATCGGATTTAAAACAAGGCAATTTTCTTCAGACCATGTGACTACCCTATTAAGTACTTCATTGATTTTCTGGGCCGCTGCTGCTGTATCTTCCGCTTTAAATGATGAATATATTTGTATGTCATCCGCGTACATGTGGTATTGGCATTTTGTCAAACATTTTGTTATGTCAGCAGTGTAAATTATAAACAATAATGGTCCGAGGATGGATCCCTGAGGAATTCCGCGGGACACCGGCAGGGGAGGGGATGACACTGAACTACCATTTTCTTTCTGTATCTCGACATACTGCAATCTGTTTTTTAAATAGCTATTGAACTATTTAACTGCGCTTTCATCAAAACCATAATATTTTAATTTAGAGAGCAATAGCGGGACACTGATGGCATCAAAAGCTCGGGAATAATCCAGTTGTTGACCTTCTTATTGATTTTTATCACAAGAAGCATCTCCATGCTGGTCCAGAGTTGCTTATGTCCTTACTTAGGCATAAATATTGGGTTTTAGATGCTCGACGAATAATTCGTCACAGAATACATAAATGTAACGTCTGTTTCAAATTTCGTCCGCGTCCGATTTTTCAAAAACCATAATATTTTAATTTAGAGAGCAATAGCGGGACACTGATGGCATCAAAAGCTCGGGAATAATCCAGTTATCGACCTTCTTGTTGATTTTTATCACAAGAAGCATCTCCATGCTGGTCCAGAGTTGCTTATGTCCTTACTTAGGCATAAATATTGGGTTTTAGCGGCTCGGCGAATAAATCGTCACAGAATACATAAATGTAACGTCTGTTTCAAATTTCGTCCGCGTCCGATTTTCCCTCCCACGGCAGATCTTTCTAGCCAGCGCGTCAATCAGTTTGATAAAGGGGTTAGACATACCGATTGTGATTACGCAGGACCACTGCAGTATACGCCAGTGCGTGGTCGAGATGTTAAAAGCCGTAAAGCTTGGCTATGTATTTTTACATGCTTAACGACGCGCGCTACGCACATTGAAGTTGCGACGGATTTAAGCACGGTGTCATTCCTGGTAGCCCTTAAACGATTTCATTCACGACGCGGCCCTATACAGTGTTTGTACACGGATAACGGCACTTGTTTCGTGGGCGCAAGCTCTTATTTACGCGACCTTTATAAGTTTCTCAGGGAAGAATATCGTACTCGTCTTCAGGAAGAACTTTCCATAAATCATATTGACTGGAAGTTTATTCCGCCAGCATCACCACATTTCGGTGGATGTTGGGAAAGCATGGTCAAAGTAATTAAAACGCATATCTTTAAAGTTATAGATCAACAGATCCCCTCTTACGAAGAGCTTTTAACTGTCCTTGCACAAGTCGAGGTGCTGATCAGCTCGCGTCCGCTCACGGCATTGAGTAGTGACCCTGCAGAACCATCCGCGTTAAGCCCTGCACATTTTCTGAACACAGTGCCATTATCGTCATTTCTGGCTCCTGAAGCAGACTCTTCAAGCTTGCTCCAGAGACATACTCTGCTGGATAAACTCGTACAGTCGTTCTGGCGGCGCTGGCTTGAGGAATATCTCCACCAGCTTCAGGCTAGATCCAAATGGAATAGTCCTGCATCCCCTATACAGGAGGGTACGTTGGTCGTCATAGTACATGATAATGCTCCGCCGCTTTCATGGCCGTTAGCCATCGTGGAGAAACTGCATACTTCCAAAGACGGTACAACCCGAGTTGTTACCGTGAAAACCGCGAAGGGGAGCTACGTGCGCCCTATTGTACCTCTCTGTCCGCTTCCAACTCAGTGAGATCTAGCCTGAAGTTAGATCTACCTATTAGTTTAAGTATTTTGTTTGTAGTTTTCGTTATAATCGTTTCGCTAAAGTTGATTTAGATTAATTTTAATATCATATCGCTGTCTTAGCCTATTGATGGGTTATGCGGTAGTAAATCCAACATAGCTAAGTTCAATTTTATTTTTTGTTTAAAGGCAACCCTTTAGGGCTGGGGGGAAATGGTAGCGCCATCTATCTTTTCTATTGATAGTTAATTATGTCAACACCTAGCTAATAAATTCCTTTGCATACCGCAGTGTCAAAACGAGCGATCTTTTATCCCTTTCCTTCCCAAAAGCACGCCTCGCGCTAATTGGTCGCGGAATTCGATGACGCTGCGATCGGTTCGAAAATCAACAGACCGGCTGCGTCCTGGGGCAGCTCCACACCGCGACGAATACATGCAGCACCGCAATATTTTACCGCTATTTCATACTATAAATTGGGACTAAACCGCCCGCGGGTGTAGTGGAGTGATCTGTGCAGCTTCAGGCTAGATCCAAATGGAGTGATCAGTTTTGTAGCCCGACTCACGAAGACGCCGGCGGCCGCCATTTTGGACAATAAGAGAAGAATGACTTGCAAGGTAAGGCATGCCTCCTATGAATTCCAATAGTCATAAGATTGCCCGTTCACCCATTCTTCTAGGCGATTTACCAGCCATTCTTTACACAGTCCACAATATTAATATTTTTCCATATCACCAAATTGCCTAGTACATACTTTCGGTGCAACGCCGAACCAAATTGCGTCAGTGTGGATTTGAACGTCGTCGCGGATACTTATATTTTCAATTTCAGTTGTAGAAATTATAATAAATATTTTTCAGTGTCATAATTTTTTTTTTATATAATGGAGATCGGGTCTCCTTGACGGCATTCCTAACGAATTGTCAAAATTCATTAAATCTTGCATCAGAAACTGAGCACTGCTTAAGTATATTCTATCTAAACTGCGAGGCAAACAGTCCTGTTGCGACCATGGCTGTTGTAAGACGGCCGAAACGGCGGTAAAACATAGGTATTTATACCTTAAATTAATTAAATATCGCGAATAAGATCCGTTTTAATAAAATTGTATGATGCGAGGCAAAGCTCAAATAGCTTATTCTAGTAAAATGTTTGAAGATTTTTATTAATTACAGACTTTTCTTCGTAAAATATTTGGCGAAAGGAAGCATTACAGTCATATATTTTTCGAATTGCAATCTTCAGTGTGATTCTGTAAGACTTCATTGTAAACTTCGAATCTGAATCCGCTGTGAGTTTCTTGATTGGCATTCTAAAAACTCGGTTGATAATTCGAATCTACACTAGCGCTGCTCTTGCGAGCGTGTTTGCGAGTTGAACTAAATTGAGCTCGAGATTTTGACAGATAAACAATCGTTTAATTCAGGTAATAAAAACCCATACAGATATATACCTTACAGGCTAACATACATATAATAAAATGGCTAATTACTAATAATACAATGCACAGGTGTTGTTTACAGTGGCGTGTTTCGCTGTGTCTTGTTACGTAATCGTCCATAAAAACGCCGATAAACAACACCCTTCGACCAAAACTCTTCTTTGAGGAACGTCTGGAGATGTTGAGTCGGCACCCGTACCACGTATGACTTAAAGTTCGTGTTATGGAGTGACTCCAATCTCTCGACTCTCAAAGTCCAGTTGGTTTTCAGGCGCAAATACTCCACGACCTCCTCGTCCTTTGTAGAGTGATGCAACCGGGACACGTACAACTGTGTGGTTGGTACTGCGGGACGTAGCAGCATATTAGACCCTGCTATCCCGGTACCACAAAGGTTACGGCATGATGGCTTCTTCTTCTTTTTCTCCAACTTGATGAAGCCGTCCTTGTCACACGTTGCCTTTTCTTGGACTGTCCGTTTCATGTCCTTGTTACGGGGGGGGCTCACAAACCTTCGGTTTATGCCCGTTTTTATCCTGGCGATTTGCTGCCATGGCCGCTTTTCTTTCAGCGGCAACAGCTGCATAGTCGCGCTTAGGGATTGACGCATCCTTTTGCGACAAAACCTTGACCGGTGTCGATAACCCGAGGTCAGCAACAGCAGACGTCACACCGCTTGCATTACTCGCGGCGATAGGCGATCCAAGTAAATTCGCTGACTCGAAACTGCATTCAGATGCAATTTGCGCCCCGCGTCGGGTGTTTACATTTGACGCATGCGGTGACCTACTTGCAAATATAGCGTTTTGTAATAACATTACCTTTGCACGTAGTTCAGTTATGGTGTTATCTGATGTCGTCAACTTGGATTGAACTTCGGCCAGGCTGGATTTCAATAATGTGATGTCCTTCAGTAGCCTGGTTACGTCGACGTGGTCGAATGTGACGGGCGGCAGCTTGTGCAGATCCTTCGCCACAAAAGTAGGCGCGTCGTCTGGGTCGGTCACCTTCAATAAGGTGATGATATGCTGGATGCTCTTCTCAGTGCCATCTCTTCCCCGAGACGGCATCTGGTCCAGTTTATTCAGAGTCTGATATAGTACTTTTTTACTAGCACTAATATCTTCTTCCTTAAAGTTGGACTTACAGATCTGCAAGATGCTGACCTCGTCCATGGTATCCATGGCATGTTGAATGAATGCCAACAACTCGTTAGCTATGTATGTAATGTAAAATATGAGATGATGTAAAAGTGGCATTCTATAAGGGAATTCTCCCGTCAGTTCGACGCTCACTTCGCACTCAAAATCAAGGTCATTTTGAACCTTATGCGAAGTGAGAGCGAATAGTGACGTGAAATGCGAGTTGTTTGAATTTTACAGAATCGACGTGCTTGTAGGCAACAAGTAAATGAAACAGTGTCACAATTTTCGTTGCGTATAGAGACCTGTCTCATAAATATGCAGACAGAAATTCATAATTCCGAATCATTAAAAAAAGATTTGCCCGGTCGAATCGCAATGACGGCAAACCTTGCCCTTCCCACTTTTATATTCGGGCTACAACCGAGACTATATATAAGACAATCCTAAAAATCTAAATGACGCCATTAATATTGCTATGGAGGCGGAAAAGATTCAAAATTTTACTCTCAAGGTCTCTCCGAAAGGTGATAAGATTGTAAATTTTGTAACAAACCAGGCCATTTAGAAAGTGAATGTCTGATGAAAAAATCCCAGACCAAGACTCGATCTTCTCCCAATTTCCAATCTCAACAAAACCTCAGGCCGTATCAATCCTCAGATATTACTTGTAGATATTGTAAAAAAAAATAATCAGAGGTTTTACTGTGCCTTGAGTACGGTTGGGCATATGGCGGCACAAAAACGATACCCGACTCTTTAGTTTAAATCGTTATCGTCGCCGGGTCACGATATTTCTCAATGTTAAAAACGTAGGTAAATATAATCATTCTAAGGCTAAAAATAGCGACGCCTCAATGCAATACAATATCGTGTCGCTACCCGATCAAACTGAATCGTGGGAAGAAACGCAAGAACATAATGACGATTTAAACTAAAGAGTCGGGTATTCAAGCAGAGTAAAAGTAAATCCTCTTATTAAAAATTCACATGCCAAATCTATACTGCCAATCGACAGGGTAACCAGTCCCAAACCGTAGGCAATTTTCTATCTCCAGTAGCCAATCGACAGGGTAACCAGCCCCAAATCGAAGGTAATTCTCGTTCTTTAAAAGCCATGCAACTGGGTAGCCAGCTCCAAATCGAAGGCAATTCTCGTTCTCTAATAGCCATGCGACAGGGTAGCCAGCCCCAAATCGAAGGCAATTCTCGTTCTTTAAACGCCATGCGACAGGGTAGCTAGCCCCAAATCGAAGGCGAACTCATCGTAAATAAAACACAAAATACTACATATATACATATCGTCACGCCTTTTATCCCCGAAGGGGTAGGCAGAGGTGTATTTCTACACCCACTTTTCGCCAGATATTCTTTAGTCCCACGTAATAAGGGGCGAGCCTATTGCCGTACCGGGCACATTTCCAGACTCCGTGCTGCTACTGAGAATTTCGTGACAGAATAACCCAATAACACTCCCGATCCCACGCGCACACCTATGCCGCGAGACCAACGAGGCAGTCGTATAGGGTTTGATGTCGAGTTTTCCGTCTCTACGCAAAGATGGTATTTGCATCGTGTTATCCCTTAGTCGCCTCTTACGACACCCACGGGAAGATAGGGGGTGGTGACACTTGTATTCTATGCCGTCAACCACACGGCAAAATACTATTATATATATATATACAGGGTGATTTGTAATTGCTCGTATTCCCTTCGGGAGGTGATTCTAGGGCCAAAATGGAGTATTTTTACCCCCTACATATGGGGGTCCAAAATGCACCATTTTGGAATAAAACGGTTTTTAAGATTTTTTGAGCAAATCCCAAATTTTCGTTATAAACATCTTCTAAAAAAATATTTTGACCATTCTTGGTGGCTAATTGGTTCTTATTTAATAGACAATTAAATTACCCATCTTTTAAAATAAAATAAACCTACTAGCTCAACGTGGAATTTGAAAATAGAGCCAAAAACACACAAAAATGTTCGAATAAAATAAAAATGACGCCACAAAAATGCAATTATTTGAAAAAAAATTTATGTGTTATCGCTTGCCCGCAAGAATACTGTATTAACTCTAAAAACGTACTTTTCCAGGAGAAGCGATAAGGCTGGTTTTAGTCTTACGCTGACGGCACGCGCACCGTCAGCGCTGATGACCGAGATATATGAGCTTCTAGGAAGCGTTTTTAATGACGCGTAGCTATCAGCGCGCACGGTGGTCAGCGCTGATAGCTACGCAGCCGTACGCATCGAGCGTCGGCCCCGCGTAGCTGTCAGCGCTGACGATCGCTCGAGCGCCTCTGTTTTCAGTGAGCGTTTTAGTGTCGAGCGGAGCGGATGTCATCGCGCGTACAGTCATGGCGAATCGCGAAGTGGATACAGGTCGAGTTATCGATGAGTCGTTCAATCGGTGGTACAGGCACGATTCGTAGGCAATGGACCAGTTTATCCTGCATCTTTGCCAGTAATTCGTCAAAAGTTCTATTTGACATTCGAAAGTAATTAAAGAATTTACTTTTGTCAGTCCTCAAAGTGCCATAAAACAAGACAAATTCTCCTGCAACGGCTCTCTGTTCAATCAATGGATGAACATGGAGTCTTCGTCGTCGCCAATTTTTATTTTTTTGGGATAGATAGTACAAAGCAGCAATAATTAATACATTCTGCATTTTGATCGTCGACTGTACAGTAAGGCGGTCAGTACGATATTAAAACGAGCCACACTGAGCCTCAGCGCTGACAAACTACGCGCTGAGCTATGAGCGCTCACGGTCAGCGTGAGACTAAAATCAGCCTTAAAGTTTTTAACTAAAAATATTGTGGTATATCCATAAGATAAGCAGATTATTTTTTATTATTAATATGTATTAGTATGTACTCTATAATTATCTTTGAAGACATTACTCTATTTACCATTATTTATTAAATTATTTACACTTTTTACCACTTGTGACTGTATTCTTTTGAATTTTACTTTTGTTCAAGCTGTTTAGTTTAAAAAGAAAACAGTATTTATATATTTTTAAATGAGATTAAAGTGATGAAAAAAACAAAAAAATTAAATCAATTCTCATTTATTTATTACAAAAAGATCTTAGCATCAATCTTGACTGATAAAAATCTAATGAATAACAATCTTAAGGTATTATTCTAGTCTATATCAAAATTCTAGTCTTTGTACCAAAACAAAAATCACAAGGAACTTATTGAACTAGTCAGTCATCATCATCATCATCATCATCAGCCTACCGTAGTCCACTGCTGGATATAGGCCTTTCCAATGGCACGCCAATGAGCCCGATTTTCGGCTCTTCGTGTCCAGCCGCTGCCAGCCACTTTGCGTATATCGTTACTCCACCTAGCTGGAGGGCGTCCTACACTACGTTTGCCAAGGCGTGGTCTCCACTCTAGAACACGACCACTCCATCGGTTATCGGTTCTGATACAGATGTGACCAGCCCACTGCCACTTCAACGTGCTAATTCTCTGAGCTATGTCGATTACCTTGGGTGTCTGTCGGATCACTTCATTACGAATTCGATCCTTCAGAGAAACTCTGAGCATAGCCCTCTCCATAGCTCGCTGAGCGACCTTAAATTGGTAGACTAGTCGCACTGTCAGTGTCCACGTCTCGGCACCGTAAGTCATAACGGGTAGGACGCACTCGTTGAAGACTTTTTCTTAGGGCTTTGCGGTAGGGATGACGAATAGACTCTACGGAGTTTCCTATATGCTGCCCAGCCGAGCGGTATTCTTCTGCAAGCCTCCCTCTCGAAGTTGTTTCTACCCAACAGCCAGGCTGCTCAGCATATACTGCAACTCTTGAACGGTTTCAGCCACGATAACGATATCATCTGCAAATCTTAAGTGTGAGAGGTACTCGCCATTTATGTTAATACCGCAACCTTTCCAGTGCAGCGTCTTGAACATATCCTCCATTGCATTTGTGAACAATTTGGGGGAGATAACATCCCCTTGTCTCACGCCTCGGTGCAGGTGGATAGGTTCAGACTGCTGGTTCTGTACTTGGACGGTCATAGTCGTGGCTTCATACAGACCTCTCTGCACTTGGACGTATCGCCAATCGATTTGGCACCGTTGCAAAGATTCCAGAACAGACCAGGTTTCAATGGACTCAAAGGCGTTCTCATAGTTCATAAACGCTAAGCACAGGGGCTGATTATACTCCTCTGTCTTCTGTATAATCTGCCGCACTGAGTGGATGTGGTCTATGGTGCCATATCCTCGTCGAAAACTGGCCTGTTCGGGCGGCTGAGACTCGTCGAGTCTACGCCCGAGACGGTTCGTGATGACCCTGGAAAACAGCTTAGCGAGATAGATCGATAGTTCTTCAAAAGAGTTTTGTCTCCCTTTTTGAAGAACAAAACGACTATGCTCTTGCTCCACGCCCTTGGAGTTCTCCCAAAGAACAGGACAGAAGTAAATATGCGTTGGAGCTGCACCAGTATAGGTTTTCCACCTGCCTTGAGCAGCTCCGTCATAACTCCGTCTTCCCCGGGGGCTTTTCCATTTTTAAGCTGCCTCAGGGCCACCACGATTTTGTCTTGGCTGACGTCTGGCAACTCTTCCGTGAAGTGGCTGGTTAAAGTGGCTCTTGGATCCTCGGAGTCGGGTTGGGGAAGGGATGCTTTCGAAGTGTAGAGGTTGCCGTAGAAGCTCCGAACCTCCGCAAGAATCTCCGGCTTAGAAGAGGCAACTATCCCGTCTGACATGGTCAGCTTCCTCAGATGACTTCGACCTTAATGCTGAGTAAAAACTTTCGAGCCCCGATTCCGCTCGATCGCATCTTGTATAGAGCGTGTATTGCAGCTACGGGGGTCGCGTGTTACCAGCTTGAAGATATTTTTATTTAGATCTGACGAAGTGCCTGCCGGATTTTCTCGTCGCGTCTCTATTAGCTGCAGAGATTCTCGCGAAAGTTGAAATCTCCTGCCGGTGTGATGCGTCTTAAAGAGTTTCCCCTCATCCCGAAGGATTTCCACCACTTTATCGAGTTCCTGGTCCGTATCAGCGTCTATTGAGGTTTCCAAGGCAGCGAACCGGTTTTCCAGTTTTAGCTGGAATGTTTCAGATCCAACCATGGATTGGAGGAAATTTAGGCCCCTCATGTTACTCGTACTTTGATTAAAAGAAAAATAATGATTATTTTAATAATATTATAAATGTGAAAGTTAGGATGTTTAGGTATTACTCAATAACGTCAGAATGGCTGAATATAGCCGGATAAAATATATATTGAGCAAAACGGCAAAACCACTAGTAAAAGTTATTAATACCTACCTATTATAAAAAAATACTATTCTTACCATTTGTATCAGATTCGCATGCGAAATCAACATTTTCGAAATATTCGATGTAGCCAGGACCTTGTTCATCTTAAGTTAGTATCAAGATTATCGGATGAGTTCAAATTATATTGACGGTTATTCGATGTCTCACTCTGTGCTACTATACATTTTCGAATAAAATCTAGTATTTTCTGACCTATCATTCTGAAGTAATGAATATGAAACTGAAGATCATAGACAGAATTAGACAAACTGCTATCAAAATTAAATAGTTGTAAACAGAACATCGTAGTTTTTACGTTTGATACATTAACATCAACTAAAATTCAAATGAACACAGACACATTTTGTAATAATACTTGTATAAGATACAACTTATGGTGAATAAAGTAGCAAACACAAAAATACACAGAACTTTTAATAGATCATAGGCACAACTTAAAATAATACTTTGATCATTTAAATGCGGAGTTCACTAAGCCTTACGTTATAGTGAAGAATACAGGTTCATTTCGTATTATAACTCTGTTCTAAATAGGATTTGGAAAATAAAATACTTACTTAAAGAAAAATACAGCAAGAAATCACAATAATACACTTTTTTTCTTATGGTAAAACCGAATCTATGTATCATTAATAGATAATACTCTGTTTCAAATAACAGCACAGGTCAAACTTGTTCAAGGACAGGAGCAACACTGAATGTGTCGTTCTTCCTTTTTCTAGCGAAACAAAAAGAGCCAGAAGGATATAGATGCAACTTTCGTATTTGGTTTATTCAAGGTGAAAGCGATTTTCGACCTAATTTAACAGGTAGAACGTACTTTTTTTAGTCGAACTGTATTATTAAGTCAGTTAGTGCCAAATTTTGAGATGATACTGTATTCTTCCGGACAAGCGATATGTTATGTAAAGTATTGGAATAACTTCTTGGTATTACCTGCTATCCAAAAAGGTATAAAAGTTTTAGCCAATCGGTGTGAATTTTGAGTAATAGCCGCTTTTGTTCAAAAAAGTGCTTCTGGATGCCTCACTCGGCAGAATTTTTTTTCCTATATTTATTCTTAAGCTCTGCAATCAGCAGTTATTAACTAGTAGGGAGACCAACCTAGCAAAATCTATAGGGTCTTGGGTTCAAATCCTCAGCGTAAATGACTGTCTTTTGTTAGTTAAATGCATAATAAGGTTTTAATTCTCACTTGTCCCGGGACTCGAAGAACATGTTCAACCAGCTGTTGCTACCGGACGTATCCATGCCATGTTTATCTTGGAAACTCTTATAGGGGAGACAAAAACCTCAAATAAATAAAACATTTAAAGAAAAACGCCGTGACACCTAATTAAACCATAAAATATTCCATTGCATTCATGTAACGGATGACAGATGGGGACAATCTGTCGCAAAACTTAAGATTCGTGATAAGGCGCATGATGCAGGCCAAAGAACGCCACTTGATGATACTTGATGGCACGGGCTGTTTCCGCAACTCCACGTCTTGGCGTGTATTTTGCGTGCGGGTCGAGCCACCCCAGCTCTTCGAGGAAGGCCAGCAGACTCTTGACGTGGCCCACGGCCTCCTCAAAGAACGCCACTCCTACTGAACTAGTATTGTGAATATTGTTGGCCCACCTGGTGATTAGGTTTATTGCCCCGTTTTTTGCCACACGTTGGCGATTTGAATTTTTGCCCAGCACCGGCGGTTTTTGTGCTGGGCAAAATGTTATACACTGTCGTACACCCAGCGGAACTTCTTCCAACAGAGCCGGAAATTCGTATTATAAATAAGCCTTCGTAAAAGTCTCCTTTTCACAAAAAATAACATTTTAGAATATCAACGCTGATTCGACAAGATTTCGTGTAATTTATGTTTTGTCACAGTGAGATCCCATCTGAAATCAGGATATTTTATGGTTTAATTTAGTGTCACGCCTTTTTCTTTCAATTATTTATTTATTTGACTGGTTGACTTGATTTTGACTCCCTTAAAAGAGTTTCCAAGATAAACATGACGTCCGGTACTAACTGGCTGAACATGCTCTTCGAGTCACGGGACAAGTGAGAATTAAAACCTTATTATGCATTTAACTAACAAAAGACAGTCATTTACGCAGAGGATTCGAACCCAAGACCCTATAGATTTTGCTAGGTTGGTTTCCATACTAGTAAATAACTGCTGATTGCAGAGCTTAAGAATAAATACAGGAATTTTTTTTCTGCCGAGTAAGTCATCCAGAAGCACTTTTTTAACAAAAGCGGCTATTACTCGAAATTCACACCATTTGGCTAAGACTTTTATACCTTTTTGGATAGCAGGTAATACCAGGAAGTTATTACAATACTTTACATAACATGTCACATATATTTTTTTTCAAATAATTGCATTTTTGTGGCGTCATTTTATTTTATTCGAACATTTTTTGTGTGTTTTTTGGCCCTATTTTCAAATTCCACGTTGAGCTAGTAGATTTATTTTATTTTAAAAGATGGGTAATTTAATTGTCTATTAAATAAGACCCAATTTGCCACCAAAATGGTCAAAATATTTTTTTAGAAGATGTTTATAACAAAAATTTGGGATTTGCTCAAAAAATCTTTAAAACCGTTTCATTCCAAAATAGTGCATTTTGGACCCCCACATGTAGGGGGTAAAAATACTCCATTTTGGCGCTAGAATCACCTCCCAAAGGGAATACGAGCAATTACAAATCACCCTGTATATATATAGAGTATTTTGTGTTTTGGTTATGTGTTGAGTATGTCACCCCAATTTACGAAATCAAGTCTTACAAAATCTGCTTACCTCACGTATTCCTTAATACAAATTACTCGAACAAACCTTTGTGTTTTCTAATCGATACTGGAGCTAGTGTTGGAATAGTTAAACTTCAAAATTTTTAGTTG
The DNA here is from genome assembly GCA_944739405.2 of Euclidia mi. NCBI lineage: Eukaryota > Metazoa > Arthropoda > Insecta > Lepidoptera > Erebidae > Euclidia > Euclidia mi. The sequence goes on along the minus strand of OX123206.2, from coordinate 44,884,198 downwards.
ATTGAATCAGGCGTTACTTGGCGGAACTCCATTGTAACCTAATGGAAGGAAAGAGGAACCCACCACGCACCCTCGGATTGACCACCCCAACTATTGCAATAGAAAAAGGTTGACAATACCGAACTCCTCTAAAAGGATAAGGGATATAGGAATGGTATGGGTTCAAGGAAGATACCTGACTTGCAGTATCCCGCTGTATGCGCCGACTATTCCTCGACACGTGTTTCGCTTCTGCACGAGGCATCCTCAGGAGCGATGGGCAATGACTGAGCGCTTTCCTACCGTGAGCGTGTCTAATAAACGATTGTACTTTCTAATTCCCTCCGCCGCTCGACTGATGTACGTCATTATGACAGTATGCGAATATATTCAGCAATGGGGACCCGTTAAAGTTGGTTTGATCGTTCAGTAATGTATTCTTGTCCCGCTTTAAAATTTCTAATTGTTCCAATACGCACATTCTGATACCCTTTTGACAAGTGTGTATGACGTCAAATGAATGTCCGCTATTTAGACTATGGCCCGTTTGAAGTAAATGTTCGGCAAAATGAGACTTTTCTGGCTGGTTGTTCCTAAACGCCGCTAAATGTTCTTTGTATCTCAGCTCAAAACTTCGTCTGTCCTATGTACTTATTTTGACATTGATCGTATGTTAAGCAGTAAATACCGGACTTTTTGTTCTTGCATACTTTAACTTTACCATTGCAAAGAAATTTTAACGTTTTGTAACGGTTTATAGGCTGATCTGATACCGTTCTCCTCAGTATACGCGCCATACGGTCAGTTATACTTCCAAAATAGGTAAGAACAGCAGTATTATTTATAGGTTCTTTTATGGAGGGATATAACAGCGTCTTGGCTATTCTAATTTGTTTTCCTCGAATCATCTTGTCAATCAGGCGTTTACGATACCCGTTGGATTGAGCTATATGATAAATAATATTTAATTCTTTGTTATATGATTCTATATTGAGTGGTACATTTAATAATCTATGTATCATACTGTGATTGTGATTTGATTAGCAAAATAAAACACATTTGTTTACCTAGAAACACAAAACTCGTGTCTTTGGATGTAGAAAGCTTATTTACAAACGTCCCTTTTAAAGAATGCCTAATTATAATTGAAAATCTGCTGGAAAGAAATAGAATACACCCAGAACAGATTAAGAACATTTTGAAATTAACCGAGTTATGCAGTAAACAAAACTATTTCAATTCAACAACGAGTACTACTTACAGAAGGAAGGTTTGGCTATGGGTTCACCGCTTAGTCCGTTGTTGGCGGATATCTTTATGAATAACTACGAACATAAGCATTTGGTGAAAGAACCAAACATCTTATATTATTATAGATTCGTGGACGATATTTTGCTAGCTTGGAAGGGCACCAAACGTCAGCTTCATTGTTTTCTTAGAAGAATTAATAGTATACACCCCAAAATCAAGTTCAAATTAGAGATGGAACAAAACAGCTCAATAAATTTCTTAGATTTGACTATCGAAAGGGAGGGTACCTCACACTCATTTGAAATTTATCGTAAACCGACATATACAGATACTACAACCAGCATCGTCCTGTCATCCATTACAACACAAAATGGCAGCATTCCACAGTATGATACATAGATATTATTAAATGTACCACTCAATATAGAATCATATAACAAAGAATTAAATATTATTCATCACATAGCTCAATCCAAAGGGTATGTAATAGTAAACGCCTAATTGACAAGATGATTCGAGGAAAACAAATTAGAATAGCCAAGACGATCCCTCCATAAAAGAACCTATAAATAATACTGCTGTTCTTACTTATTTTGGAAGTATAACTGACCGTATGGCGCGTATACTGAGGAGGAACGGTATCAGATCAGCCTATAAACCGTTACAAAACGTTAAAATTTCTTTGCAATGGTAAAGATAAAGTATGCAAGAACAAAAAGTCCGGTATTTACTGCTTAACATGCGATCAATGTCAAAATAAGTACATAGGACAGACGGGTCGAAGTTTTGAGCTGAGATACAAAGAACATTTAGCGGCGTTTAGAAACAACCAGCCAGAAAAGTCTCATTTTGCCGAACATTTACTTCAAACGGGCCATAGTCTAAATAGCGGACATTCATTTGACGTCATACACACTTGTCAAAAGGGTATCAGAATGTGCGTATTGGAACAATTAGAAAGAACAATGGCAGAATTAGGTCTGGGTTTGTTGTGGCGAGCTTAAACTTCATATGAACAAAACAAATTGTTATTTTTTCTAATATTTTTTATATTTTCACTTTGTCTCGATAAAGCTGGATTATTTTATGATGATAAAAAGCATTCCAATTGATTACGAACTAGGTGCTTACTTTATTATTTGATTTTTGCCATAGACAATGGTGTGACAGGACTAGACGTTTGACATTGATGCGTATCGATTATTAAATAAGTAATCGATATGATCGACCTTTATAGGGTTGGTTTGGTTTAAAATATAATAATTAAAATGCAGTTAATTAATTGTTAATCAACATTATATCAATAAGCTAATTCTTTTGTAGCAAAACAACTTTTAAATGAAATAAAACGTCACAGAATCGTTTTAACGTTATATCGATTTCACATAAAATCGATTAAAAATGTGCAGCTCTGCTTTTGTCTTTGGCTGTGACAGGTAGATGCTACAGAACAGTTCTGCGTTTAGATGTCAATCTGACATAATGCCTTTGATAATTCAAACGTACCCACATTGATAATTCTTAACTAAACATTAAACACGGATATCTTCTTTTTCCGGCTTTCCCGAGTGAAAATAGAATAATTTATAGACTCTGTTACTTACGCCGAATTTTTTGATATATTTTTTATTACTGAGCGCTTCAATTTAAATTCAGACATTTTGATGTATGGAGATCTGCCATTGTCCTTTAAAGCGGGACAAGAATACATTACTGAACGATCAAACCAACTTTAACGGGTCCCCATTGCTGAATATATTCGCATACTGTCATAATGACGTACATCAGTCGAGCGGCGGAGGGAATTAGAAAGTACAATCGTTTATAAGACACGCTCACGGTAGGAAAGCGCTCAGTCGTTGCCCATCGCTCCTGAGGATGCCTCGTGCAGAGGCGAAACACGTGTCGAGGAATAGTCGGCGCATACAGCGGGATACTGCAAGTCAGGTATCTTCCTGGAACCCATACCATTCCTATATCCCTTATCCTTTTAGAGGAGTTCGGTATTGTCAACCTTTTTCTATTGCAATAGTCGGGGTGGTCAATTCGAGGGTGCGTGGTGGGTTCCTCTTTCCTTCCATTAGGTTCAAAATTTTTACTTGGTGCCATCTATATCTGACAATAAAATCAAACTCAAGGGGCTGAGCGAAGAGGACTCCTATTATGAAACGTTAGGGTCATTCGAAGTCAAAAGACAATGAGCAGAAGTGGTCCAAATTTCCACGACTATTGGAAGCTATGTAAGCTTAAAGTCGACTAACTACCATAAAATTTTGATTACTAGGTGAAAAGATTATATTCACTCAGAAAAAAGTTATGACTCTTTTAAAAATACGTATTTTTAATTATATAACCGTATTTTTTTTTCGCACATAGCCACATTTCAAGCAGTAAAAACATGGTAGCAATGATGATGCATTCTGCTGTTCTGTAATGCGCTCAAATCGTCTGCAAAGTAAAGCATCATCAGGCCGGGATCATATTTCAAGAAATGAAGTAGTTGCAAAAAATCTGACTGGTAAATGGTCTATTTCGAAACCTAGATGCACCCTTACAAGAAAAGAAAGCTATTCTGGTGATAGATGGAACTTACGTCTATACTCAGAAGTCTTCCAACTGCCTTTTCCAGCGGAAAATATACAGTTTGCACAAATACACGAACCTGTTAAAACCATTTCTCATTGTGTGTTGTGATGGCTACATAGTAGATGTTACTGGGCCTCACGCAGCAACAACATCGGATGCCGTAAGAATGAAAGGTCTTATTAAGGAAAGAGAAGACAATCCATTCCATTACTTTTTTGAAGCTAACGATGTTTTTATCTGCGACCGCGGCTTTAGAGACGTTATAGGAGACATGAAATCGTGTGGTTATGAGGCACGTATGCTAATTAGCAAATGGCGTGGTGAAGACCAGTTAACCACGTTAGAAGCCAATAAAAATAGGGAAGTGACGATATGCCGCTGGGTCGTCGAGGTTGTAAACGGACGTTTTAAACGCGATTTTCGCCTGTTCAGGCAAGAATTTTTTAATCGTGCTATGAGCCACATGATGGATGATTTCCGGGTGGCCGCTGCGCTTATTAACGCTTTTCATCTTTTAATCGAAGATAACGTGCATGCAGAGGAATATTTAAGAATCATTAGAGAGACATTGCATGTACCAAATCAATTGGGAGCATATGTTACAGATAGAAATATAAATAGACGGCGGGCAAGTTTTCGAAATATTGAAGCCGCCGAATAGGAGCAGATGAATTTCCTGTTCTGACTCAAGAAGACTTGACATTGTTTGCACTTGGTTCATATGACATAAAACTTGCGCGTAGCTACTATAGCGAACACGTACGCAATGGCGTGTATCAGATTGAAGTAGAAAGAGATGGAGCATTTAGTGAAATAGTTGATTTTTGCATTGTGCAAGACAATACTACACGTATGTACCTGATGATCCATAGTCGAGAAACTATTTCGAACTACTACTGTTCTTGTCTTTCTGGAATGCGAACTATGCGAGTAGCGAGGTACCTACCGTGGCCGCCATATTGTTTTTATTTTGACGTCATATAGCTTATATCAACCAGAATAACAACGAAGTGTCATACACCTAAATCAATCGAGTAGTTTAGAAGATATAAAGAAAGCGTAAAAAGGTTTTTAAATTGCAAGTTTTCATGGCGTCGTAACTTTTTACTGAGTAAATATTTTTGGTTGCAGTCTTCTTATAATGATTCAGTACGCAGTGTTCCATCATATTCCATAGTTCTTATTGGTGGTGGAAATTTGGACCAAGCTCCATATATTTTTGCCCATTCCCCTTTAAATACATTTTACAAACAAATTCTGAACTTAATTTTAATTATATTTTACATGTTGTTAGCAATAAAATTAAACTTAACTACGGGGTATTCTAGGTAATAATTTTCTAAAAGCTCTAGATTGTGATGTTAAATATTCCCAAAATTAATTATTAATTAAAGGTCATCTCATTCCGTTAAATTCAAGTCATCCTACATACATTATTCCACCTCGTTCCGAAGCGATTGTCGAATGTTCCGTATCAAATTCTTTAGACGAACTACGATCTATGAAGGAAGTATTAGTATTAGACCACAAGTATTCGGAAGGAGTTTATTTAGCAAATTGCATAGTTTCTTTAAAACCTAATAGACGTGTAAATATTTCGGTACTCAATACCACTGAATCAGAGGTTGTTTTTAAAAATTATAGTGTCCATTTAATTCCTTACGAGATGGTTACTTTACAATCCCATATTATTAATTACGAAATATATGAATAGTCTAGTTAGCACTCCTCCTAAAACGTCACAACAAGTATTGGACCTCATCCGAACAGAACATTTAAATCCTGAAGAGACAAAATGCCTGAATGTTGTGCCGATTATACAGATATGTTCTACCTCAAGGGCGAGCCCTTAACCTGTACCAATGCCATCGAACTTTCGATCAGCACCGGTGACGCTGCTCCACTCCATGCAAAATCATATAAGTTCCCTGAATGCCACAAGGCCGAAGTTGAGAGCCAAATAAAGAAAATGCTCGAACAGAATATAATACGGCACTCAAAATCTTTGGAGCCCCTATTTGGGTCGTGCGTAAAAAGATAGACGCGTCAGATAAACAAACATGGAGAATAGTAATCGATTACAGAAAACTAAAATGTAACTGTCATTGAAATCTATCCTATTCCTTTAATAACCGATATTCCAGACCAGTTGGGTCACTCTTAATATTTTAGCACACTTGACCTTGTAAGCAGTTTTCACCAATTGAAAATAAAGTCAGAAGATGCGCCGAATACCGCCTTCACTGTAGTGGGTAACGAAACTTCTGGGCACTACGAATTCACGAAAATGCCCTTCGGGTTAAAAAACGCCCCCGCAGCGTTTAAAAAACTCATGAATACCGTCCTATCTGGCCTCCAGGGTCTTCATTGCTACATTTATTTAGATGACTGTATTATATAAAGTCAAAATTTGTCCAGGCATATAGAAAAGCTTAAACTAATCATTGATAGATTCCCCCAATTCAACTTAAAATTGCAACCCGCTAAGTACGAGTTCTTACGGCACGAAGTGGTGTATTTAGGTCATATAATTAGTGACAAAGGCGTCTCTCCTAACCCAGACAAAATCAAGGCCATTACGCAATTTCCAACTCCAAAAAGCCCCAAGGAAATCAAATCATTTTTAGGCTTGGTCGGCTACTATAGGCGTTTCATTGAATTTTTTTTCTAAAATTACGAAACCATTAACTTCCCTATTGAAAAAGGATGTATATTTCATTTGGTCAGGCGAACAAGAAAATGCTTTCAATATTCTTAAACAAAATTAACTACAGCACCTCTTTTGCAATACCCCGATTTTAGTCAACCAATTCTGTTAACATGTGATGCATCAAATTATGCTGTCGGCGCAATACTTTTGCAGGGCGAAATAGGCAAAGACAAACCTATCGCATATGCATCGCGCACTTTAAATAAAGCCGAAGGTAACTACTCCACCACGGAGAAAGAATTGTTGGCAACTTTATTCAGTGTAAAGACATTCCGTCCATATCTATTTGATTATAAGTTTAAAATTATTACAGACCACAAGCCCTTACTTTGGTTATTTAACGTTAAAGACCCTGGTTCCAGATTAATTCGTTGGCGTCTTAAATTAGAGGAATACAGTTACGAGATAATACATATACAAGGCAAATTAAATTGTAACGCTGACGCCTTATCGCGGTTCTCGTTGATATAGAATTAGCTACAAGCCGACCTAGCGTCCGTGACATTGAACGTGAACTCTACACCTTATTCAGTACGTCGAATGATAACCATTTGTTTACACACTTATTTTTAAATAATTTTTAATTGAATAAAGAGATATGATTAAATTTTGGCACATGGAAGAAAAATAATTTGCTATATCTGATTTCTCTGATCCATTCTCAAAACTCTCTTATACTAAAATCTACAGCATAATATCATACGTATTTCATAACACGGGTATCAAAGTTAATATCTATAGAAACACTATTTTATACCCTACTTCTGATGAAGTTAAACAGATACTTCGCGACAATCACGACCTGCCCTCAGCCGGTCACCCCGGTATCACGCGAATGTTAGAAAGAATCAAATCCATGTAGTGGTGGACAACATGCGGCATGACATCAAAACTACGTCAAAAATTGTAAATCCTGTCAGATTAATAAACCGTTACGTCAAACAAACCGTGCACCTATTGTTATAACTTCCACCGCGACAAGGCCGCTTGAAAAGTTATTTTTAGATATTGTAGGACCGTTGCCCGTGACCAACGAATATAAGTACAAGTTCATTCTTACAATTCAGGACGATCTCATGAAATATTCACAGGCTTATCCTTTACAGACATGTTCAGCAGATGAAACTGCTAAAAAATTAGTACATTTTATATCTCACCTCGGAATCCCCAAAATGATCGTTACTGATCAAGGGACTCATTTTAATTTCGAAGTTCTTAAATAACTTAGTAAATTATTTGGTATTAAACATATTCTCGCGTCGCCTAGCTCCCTCAGACTTGCGGCGCCTTAGAAAGGAGTCACTCTACGTTAAAAGAATATTTGAGACCCTTCGTCAATGAGAATGCACACACATGAGACTTGTATTTAAATACAGCCATGTTTTCCTATAACTCCAACGTCCATTATACTACAAATTATTCTCCGTTCGAACTATAACTTGGTTTTAAGCCTTACATTCCTAGATCTATAGATACATAAGAAAATAATACATATACGGATTACGTTAGAATACTAAATCATAGACTGTATTACAGTAGCGAAAGGTGTTACAAAATATACAAAGTTGCAAAGAAAGGTCTAAACGTCATTACGATTCTCACGCTAAGCCCGTGACCTATAACGTCGGGGACTCGGTGTATCTTAAGTGTTACCAATAACGTGAAATTCACTAATGACGACTGGAATGTAGTAACTTATTTAGATATTAGTAAGATACAATAGCACTTAAATTTTGTCGAATCTTTGTTTAATAGAATTAACTTATTTTGTAAGGATCACAGTACATCCAAAATTCAAGTAGATTGCTTAAATGCGTTATCTGCACTACAGAGCCAACACGACAACAATGTCAAAAAATATTCATCTGTTTCATACTTAGTAAGTAATAAAAACCGATTCAAACGAGGTCTTATTGACGCCGGTGGATCGCTCTTGAAAACTTTCTTTGGCACGTTGGACTCCGAAGATGGTTAAATTCTCAGATGCCATAGACCAAGTACAGTCAGACGAAAAACACTTGGCACATTTTATGAGAGATAACATCTATAAAATCGACAATTACAACATTTAATAGTTCTTTATACAAATTACACGAAAATGAAAAGCGACTGAATATGTAATAACCTCGAAATTATTGATAAAGCCTTTCAACAAATATCGAATACTAATGATAAGTTGGAAATTAAATCTAATATAAATACGTTATTAAATAGTCTGGAAGGTATAATTATTCCATTATCATTTGATATAGAAGACGTTAACAATGCTATTTTATCTAGTAAGATTAATATTTTGCATCCGATTGTACTTAGCCCTTATCAACTATATAATGAGCTCGAATAGGAATAATATACCAAGGTATTACGAACTCCCTGTATCTTTATCTCTACAGAATATTCGAGCCGTGTGGTTGACGGCATAGAATACAAGTGTCACCACCCCCTATCTTCCCGTGGATGTCGTAAGAGGCGACTAAGGGATAACACGATGCAAATACCATCTTTGCGTAGAGACGGAAAACTCGACATCAAACCCTATACGACTGCCTCGTTGGTCTCGCGGCATAAATGTGCGCGTGGGATCGGGAGGTCCCGGGTTCGATTTCTGGGTCGGGCAGTGTTATTGGGCTTTTCTGTCACGAAATTCTCAGTAGCAGCACGGAGTCTGGAAATGTGCCCGGTACGGCAATAGGCTCGCCCCTTATTACGTGGGACTAAAGTATATTTGGCGAAAGGTGGGTGTAGAAATACACCTCTGCCTACCCCTTCGGGGATAAAAGGCGTGACGATATGTATGTATGTATGTAGAATATTCATGAAATAATCGATTTCTCTAAACTTATTTCCTACTTCCATTATAATCAGATAATAATTGTGATTAAAATCCCGCTCGTCCTACTACGGAATTCAATATTCGATCTATAGATAGATCTGTAGATTTTAGATTCGTTTTTGACATAAACTCTATACAAAATATGTCAAACACGAATCTCGAATCTCAAAATCCATGTATGGATCGAATATCATCGATACATACAATCTATATCATATCATTCCAACACCTGTGCCTTACGATATTGCGCAACCGGATACCTTTGCGCTTATCGCTCCAAGTCACCCTTACCTTGCAATAACAATTGATCATATGTTCTACTCATTGCTACACAGTATAGATAAGTGCTAAGTGATTCATGATAAGTTTTACGTTTCTAAATTAGAAAATGTGTATTCAAGTGTAGTGAATCCGGTGTGTGAAACGATTCTTACCACGGAAGCAGTGAATAAGCTACCTAGTTTTGTGCGGTAAGTTGTTAAGAGGCAGTATTGAAGTGTTTCACAAAATTAGTAATCATCATCTCATCATTAGCCTTTAATAGTCCACTGCTGGAATAGGCCTCTCCTTTGAAAGGAGGAGTTGGCCTACTTTACCACGCTGGCCAAGCGGGTTGGTATAGGGTTTGTATCAAGTTTTACTTCTCTTACAGTGCTGTTCTCTGCATAATATGCTCCCTCTGTCGGCTCCTACGACACCCATGGGATGATATGGGGTGGTGACAATTCGTATTCTTAATCCGTCACCACACGGACAAATTAGTAATAATAGATGGATATTTGTTTTGTCTGAACCCGGTAAATGTCATATATCTTGTGAAATCGAGGGTAATAATTTTGATAAAACTTTATTTGGTACTGGCATTTTGTCATTACCAAAAAATTGTAAAGCATTTTATAAAACTTTACAATTTGTGTCATCATCAAACGATGTTTTGAATGTAAGTTCTCATATTGTCTCGAAATTTAACCTTGTGGAAGATGATTGTTGTCTAAGGAACGTAGTTAACAAGTCACTTATCGTATGCCGTATTTAAAGTTAAATAATATAAACAACTTAGACTCTTAATTACAGGCTAGTATGCATTTAAACTCTTTGAAAAAGAATTAAATAATATTGAAAATTCTAATCATTTTGAGAAATACGGAATTCATTATGTCTTTAAGTTATATATTTTTCATTAGATATATTTTTCTACATTACAAAGCTCGTAACTTCCTTTGTCAGAACTATAAAGCTCGTTGTTGTAAACAGATATTCAATCAGTGTAACTCAAATAAAACAAAGAATTGTCAACCTCAGCAACCAATAGAGCTATCTGTGATGAATGATAAATCATATTCTACGGTCGAGGAGCTTAATGTTCCGTCAGCATCCAGACCTACAACAGTAAAACGCAATATTTTCATAAACAAAGATAGTTAAAATATATATAACTCTATTACTATAAATGTCCAAAAGTTTATGAAACACTTATAAAATACTAGCTTTTGCCCGCGGCTTCGCTCACGTTAAATTCGGGGTAACAAAAAAAAAAAGACATTTCAGTAAACAGTATTTTTAGAGTTCCGTAGTCAAAAATGGCTAAACACGAAATCCTTATAGACGTGTCTGATGTCTGTGTCAGTCAATCCGTATATCATAGCCACTTTATGCCGAAACTATTGGTAGGTAGATGTATTCTGTGAATCGCTTTACGACGTTATACAAAATAAAAATATTGAATATTAAGGAGGACTCTTCATAAATGGAACTGATGTGGAAAATGCGTCGTTAAAATTACTTTGAGGTTCCTTAAACCATTGTTTCTCAAAGTCAATCGTCTGAAAGATATACGGTTCTAAAGTGGTAAAATGGGTGTGTGTGTCTCTCTAACTTTTAAAGTAAGAGAGTGACAAATCAAAAAAATATATATGCTGTAGATCGTTATAAAAACTTCCAACGAAAATTGGTTTATACAATATGTAGTCTTACATCTTAAAAACCGCAAGTATATCTTTATCGTTTATACAAATATTATTAATAGTTAGTCGAAGATAATGGCTATGGTAAGTGGATATTACCTCCACTACGGAACCCTTCATCGCGAATAGCTTTTATAATGTTTCGTCCTAGGTGTTACTTGTAGCCGTTTGCCATTACAAAGCTTTGGAACATTAAGATTCCGCATTAACAGGACTGGAACACCAACGTGGATCACTCAAGTTGCGTGAAGATACTCCTGATAATTGTAAGGAGTTCAGAAACTCTATAGGGTACGAAGAAACTTGCATCAGTATTCAAGAGATTATCTACCGAAAGGTGCTCAACAACATCACTTTGCATCCAGTCAAATGTCAAAGCCATGGTCCGATATATCTCTATACACACGCGCATTTATGAGTAGAGAATATTGGTTCAGCCGGTTTAGCGTGAAATTGGTACATACATACATACACATTTTCGCATTTATACCTTATATTAGAGATTAGCCAAGGCTGTTACAATAATTATTAGTTTATATAAGTAAGCGAACAAAGTAATGACAGTGCACCATATGACAATGTATTAAAGATATAGATCTACATAGATAACGCAACTATCACGATTTGTATTGAAACCAAGCGTGCCGACTTTTTAATACCTACTGTGACGTTGCCTGTATCACGAAGTCGAAGCGATGCGCGACAGTATTGCTTGTGCGATATTCATCGTCTCCTAATACACAACGTCAGATCAAACGTCCGAAGCAAACGCGGCAACGTAATGTGAATAAAGTTTACTTAACGGTAAAACGGACGCGCGGGGACTGAAGTTAGTGGCGACCAAACTCGACGCTTGGTCGGAGTTCAGACACGCGAAGTGCATGCATTTGCGTTATCTATGTAGATCTATGTCTGTGCAATGTATAATGTGACAGTACTGACAGATAGCACATGCGCAGCACTAATATTACAGCGCATGCGTCCTTACTGTCAATAGGTAGGAGGTTTATCCCTACAAACTTCGACCCTCTCTAAAATCCCTCCCAGATTATTTTTGCATTTGATTGTACCCTACGTGTTTTTCCTGGTTCTGAGCTACCTCTCCACCAATTTTCAGCCGAATCGGTTCAGCCGTTCTTGAGTTATAAATAGTGTAACTAACACGACTTTCTTTTATATATATAGATAAAATAGTTAGTTTGTATAACACTTTGCGTAACATTAATTTTAAGCATATGTTTGTTAATCTAAAACGACGCTCAAATCCAATTTAAATTTCGCATCTTTCTCACTAGATGCTCCATTTTATTCAGGGGGCTGGGGCTGGGACTGGGGGCTTATATCTTAAAATACATGGTTAGATATATATAAAATAAAATGCTTTAATTAACTGTTTTGTGCAACATGTGTATAGGTAACTATTTTCCATTCAGTCAGCATTTTCGCCATCCTGTTGTTTTCCATTACTAATTGCGTCAGTGTAGATTTGAACGTCGCCGTAGATACTTATATTTTCAATTTCGATTGTAGAAATTATAATAAATATTTTTTCAGTGTCATAAAATATATTTAAAAACAAAAAACCGAATCTTGACCCACCCCGTTATAGTTCCGCACTATAACGCTATCAACGCAATCGCAATAGCAACACTCACTAAACTTGATATTAAAGTAAAAGAGTGCGCTACCGCGGAACTGGCTCGTATCACCGGCTCCACCGATCACTCGACCGACCTACACATCCTGCACACCTCCTACACCCTGCACACCTCAATCCACATGAATACCACACTGCAGACACACTCGACAGGACAAACTCGATAACCTACTCACAAACCATTCACACGCGCATCACATTTACATTGACGGAAGCAAACACGATGATAAGGTGGGAGCCGCCTTCATTGGACACAGCCCACAAAACACAATCATCACCGAGCATCACAGACTACACCCATCATACACAGTGTTTCAAGCCGAGCTCGTCGCAATCAATCAGGTATGCATCTGGGCTGCCTCGCGAACCCCTCCCATCGCGGCGGCCGTCATCACGTCCGACTCAATGTCTGCCTTGGAGGACATTCAAAACAATAACAGTATCCATCAAATAACCACTAACATCCACCAATTTTCACATTACACTCAAATAAATATCACATCCGTCTGGGTCAAGGCACACACAAATACACATGGTAATGAACTAGCAGATATTGCTACCAAAGGCGCCGCAATAATGGAGATACCACTTACCTTCTTACACGTCCCGTTGAGCCACGTCAAACGCCTAGCCAAAATAAAAAGCGCCACACACGCTGCGGAGGCGTATATCAACAACCCTAAAGGCATTATCATCTATGGTGCCCCACACTCACCCATCTACACAAACTCATTAACGCCACAGGTCACACATTTGCACTTACACAGCTACTCACTGAACACGAATATCACAAACAGTATTTAAATCTCTTCTACATTACCGACAATGACACATATCCCTGCAACAACACTACCACACAAACATTAATACATATTTTGACACAATGCCCAAAATACACACTCACACGACTACACCATGAGCAATACTGCCACTTCATGCAACTTACACCATATGACCTAGACTCCGTACTCACAGATGCAACAGCCACCGACACAGTCATGAAACACCTAACGCACATACTACGGAATTCAATATTCGAATTACAGATAATAGATCTGTAGATTTAAGATTTGTTTTTGACAGTTTTTTAATTTTTAATAAAAAATATGTCGGTGGGCTTTTTGCGTGTGTGCGTGGTTATGTGTTGTTGAAGAGTTTGAGTGTGTCGACTACGGGCCATTTTCAATATTCGAACTAGGTATAGATAGAGCTGTAGATTTTAGATTCGTGTTTGACATATTTTGTATGGAGCTTATGGCAAAAACTTAAATCTACAGATATATCTATAATTCGAATATTGAATTCCGTAGTAAGGCTGTATGATCAATATAACCATTCTGAAGATTTGTATAATTGTATTTATCATGACAAAATATGTGCTTTAAAAATGTTTATGTTTAAATAAATGGTGTATTGATAATTGAAAAAAATATTTTATTAAAATACTAACCTGTTTTTTTAATTATTCAGAATTCCAAAATATTTATGTTTTATTTCAAATAAATTGCTATATTTTGTAATAAAAAGCTGCAAGTGTTTTTGATTAAGCCACTATTCACGTTTTACGATTTAACAAAGCAATAAAGACGACAAGTTGCATGGATTGAACGTAATCGGAAGATATATTGGAATGAAGGGTTTATACCTATTACTATTGTTATTATTTAAAATTGTTTTCAACTATAACACTTTTTCATGTTCTTTAGTGTATATACAGTTGTCTCTTAAGATATCTAAAAGTAAATATTGATATTTTGAATAAGGCATTAACCCACCAAGTTCCAAAATAGCAATAATAATAAATTTGAAAGCTTTTTAAGGTTCCGTACCCCAAAATGAAAAACGTAACCCTTATAGGATCACTTTGTTGTCCATCCGTTTGTCAAGACCCTTTTTCTCAGAAACACGTGGAGGTATCAAGCTGAAATTTATATCAAATAGTCAAGTCTACTGTCCCTTGAAGCTGTGATAAAATCAAGCTTCTAAGCCAACGCAATCAAAAGATACAGGCGTTTATGCTGTATTTGCCGCAAATTTTCGAAACTCACAAGGAAATCAAAACCTACAGGGTACCTCCCGTGAACTCAGAATCTTGAAATTTGGCACGAATCAAATAATGAATGACTTATAGCGCAGATAAAGGAAAAATTGCGAAACCCGTATATTTTTAGTTACATCATATAAAAAAATATTTGTTTTAATTTTAAAGTTACTACCCCTTTCCTCATGAACGCGTAAAGTTATTAAATTCAAATTCATATCAAATACTTGGGTCTATAATACCTTTAAGCTGTAACAAAATCAAACTTCGATGTCAACTCAATCAAAAGAAACAGTAATTTAACTATATTTTCACTACGCAACTACTTGCAAGGGAATCAAAACCTACAGGGTACTTCCCGTAAACTCAGGTTCTTGAAATTTGGTACGAATCAACGTCTTATAGCAGAGATAAAGGAAAATAGCGAAAACCGTAAATTTTTAGTTACATCATATAATAAAATTATTTTTTAAAATTTTAGAGGTACAATCCCTTTCCTTATGAACTCGTAAAGTTATTAAATTGAAATTCATATCAAATACTCAAGTCTTTAATACCTCGAATCTGTAACAAAATGAAACTTCTATGTCAACGCAATCAAAAGAAACAGCAATTTAAGCTTATTTTTAAAGTCGCAACTACTCACAAGGGAATCAAAACCTACAATATA
Source organism: Euclidia mi (assembly GCA_944739405.2). Classification (NCBI taxonomy): domain Eukaryota; kingdom Metazoa; phylum Arthropoda; class Insecta; order Lepidoptera; family Erebidae; genus Euclidia; species Euclidia mi. The sequence goes on along the minus strand of OX123206.2, from coordinate 44,868,507 downwards.
CTTCCTGTGAACTTAGAATCTTTAAATTTGAAACGAAGCAACGTCTTATAGCACAGATAACGGAAAAATAGTGAAACCCGTAAATGTTTAGATACATTATATAATAAAAATATTTTAAAAACTTTAAAGCTACCCCCTTCCTCATAAACGCGTCGAGTTATTAAATTAAAATTCATATCAAATACGAGTCTAAATAATTCATATCAAGTCTATAACACCGAAGCTGTAATAAAATCAAACTTCTAAATATGTCAACGCAATCAAAAGAAACAGCAATTTAAGCATATTTTCAAACTCGCAACTACTCGCAAGGAAATCAAAACCTACAGGATAATTCCCGTGAACTCAGCATCTTGAAATTTGGCACGAAGTAACATCTAATAGCACAGATAAAGTAAACATTGCGAAAACTGTAAATTTGTAGCCACATCATATAATTAAAATATTTTTAATAATTTTAAAGTTACTAGCCCTTTTCTCATGAACCCGTAAAATTCATATCAAATGCTCAAGTCAAAACTAAAAGGTACTTTCAGTCGACCTAGAATCTTGAAATTTGGCATTAAGCAACGTTTTATAGCACATAGGAAAAATTTCGAAAACCTTAAATTTTTTATTACATCTCAATTTTTTTTTTTAATAATTATACAGGATGTCACAAGACCCATCACCAAGCCGAAGACTATTCGTTGTGGACATCATGCCAAGTCATACAAACCAAAAATAATACCTGGGAAACATATATTTTTTTAAGTTTTCACATTTTTTAAACCGCGATTAAAAGCGCGCGCCTGCAATGCTCGAAATACCTACTTATCCTTGGGGTCATAGGGCATCTAACGCACATATTGGCGGGGTAAATGCATCGATTTTGTACCTAATTAGAAAAATTCCATACTAACTTTGAGCCTCAATATCTCCTGAACCAGTAATTTCCCAGGTATGGTGCCGAAGTAAAAAATGTTCGTAGTGATTGGTACAACATGGGATTTCAGTTTTCGTTAAGGGTCTTTTTACACCCTGTATATACGGTCTGTAAAAAAAAAAGCAGCGATATCCTAGTGGAGAGACCGACAGACTGCTACGCAGAGGGTCCGGTTTCGAATCCACGGCACGCATCAATGACTTTTCGGAATAATGTGCGTATTAAATTGTTAATTATCGCTTGCTTAACGGTGAAGGAAAACATCGTGAGGAAACCTGCATGTCTGAGAGTTCTCCATAATGTTCTCGAAAAACATGTGAAGTCTGCAAACCCGCACTAGGCCAGCGTGGTGGACTATGGCCTTACTCTTCTCATAGTGAGAAGAGGCCCGTGTCCAGCAGTGGGACAGTTTATATATAAAGCTGATGATGATGATGATGTACCTGTAGGTAAATATAATTAAATAAAAAATAAAATAATATTTTTTTTATTAATTCTCATACATCACAAAATATACATAACAGTTCTTAAAAAGTAATTTAGGTAAAATAATGAGGTGCCTGTACTAGGGTAAACCTGTGCCACAGGCGTCAAAGGCACTTACAGTAAGTGATTTTGATCTGAGTTATGAAGTCATCACAATATTTATCATAAACATATTAAACGTAATGTTTCTAAATAAAAATATACCTACTTAGAATTATTTTAAAACTAATATGAAATCTATAATTATTTGACCACAGTCAGCAGTTCTTCGGTCTGATCATATTTCAATGTTTGTAAATACTGATAGACGCATTGTTTCGATCTTACATAACTAAGGTCATAAATAGATGTTTCTTTGTTTATTTTGTTATAAAGATAGGGACCCAGAAATGTGAAAAATCTATGAGTAAAGACAAACTTTGATTCAGAGCTTGAACTACAGACAATATCTTTCCGTCTCTTGGTGTTAGTAAGGTTGGCGTTGTACGTAAGCGCAGTGTGTTGTTTTAGTACAGTGTGCAATATAAACAGTTGACGAACCGTTAGCACTTTGCATGATTCATACAGAAGGCTTGTAGGAAATCGGTAAGGTCGGCGGGTGGCCACTTTAAGAAGAGCTCTTTGCGCTCGCTCTATAGAGAGCATTCAAGATTTTCCTATACCTCCCCACGAGGTAATGCAGTATTGGATTATGGACTGACACAATGCCTTGTACATCTGTATAATGAGGTTATGGTCTAAAATAAAGCGAAGTTTTTTAAATACAAATAAAAGTTTTCGTAGCCTAGACGTTGAAGCGGCGGTATTTTGTTTATAGGAAAGGGTTTCGTCCAATATAACCCCTAAATACCTAATATTAGTAGTGCTATTAATTTCCGGACAGGTGCAAATGTTGTTTGAGTTAAGATAACAGTTATGTGCATATAAGTGAAAAGAATTATTATGTGCTTGGGGGTTACGCATACAAAATTGAACGAATTTAGTCTTATCAGTATTTAAGGTCAGTAGATTATGTTTAAGTCACTTATTTACTACGTTAAACCCTTGTTGTGCATACTTCTGAGCTTCCGTAATAGTGTTTGCTGAGAAAATAAGCGCAGTGTCGTCAGCATACGTAACAATAGTGCCATGATGTAGGTTTAGGTTACAGAGATCATTTATATACACTAGAAAGAGTGTTCCTCCGAGCACACTTCCTTGAGGAATGCCGAATTGGGGTAATAGTAATTCGGAACTGATGACGTTGTCTATTTTGACACATTGATACCTGTCCCGTAAGTAGTCTTTAAACAGTTTTAACTGTGTGCCTCTTATTCCTAAGGCCTCCAATTTGTTAAGAAGCAGTGGGACTGATACAGTGTCAAATGCTTTTGCCAGGTCTAGAAAGATGCCAATCACCTGTTGACTTTGCCCAAGTTCCTCGGAAATATAATAAGTCAAGGTGTGTACTGCATCTGCTGCGGATAACTTTGATCTGAAGCCGAATTGCTTGTGGGAGAAGAGGGAGTTATTTTCAAGATATGAAACTAATCTATTGTTTATAATTTTCTCGAGTACTTTAGATATCGAAGGTAGTAGTGAGATTGGTCTGGAATTAGTTACCAGATCCTTTTGCCCTGATTTGTGTATGGGAATTACTACTGCCTTTTTGAGGCATTTGGGGAAGATTCCTTCGGACAGGCAAATTCGAAAAATGTGAGTTAATGGAGGTATCAGTATGTGCCTAAAGGTTTTCAGTATTGCAGTGCTAATACCGTCCCACCCTGCTGCTGAGCTATTTCTTAGTGATAGGATAGTTTGTTCTACTTCACATTCATCCGGTTCTAGTAAAACAAACGACTTACCACTACTATTATATGTCGGAACGATAGAAGTTGCATTTTTTGGATCATTGTTAGTTGTGCTTTGAATTTGTTGAGCCAAATTTACACCAATGTTAGCAAAAAAGCGATTGACTTTATCAGCGGAAGATAGTGGGGTACGATCTGTATATAATAAACTTGTATCGCACTTATTTTGCTTCGACATATATGTAACAGACTTAACGTACTTCCACAATCGCTTAGTGTTATTTTCGGCTTCTGATATTTGAGATTTGTCATACTCGATTTTTGTTCTTCTTAGGATACTATTGAAGAAGTTTCTATATCGTTTATAGATTGTTTGTAGCGTTAAATTATTTAGGTTTTGCTTAGCTCTTTTATGTAGTCTATCACGGTGCCGGATGCACTTAATAAGGCCTGGTGTTATCCACGGTTTAATATTATAATTTTTGTTACTCAAATTCTAAGACTACAGAACAAAAGGCAGACAGAGCGCGCGGAACACTTGCGTGAGGCCACTAAAGCAAATACAAAATTAAAAAGCGAATACAAACTCGGCTCAGTGCGCTGCGAAGCATCGCACAGTTCACACGCCACGGTCAATCCAGCTTTTAAATTCATAAAATGCCGTCTTGCGTTTTTAAACATTGTAAAAGTTGTTTCCAAAAGCAAAAAACGGGAAGATGGAATATATTTTTACAGATAACTATGGATTATTTGACTGTTTTATAATATTATTTCGATAAAATTCGTATTTCTGCAGAAAATATGTAAGTGTTGCCAGTTTACGTCGACACCGTTTTCCCTGAATTAGAGAAAATGCACTTGTCAATTGATTATGTAGGTAATAATTATTGTCATGTTAATGAAAAATACATTAACGTATTGTAAAAGTATATTGTAGATTATCTTTTTTCTTATAAATATAGTAATAGAATTTCCATTAGTATATACATTGTTTTGAGTTCGACCCCCATATACTATACACTTTGACCTTTGTCACAGAATAAATCTTTGTACCGTTCTTATGGCGTAGGGAATAAGTATCAAAATCGTACTGCAACTGTTAGCTTGACTTGGCGCCGTGTGTACATTACGTACAGAAACATAAATTATTGATTGCAGCCATTATTTATTTTTAGTTGCATTTTTTTTTGTTATGATTTATGAATAATAATATTTATAATTTGTTGTGTGCATGACAAAATGTTTTTAGCTAATTAATATTTAGGACGCAAGCCTATTGCAATTAACCAAACATTTCCAGATACTATACTGAGAATTTCTAAACAAAAAATAAACAACATATTCGCCGATCTAAGATTTAACCTCATGATTGGTATAGTTGGTATTATATAAGTATTTCTTCTGGATCGAGGCTATGAATCGGAAAACATAATCTATTTATTTCTCAATTTACGAATAAAATTAGTTAAAACTTAACTCGTTACCTACATTTAAGAAATGTATTTATAAAAGCATACTTTAATGGTATCTTTTATTTGAATAATTTTCACAACAGCATTACGTATTAAAAGCATTAATTAAATCCATGGTAAATTCTTCAAAACCGCAAACGAATATAAAATATTACCTATGTAATATTTTTATATTCGTTTGCAAAAACTATATGTAAAATAGTGGGAGATTATTCATAATCTGGCAACTTTACACACACATAGACGCGCGTGTCCGTACAGTGCCAGTCGCAAAATGTCACGCACACATAGCTGTCAACGAGCCTCACTTAGTTGGACGAATACGTTCCATCTGGTTCTTGTTTGTTAAATCTATGCTCAAATTAATAAAATTGGTGTTTCTTAAAATAGCTGTTTGTATGTTGCTAATAACATAAGACATAGAAGTGGTAGCATCAGCAGAATTGTAAACTGGGCCAAAGTCAATATTGCATAAATCACGTTCTAGGTTAGTCATATTAAGTTTTGACCTTTGTCGGGGACGCAAATGATGCTTAGAATGCATTAATTCAAGCGTAAACAAAATCGCGCAATGGTCTGTTATTGTTGAGTTAGTAACAAGTGTTAAACACGGAAGCCTAGTTTTGAGCATGACGTGATCTAAACATGACCCACTTTGATGTGTTGGAAATGTGTGAGTAGGTAAAATCCCATGATATGCACAAAGGTTCAGATAATCTTGGGTTCCAGCATCACAATTTTCAGATTTAATATTAATATTTAAGTCGCCAATTATAATAAAATTAGGAATGGAAGATAGGCTCTGTAAAATATTATCTAATGCGTTATTAAATACTTCTAAATTTCTAAAGGAAGGAGACCTGTAAATAGCTATTATTGCGATCTCCGAACCGACTTTAATAATAAGGCAATTGCATTCTTGGATAGGTGGCTCTTCAACAGTAAGGTGCAAACCTTTTTTTGTGTATACCACTATGCCATAGTTCTGGTTTAAAGATAATTTTGTGTCGTAAGCATTATAGCCTGGTAATGTCGGTATGTTCTTATTTCTGTTTGAAAGCCAGCTTTCCGTGAGGATTATTATATCACAATCGGTATTAAGCCTTTGTAAGAAAACGCCTAGACTATCTATGTTTTTATATGTACTGCGGATATTTTGAGTTAATATGTTTAGTGGGTTGTTGAAATCGGCAAGATAATGTCTGCAATTTTCAGTATCGCATATTTAAGACGTGAAAACTAAACTGTCATCTATATCTTTAATTAATTGATTAGCCATATGTTATAATAAAAGTAAATATGAATTAAAACTTATAGACTCTTACTAGCTAGCTCAAGAATAATATGGTAATAGGCGACGCTCTTAGGCGCCCTCATTATAATCTATGGAATTGATATACCTCGATTCTGCAATTTTCTTCGCTGGGCATTCGAGGTTACCAGTTTTGTGGTTACTTGGTTTTTTAAAACGCAAGCATGTCGCACATTTCGGCGTCTCGTCTTTCTTGTTGCAATCCTTGGTCTCATGGCCTACTTCACCGCAATGTCCACACGTCTGATCGGTCTCGCGGCAAGTCTACGCCGCATGTCCATATTGTTGGCATTTGAAGCACCTGGTCACAAGGGTAAAGTCGCGAACGGGGCAGGACGTCCAGTTGATAAAGACTCTAGCCTGGTTTATGAGGACTTTCCTAATGTTGGCAGGTACTTCTATAACAAAGTTACATTTCGATTCGTCTCTTTTTCCTGATTTGTGGCTCAACTTAATGCTAGATAAGAAGGACTCACGTGACAAATTAGGTATTTTATCGGTCAAGTTCTGTTCAAAAATGCAGTCATAGACATCTTGGTCACCAAGGGCCGTTGGAACACCAACAACTAGTATCCTAGGTCTTCTTTTGTGGGGGTCTTCTACCTTCAATCCCGAACTACTCAGTTGAGTTGAACGCCGGAGTTTTTCGATGTCATCCTTTGACTCGGTGCTGATAATAATGCCTCCGTTCCTGGTTTTCCGCAATCCCCTCACGTGCAGTTTCATTTGCTCCGGACATATTATCTTTTGGACGAGTGTTTTGGTGTCGTCGCTAGATTTCTCCTTGTCATTAGGATAAATTGCAACCGAACTTAGATTTGAAGGTCGCAGGTGACTGGATTTATTGGTCTTAACAACATCGGCAAAGGAAATATTTTGGGCTGCAGGTTTTGAGCAAGATTCTTGTATTGTCTCCGTAATCGACTTTTTAAAGTCATCAAGACGTACGGCAAGGTCTTCTCTATCTTTTCTAGCGTCTAGAGATGTTTTAATCATGATGGCCCTTTCTTTTAGTGATTGGTAGTGCACAGCCATCTGGGAAACACCCTTTCCAACTTTTCGCGCCAGAGCATTGATGTTTAATTTTTGCTCTGTGTTCAGCTTACCGTCAGCGGCAATCTGGCACACTTCATTTAGGGCTACTTCGATGGTCGACATCCAAAAATTGATGTCGTTAGAGGTGAGGACCTGTAACTTATCCTCGGCGGCATGTTCTTGTGGCTGAGGAGTGCTTGGAGGACTGCGACACGTCTTTGTGCTTCGGTTGAAAGGGCTATTTTCAATATTAGCCATATTTGATGTCGCTCACTTGTGAATCATAGTTTTTTTGCACACTTCACTTAAAGTTATAACGGTACTAGGTCACGTAATAAAAAAATGTATTTAAACATGTAAATATAAATATTGCAACTAAGACACGTCTACTTTGTCTGAACTGCGAACATATACTTATAATTATCCGGTTTGTACGGCACCCTCGGTGCGCGAGTCCGACTCGCACTTGACCGGTTTATTTTTATTTATGTAAATCGCATTAATTACACTACTTCATCATCCTCTTAGCGTTATCCCAGTTTCAATCTGGGGTCCGCTTTCTAGTCTAACCGGATTTGGCTGAATATTAGCTTTTCCACAGAGCGACTGCCTGTCTGACCTCCGCAACCCGAAGGGATAGCGATATTCCATGGTTTAGACTAGTGTCAGTTTATATAGAAGGTACTGACGCCCTGTAACGACTGTCAAAGATCTTCATGATAACCGGGACCGACGGATTAACGTGCTCTCCGAGGCACGGGACAAGCGATAATTAACAATTCAATACGCACATAACTCCGAAAAGTCATTGGTGAGCGCCGTGGATTCGAACCCGATACCTTCTGCATGGCAGTCTTTTGGTATATCCACTCGGCTATCGCTGCCTAATATTATATATAATTAATTACACTACTTATATTTGATTAATTTTTTTGTTCAGGACAAGCTCTAAATGACATATATAAAGGTGGATGGGATGTGGTGCTCAATGATCGTGGATATTTATTATTAAAAACTGATTTGGCGTACAGCAAGGATCCCTGTTACTCGATTACTCGAAATTTCACATGTGAAATCTGATTGAAATTATTGAAATAGTTTGCATGTACATAGTTGATTCTTTGCAATATATGTACGTATTGACAACATGATTGCTTTATTTATTTATCTTATTTCATGTACCCTTATGGAAGACAACACTCTCGATTCTAAACTAAATCATGAGCCAATGAGACACAATCGTCCAGTAATGTGTGGTGACCTTGTTTTGACTTACTATCTTGTCCTGCATGCCCTAATACCTTCACGTCACAAGAACTTATGGACGCTTCTGAAAATGCCGTATTAGTAAATAAGAACTGGGCTCATACAATTTATATTGCCATCGACACGCTAAGAAGAAGACGAGACACAATATGGCTTTAAACGAGCAATATCTGTAGACATAGCAAATTGGAATAAAAGATTAGGACTTTATCAAATCTTTTATTCACATATAGTCCAGTGAAATGCATTTTTTTTTTGGCTTAGCGTGCATTTGTCAGTTGCCGCAATTTTATTTTATGGATGTCAAGAGAGGTTTAGTGTAAAGTTAAATCCAAGTTTGCGGGGTCGCAGCCCTTGTCCTGCGGCCGCCATCTTGAAAAGAGTGGTACAACTGGGTTTTCTAGTTTATCTGGAAAACTTTAACAACAAATTTAAAAAAATAAATACGTAGGAATCATTTGTTTTCTAATTCACGATTACATGTCGTGGCTACATCGTTAAGTCGAGCATTTCATGAAAAATGGCCGCATTTCATGAAATGCTCGCATTTGTGGAATGGCTAGTTAGAATTGGTCATGTCGTTAAACTGTCAACATTTAACAATTTGGTCAGCACCATGACTGACCAAATTGTTTAATAAAATGGAGTGTAATGTTCCTAAAATATTTAATAAAAATTCAGACTGCGTTGTTACTTTTGTTTATTAGTCTATTCTACCACATACACACAATACCATCTAGTGCCAAACTAAGCCGAGCTTGTACTATGTGTAGTAGACAATGGATAAACATGTACATATATACTTTTTTTTTGTAAATACATACATATTATACATAGAAACACCCAGACCAAGACGCACCAATATCAAACAAGCCAACCAAGAAACACACAATCCAAGTTCACGCACACAAATGTTTGACTTGAGCGGGAATCGAACTCGCGACTTTCGACATAGCAGTCGCTTACACTCCTTTTTTTTTTTTTACGAGGTGGAAAATCCCTTCGGATCTCCGACTCTTGGGGGAAATAAGAGCCGAAATATGTGGTGTTTCCACTAAAAACCACCTCGACTTCCGCCATGTACCCGTATGTCGGAGGGTGGGGCATCACCAAAGCACTCGTCGCCACCCTCCAACGGGTATTGGCCCGCCAGATGGTCAGGCGGGCCCAACAAAACCCCCTTGGCGACGGATTAAGGTGTTGGACTCCGCCGCCAAAACGCCCAGCGGCCGCAGAGGATAGGGAGGACGGCAACGCAACACCGCATCTCCTCTTCCTCTGCGGCCCCACCGCGACGCATCAAATGGTGCGCCCCCATTTGGTCGCGGGAGATAGGGCGCGCGGCAACGCAACACCGACACGCCTCTCCTCCCGCGACCGCACCCGACTGCGAGACACAGACAGAACTGCCCCCCGCACCCGCACCGTTGGACGCATCTTGCGCAGGCCGCTCCAAGCCCACGCGGAGCGTCCCCTCCTGGATCCCTCTTAGCTTCACCGCGGGTGAGCAATCCACGGTTACTGAGCCCCCCCACCACGACAAGGTGGAGATCCCACGGCGGGGAAGTCGCTTACACTCCTACTAAGCCAACCCGTCGTCTAATATAGCTTTTGAACTTGGTGAACGAATGTTGTATTAAGAAATATTCTAATATTATTAATTATTTGAAGACAATGCCCGCTATCATCACTGGCGCATGGGACCTCAAGTTCACATAGACTCGAAACAACCATTGTACTGTGCGATCTGAAAGTAGTATTAAAAATGTAAATGTCGAATTATTAAGTAACTTATCAAATTAACGCTCATAAGCGTCTTATCGTAACCAAAATGAATAAATAATCATGACCTTGACCATTATCGGATATCTTTGTTGACATAATTAGATACACTACTGAATACAAGAAAATTCTGTAATTAATAAGAAGCTAATTAACTTGAAACTATATTATATATCAGTAAATCGGTCTGGAAAACACAGACTACTTCGAAGTCTGCTTCCTACTCAGAACCAAAGCTCACTAGATGAACCCTATGTTGCTATTCGTCATTGCTCCAAGAGTCCCAACGTACACTCTCTAATGCACATTAACTATATTGCATATTGTTTGAGTTTGAGGTAAACGTACGTATATATAAACTCAAACATGTTTATTTCCATAAAAATGGCAAAAATTTTTTGGACATGTCAGAAAGTCATCTTCAGACAGACACGCTACAGCCGAAACTATTGGGCGCAGGAAGCTGAAATTTGGCATGTATATTCCTTGGGGACCGTAGGGGTGCACTAAGACGGGATTTCCCGAAATTCCCACGGGATTCGCCAGAACGGGTAAATTTAAAAAAATTGCAGGCGTAGCTGCTGGCGTCCTCTAGTAGATAATAAAATAAGAAAAAGTAAATATAAATGCATATTTACATAATTGAGCATTGAAAACAAATGCCTGTTCAGAAAGTAGAACCTTTGAGAAGGCAAGAAACTCAGGGCCACTCTTTTCATCGTCCAATTTTATACAATGAAATAACTAAGTAACTACATTGCATTTTTCACATATGAGCTGGATTGTCCATAATGTTGTTGTTTATTAATATGGTTAATTAATAAAATATGATAAAAGCACTAAACTAGACTAGCACAATACCGACACTACAGCTCACATTCACAAACAATTTAAAATGTTAAGAAGGAAATAGCCAGCGGGACTGAACACGTTAATCCCAAGCATTTTTACCTTCAATATAATCTATTACTGAATAGAATACTTTTTTACATAGCTTTCGTTTTATAAACTAAGAATTTATTGAAATTTAAATTTTTAATATTGCTTGGTACTTTACTGAAAAAGCACACACATTTAATATAATATAATATTCTACCACATTCACATAACACCATCTAGTCCCAAACTAAGCAGAGCTTGTACTATGGGTATTAGATAATGGATAAACATACATATATACTTTTTTTTTGTAAATACATATTATACATAGAAACACCCAGACGAAGATAAACATCCATGTTCATGCACACAAATGTTTCACTTCAGCGGGAATCGAACCCGCGACCTTCGACATAGCAGTCGCTTACACTCCCACTACGCCAACCGGCCGTCAAGATTTGAAACGGCCTTTGAAAAATCTTTTTATTTTCTCTACCCGTGTGGACGGCACTACTAGTTTACTCTTATTTCTAGTATTTACATGTATGGACATCACTTTTTTTTTGTATGAGGCCTTGTTTTGGAATACATATTTGAGATTGGAATATATGTACTGGCTTGCAACTGTTAAAATATTTATTTCTTTAAATTTATTCCTTAACGAAGCCCATAATCCATATTATAAATTGCTCGGATAGCTCTCTTCTGCAGAACAAAGATGGTCGGAATGTCAGCAGCATTTCCCCACAAGAGAATACCGTATGACATTACACTATGAAAAAATCTATGATATACAAGCCTGGCTGTGTCAATGTCAGTTAACTGGCGATTTTTTCTAACTGCGTATGCTACAGAGCTGAGTCTATTCGACAATTTACTAAATATGTGGTCCCCATTGCAGCTTAGAATCCAAAGTAATGCCTAAAAACTGGAAGTTATCCACAAGATCCAACACGCCATTCTTAACGTTTACTGAGGTGTTCACTTGTTTGACGTTAGGCACCAAAAATCAATAACATTTAGTTTTAAGTCTATTTAAAAGCAGGTTATTAACCTGAATGCAGCGAACCACCTTTGAGATAGCAATGTTTACATCGTCCATATAAATTTGCTGGCGTTTTAATTTAAATAATAGTGAGGTATCATCAGCAAAGAGTACTATCCAGTGCTTGTCATTTACGAGGTGTGGTAAGTCATTAATGTACACTAAGAATAAAAAGGACCGAGGTTTGAACCCTGTGGAACGCCCATTTTGACCACAGACCCATGTGAACGCGTACTGTTGACATCAACTCTCTGAATCTTATTACTCAAATATGAAGTAAGAAGATGCAGAGCAGAACTACTTAAACCATAGTGAAAAACACCTTAAGCATCTTGTGAAGCCTTCCAGGCATCAAAGATATGTTTTACAAGCTCAACACCAGCATCGGTCGTGGAGCGCCCCTTTGTAAAACCAAATTGTTTACTGTGTAGAAGCTCGTTGTTATAAAAAATAACTTTGCAGTTGGTCTAGAATCAATTTCTTGAAAATTTTGCTGAATGTGGGCAGCACAGAAATTGGCCTATAGTTGGTGGGGTCTGATGTGGTTCCTGCTTTGTACAAAGGTATTACCTTGCTATCTTTTATAAGATTCGGCAATACACAGTCAATACACTTATTAAATATTATAGCTAATCTGTTAGCAGCTTAAGCAATTATGGATTTTGTAATAGTAACGGAATTCGGAATTTTGTAGTCTTTTTCATATTTATAGTATTAAAAGCTTTTAATAACATCAATTGAATTTATATAGTGAAATGAGAAGTTACTGTAAATTTTACTCATGTTTTCTTTTAAAAGAAATTCCGCTGCACTGGTTGATCAGTCCAAAGATCTAGTAGTAATGACGGGGATATGAGTAAAAAAACTTTCAAACACAGATGCAACTTTTGAGTCTGATGTAATAGTATCGTTATCAATGTTCAAACTAAATTTAGAACTTTTACATTTAACTTTCTCACGTCCTTTACTAGATGAGCGCGCGGTTACACCCGCGTTATTTAAGGCTACTGCTCCGCTACCGTGGCTCTTAGCGTACTGTTATATAACCTCCTCCTTCATCGGTAAATGGGCTTTTAACACCGACAGAATTTTTTGAATCGGACCAGTAGTTTCTGAGATTAGCCCGTTCAACCAAACAGACAAACTCTTCAGCCTTATATATTAGTAAGTGTTAGATTGATATACATTTCATGCTGAATGTTCACAGTAACTTTCTGATAATTAACAACTATTCTAGCTTGTAACGTTGTGATGAACACACTCGCAAACTCACAAACACACACACTCACACACACACCAAATTAGATTTAATTATATTATTTAATTATAATAATAAGTGGTTATTATTATAATTAAACGAAAATTGCAATCATGATTGTTTATGGTGGATTTTAATTGATAAAAATATAAAATTATTATCTCACAGACCGCATATTTTGTCTACAAAAGTGGAAGGTGCTGGCACCCGTGATACAATGTATGCCTACATTAGTACAGGGGTTAACGTTTCATCATCATCAGCCTTTAAAAGTCCACTGCTGGACTAGGCCTCTCCTTTAAAAGGAGGAATTGGCCTACTATACCACGCTGGCCAAGCGGGTTGGTATAGGGTTTGTATCAAGTTTTCCTTCTCTCACAGTGCTGTTCTCTGCATAATATCAGAGACGAGTAAGAATATAGACTGCCAAAGTCGAACAAAAAAATGTGCCTCGGAAAAAGCTCAAATCGCGAGCTATATCCAGAGGGCGCTGATCAAATAGCACGCGACGTTAATTACAGCCAGACAAGTCATAAAAATATCATTATTTTTTCATTAACAGCCATTGAATTTGTTTAAGTATTTTTTAGAATTGGTAATATTGCTCATAATAAGCTAATTTATCTATTTCATTTTACGTGCATATTTTATCACTTTTGAACGTGTACTAATAGATGGCGTAGTAAAAACACGAAAGGTAATGTACAACGGTTTAGATTGAATTTTCACTAGATGACGCTTAAACCAAAATAAAATTACCTATTTAGATGGGATGGGTACGTTACGGGTTTTATAGGTAGATACACTTATTTAGTAACAATTCGTAAACAACCATCTACGAACTAGTTCTATGTATGCCTCAAGGACATGCACGAACTCATACCATGAGTGAGACCATAATTATTATTTATTAACTAGGTACTTTGTATGAGAAAATGCAAAAAGCAACTATACCTAGAATTGAACCTGGTACCCACCGGTACCGCTATAGGTAGTATCGTAGTATCATAATTATTATCACCTAGGTGTAAAGTGTTCCTCAAGAAAATTCAATCGAGCCCAAACTATAATTATATAATATAATATTCTACCACATTCACACAACACCATCTAGTCCCAAATTAATTAATTTATTTATTTATTAGCACAACCACATCATATATATTTATACAGTTAAGGTAAACACTTAAAAGGCATTGTATCTGATATAATATGACAATTACGGTATGCATAGCACTGACAATAATAATGTATGTAGTAAAACTATTTTAAATGTACCTGGTTATTTTACAGTTAACAAAATAGCAGAAAACAAAAAAATAAAACAATTCAATAAAAGTATGCTTAATAGTCTTTGAGTAACTAAGCAGAGCTTTGAGCTTGTAGGGTCATTTCGCCTGTTCGCGTCCATCGCCCAATTCGCGTCCATTTACGAACCTCCCTTTAAAAATGCTCGAAAATAAGTATACTAACACACTAATAAAATGAAAAGTCAGTACCGCCAATGCCTCAACGTATAAGAGCATAGAGATATTAAGAATAGTGGCAGAGTGGGGCCTATTCGTGTCCGCCGGTGGGAGAGAGAACGCAACATTAAAGACCACCTGCATCTCTCTCTAACAATACATGCACAACATCAACATTACGCAGTGGCGTGCTACCTGTAACTATTCTTTAAATCAGTTTATTAGTAATCAATAGTTTAAAAGTTGTTTTTATTGATACACGAAGATAGTTTGAAGTGACAAAAATGTTTATATATTTTTAAACTAAGTATTTCAAACTTTAATCGTTTTACTTACTACTCTGGCTAACGAAAGTGTTAAAGAAAGTGAAACAACTTATTTAGATTGTCATTTTATAATATATCACATATTATTGTATCAAATTGTATGGTAACTGTGCTTACTAATGTAAGCACAGTTTATTTATTTATTTTATTTAATCATTTATGCACAAACATAGTGTACATCGGTGGACATAATGCCATATGGCATTCTCTACCTGTCAACCTTAAGGTGGTGCAGAGATGAAAGTAGTAGGTGCATTTTACTATTTAGATGTAACTAATGTTAAATAATATACCTACATATATAATACAGTTACCATACAATTTGTTATAAGCATAAAATCTTTATTTGGTTATAAGGGTACAGAGTGTCACAAGACCCATCACCAAGCCGAAGTCTACTCGTTGTGTACATCATGCCAAGTGATACTAACCAAAAATAATAGCTGGGAAACGATTTTTTTTTGAGTTTTCACATTTTTTTAACTGCAATTAAAAGCGCGCGCGTGCAATTCTCGAAATACCTACATATTCATGGGGTTATCGGGCATCTAAAAAAAATATGAGGGGGTTAATGCATCGATTTTGTACTTAACTAGAAAAATTCTATATTAACTTTGAGCCTCAATATCTCCTGAACCAGTAATTTCCCAGGTATAGTGCCCAAGCAAAAAATGTTCGTACTGATTGGTACAACATAGGATTTCAGTTTTCGTTAAGGGTCTTGTTACACCCTGTATATAACTAACATAATATCATCAATAAATAATAAGCTATTATAATGCATAATTAATTATTGTATGTAGATAAAGTTATGAAAGAACATAATGGTTTAAAAAAAGAATTAAGTATGATTTTAAGCCTTGTGTAGCCTTGTTCCTCTCATTCATCCTCTATAATCCCAGTTAATTCTGCTGCTGCTAATCGCAACTCTTCGGGTTGATTTCTTACCCAGCCATATAAGTATATAATATACCATACTACGCACATAATAATTATGTGCGCAGCATTTGACCGTGCGCCTATAACTCGGAATAATCTATGCATAATAAGTCCCAGATCTTACTTACGTATTAAATAGTTAATTATCGCTTGCCCCATGCCTCGGAGAGCAGAATATACCGTCGGTCGTGGCTTTAATGAAGATCTTTGAAAGTCAATACGGTTGCCTCAAATAAACTGATACTGGTCTAAGCTATGGAAATATCGCTATACCTTTGGGTTACGGAGGTCAGACGGCAGTGATCCTTCTGTGGAAAAGCCGATATTCTGTCATGTCTGTTTGGACTAGTAAGCGGACGTCGAGCTTCAAGGCGTAAGTCTCGGATGCAACAGGGATAACGCTAGGACGATGATAAATAAGTCCTAGGTCTTACGTGCCTTGACTGTATTCGAACGGGTAACAACCACACTTCTTCCTCTTCAATATATTCGCTAAGACGTCTTATTTGTTGCTCTCGGTATACTTCAATATTTTACACGCCCTGTACTAGGTGTTCAGCCTTAAACGCCGAGCTATCTTCACACGAAAGATCACGTGCGATACTTTATTATATAATTAGGTATATTGATGATGTGTCACCGTGTCACAAAACTTTTATCTATACAATTAGGTTATATTGACATTCAAATATTTCTTTTCCTAAATGGAATACAGCGTAACGCCCATAGTAAAAGTTGTTCCTAATTATTAGTACTTTCATTTCATATTAAATTCATTGATGGCCGCCGACCGCCCAAAACCGCCCATTGTCCCTTGTCAACTGCACTAAATGGATGCGAACAGGCGAAATGACCCTACTATGGGTACTAGATAATGGATAAACATAAATATCTATAGTTATACTTTTTTTGTAAATACATACTTATATGTTATACATAGAAACACCCAGATCAAGACAAATATCCATATTCATGCACACAAATGTTTGACTTGAGCGGGAATCGAACCCGCGACCTTTGACGTAGCCGTGCGTCTCTTACACTCCCGCTACGCCAACCGGCCGTCTAGGGTAAACTCGGCAGGGTTACATCGTTTTATTACAAAGATGCCGTAGCCACCTCCAGCTTCATCATCAGACCCCGAATATCATCTAGGTGTACCTAAAGAGCTCCCCAAGACAAATTAATCCACCCCAAACTTGGTGGGCTTAAGTATGTCGTTTTATAACAGAGATGCTGTGGCCACCTCCAGCTTCATCATCAGACCCTGGATATCATCTAGGTGTAAAATGCTCCTCAAGACAAATCAATCAAGCCCAAACTCGGTCGGGTTTTGTCGTTTTATTACAGAGATGGCGTGGCCACCTCCCAGCTTCATCATCAGACCCTGGATATCATCTAGGTGTAAAGTGCTCCTCAAGACAAATCAATCAAGCCCAAACTCGGTCGGGCTATGTCGTTTTATTACAGAGATGCCGTGGCCACCTCCCAGCTTCATCATCAGACCTTGGATATGATCTAGGTGTAAAGTGCTCCTCAAGACAAATCAATCAAGCCCAAACTCGGTCGGGTTATGTCGTTTTATTACAGAATTGCCGTGGCCACCTCCCAGCTTCATCATCAGACCCTGGATATCATCTAGGTGTAAAGTGCTCCTCAAGACAAATCAATCAAGCCCAAACTCGGTCGGGTTATGTCGTTTTATTACAGAGATGCCGTGGCCACCTCCCAGCTTCATCATCAGACCCTGGATATCATCTAGGTGTAAAGTGCTCCTCAAGACAAATTAATCGAGGCCAAATTCGGTCGGTTTATGTCGTTTTATCACAGAGATACCGTGGCCACCTTCCAGCTTCATCATCAGACCCTGGATATCATCTAAGTGTGAAGTGCTCCTCAAAACAAATCAATCGACCCCAAGCTCGGTGGGCTTACGAGGCCATCTGCCAGCTTTGTTATCAGACCAGCAAAATATAGTGCAACAACTCATTGCAAATTTAGACCTTAAAGTACTTAAACCACGCACATAATTCGAAAATTAAAATTGATTAAAGAGTTGAACGGTAGCATTATTGATAGTACCGTAGTAGGTAGGTTGAGCACCCTGGAGGGCCTCAACTCTCGAATGACCTTGCACATTACACAAGGGCTACCTACGTTGTCGTTTTTCGTCCACGTTAATAAATTTAAGACAAGTAAATTGAATATAACGCCATCTAGTGATGTTATGTACCATTAAGCGGGGGTACAAGTGACGTCACGCGTCATCTGGCCCTAATTATTTTTCGATTCAATACGCGTAGCGACATCTTTCGTCATTTATGTTAACGAATTATCGAGTCACATTTTTTTGTTCGACTTTGTAAGTCTATATTCTTACTCGTCTCTGATAATATGCTCCCTCTGTCGGCTCTTACGACACCCATGGGATGATATGGGGTTGTGACAATTCGTATTTTTAATCCGTCACCATACGGACAACGTTTCACATTTTTATTATTGCAAACAAACTAAATATATTTTTAAATATCATTTATCCATATTTATAGTACCATCATATCTGTCACGGAAACGGTAGGATAGGTACTCTCACATTTCGTCATGTTATGAATTTTAGGTCCCAGGTAATAGGGGGTGAGCCTATTGCCGTTATCGCATATACAGGCTGTAAAAAGACCCTTAAGAGGCCGTTCCAAAATTCACGGACTGCGTGAATAGGTATTTTACGCCAAGCGCGCGGGCAACGCGATCGAGGTGTCAATGTGTGCGTCTGTGTAGCCCAACAAAATCTACCTTGCAGTGAACTCACGGAGACAAAACAAATTGATACTTTGACCAATAAATTTTATGATCGTAATACAGAATTATTTTGGCTTACGTATTTTGATGTTTGAATGTAATTCCAGGTAGATTCCATTGTTGTTGTTAAAAAAAGCCGACTTCAAACAGTCGTAGAAACATGCAATCTCATTTACCTACTTAGATTACAATAACTACTAATTCTAGTTATTCTGTTATAAAATCCAATATACAGAACCGATTTCGGAAAACTTTCTATGAGACCAAGCTGGAAGTAATATCATTATATCCTATGAAATAAAAATAAATCCAAATCGGTCCATAAATGACGCATTAGTGAGGTAACAAACATTAAAAAATATGAAAAATAATACAACTGAATTGTGAACCGCCTCCGTTTTGAAGTCGGTTGAAAATATTAATATACAATATAAATGAGATGTTACTTGAGCTGAAAAAGTAGCCGAAATTTTTCTGGGGTATCCATCTCCTCATTTATTGTACTATTACAAATCAACTGATAGCCATCATCGCCGCTATACATAGCGGCGAATACATAGCAAACAGTGCACTGTTTGCTAAAATAAATAAGAAAAATTGGGCAAGTGCGAGTCAGACTCGCGCACGACGGGTTCCGTACCAACATGTATAAAAGAAAATCACGTTTGTTGTATGTATACTTAAATACTTTTTAAGTTTCTACCTGTTTATTAAGATCGAGTAACAAATTGCTTAAAAATTACGTTTATTGTATGGGAGCCCCCCTTTATTATTTACTTTTTTTAAATTTA
Source organism: Euclidia mi (assembly GCA_944739405.2). Taxonomy (NCBI): domain Eukaryota; kingdom Metazoa; phylum Arthropoda; class Insecta; order Lepidoptera; family Erebidae; genus Euclidia; species Euclidia mi. Next base: position 44,848,936 of record OX123206.2, on the reverse strand, counting down.
ATTATTTATTTTGAAAGGTAATATACAATTACATATTCTGTGAAAATTAAAAGCGACTACCTGTTACAGTTAGTAATTTTGAGCAAAAAATACGAAAAAAAAACACGATTTTTGTATGGGACCCCCCTTAATATTTTCATTATTTTTATTTTTAGTATTTGTTGTTATAGCGGCAACCAAAATACATAATTTGTGAAAATTTCAGCTTTCTAGCTATCACGGTTTATGAGATACAGCCTGGTGACAGACAGACAGACAGACGGACGGACAGAAAGACAGCGGAGGCTTAGTAATAGGGTTCCGATTTTTACCTTTTAGGTACGGAACCCTAAAAAATAAGGTCTTAATGTTTTGTCCCATGTTGTTTTCAATACAATGCAGTCACCATTTATAACTAGTGATCGATGTTTATAACACAAGAATCATATACCTACGTACCAACATTTCAATTTTTTTCTGGCAGGAAGTATTTAATAATCAAACCTTATAGTACAAACCTCTTAGACGGTGATTGAGTCATTATTAAAAACAAAATTTTAGCTGGAACTTTATAAAAATGTTGCAAAGGAAATCAGCTGTTCCATACAAAATTGAACTTTGACATTGACAAAATGAATGGAACAGCTGCTTTTTGCCGCGATTTCGGCTGTCTGTGCTATATATTCCTAAGAGGTTTACACTAAGTATACAAATAAGTAACGTTATATACAGTATGTAAAAAGACCCTTAACGAAAACTGAAATCCCATGTTGTACCAATCACTACGAACATTTTTACTTCGGCACCATACCTGGGAAATTACTGGTTCAGGAGATATTGAGGCTCAAAGTTAGTATGGATTTTTTCTAATTAGGTACAAAATCGATGCATTTACTCCACCAATATGTTCTTTAGACGCCCTATGACCCCATGGACCTACTTAAGGTATTTCGAGCATAGCATGCACGCGCTTTTAATTACGGTTTAGAAAATGTGAAAACTTAAAAATATTGGTTTCCCAGGTATCATTCTTGGTAAGTATGACTTGGCAGTCATGTACACAACCAGTAGACTTCGGCTTGGTGATTACACAATATTCTTAACTAATCTGCCATAAGGCGCTAAAACTATCAAGCCATTGGGTGAATAGCCTGTCGTGGGTCGTAATTAAAAACTTGCTCCAGTCATTAACCACATATGTGACAATGTCTGAACGCACCATCGATCTATCTTGTGTTCCGTACATTAAATAAGAGAGAGCACGAAACAAACATGCACCGTCACCAACAATAGGGACGACAGTACATTCTTCAACTTCTCCATTAACGTTCAGATTTTCATTAGCCATTTTAAAAAAGTCTAACCGACAAAACCTACGCTCAAACTAAACGAAAAGAAAATAAATACCAAATACAAAGCTGAGTCTATAACCAAAACTACTTAACCGAAACAAAGCAAATGCAATCCAATGCAATCCAATACATTCCAAGAAAAGAACAGCCAAAATCGTCAAATATAATCCGCTAGAAATATTTTGGTATGGTATGTGCTATACAGCAACCAAAACGATTTAACGACCAACAACATCCAACTAACTGCGTACAACTAACCTACCTGACGATGAAGGTTCAATAATAAGTGGAGAGGGTCATTTATCCGCAAAAAATCTTAAAACCTCGATTAAAAAAATTACGTAACTGACCAACTTATCTATTGTCAACATTTATAACTAAAATTATTTTGTAGGTCTTAATTTATTTGTTCCACTAGGTACTGATAGTTCAAACTAATACATTTACATCCTCCATCATCCCTTAATATATCCCCATGGGAGTTGAATTTATCAAAATCATATTTAAGCGGACGTCTTCATCATAGTAGCTCCAATCTTTAATTTCAGTTCAATCAGTCGAAAATCTATGAAAATGTATACAAACTTTCATCCCCTATTTTATCCCCTTAGGGGTGGAATGTATCAAAATCCTTTTTTAGGGGATGTCTACGTCATAGTAGCTATATACATGCAAAGTCTCAGCCCAATCAGTTTAAAATTGACAAAGTTTCATACAAACTTTCATCCCCTATTTTATCCCCTTGGCGGTAGAATTTATCAAAACCCTTTCTTAGCGGATGCCTACGTCATGACATCTACCTGCATGCCAAATTTCAGTCTGATCCCTCCAGTGGTTTAGGCTGTGCGATGATAGATCACTATGTCAGTCAGTCACCTTTTAGTTTTATATATATTTAGATACAATTTCTGACATTCATAAGAGTCACCTTGTGACCTAAGTGAATATAGTATTTTTGAATTTTGTGGTATTTATTTTATAAGAGCATCGATTTCGTTACCATTATTTTATTATACATATTCAACAATAATAACTCACATCAAGAAGGGTTTGTCGCGCTATAAATACAGTGGTGTTTACAAGGCACGCACACAGACGCAGTGACAACGGCAAACGGCACACGTCCTACCTCGATGAGCGCTCAGCGCGGTCTAAAGTACTGTAGACGCGTACAGGATTTATAATTATAACGATTTCTAGCTTCGTTTAAAAATTAATTTAAAATATTTGTAATCACATTCAGAAGCTGATTTTTTTTCCTAGTAAGGTATTATATCAAATCTTATTAGAGACTATTTGTTTTTTTATTTCTTAGTGTATTTTATGTGATAAAAAATAATCCATTTAGACGCAAACTGTCAATTTAATGACATTTTACGTAACATTTTTTGGTTTATTTCTGAATGAAACCTAACATTCTGGCACAATCATACCAAGGGGCAGGATCTTGTTATGTCGTAGATGCATTTAAAAGTTAATTACTCACATTATTTTCGATGTCATGGACCATCGCGTAATGCTCATAAAATGATTTCTTCAAAACATGCTTTGCGGAAACTTGATTTTTCTGTTGTAGGTAATTAAACACTTATTTTTACTACAGTCATACAATAGTAAACGAAGTGATCTAATAGTATCATCTTTAATTTCTTAATTTGTTGATATATCTGAGTCACAATCACGTATCTCCCCGCGTGTTAATCGCCAAAATGGCTTAAAAAACGGGAACGGCCTCTTAACGAAAACTAAAACCCTATATTGCACCAATAATTTCGAAATTTTTTTACTTCGGCACCATATCTGGGAAATAACTGGTTCAGGAGATATTGAGGCTCAAAGTTACTATTCAACTTTTGTAATTAGGTACAAAATCGATGCATTTACCGCGCCAACCTGTTCTAAGGATGCCCTATGCACCCATGGATAAGTACATAGGAATTTCGAAAATTGTATATACGCTATCCGTATGCGTCTGCTGGTAGGGAGGTCCCGGGCTCGATTCTCAGATCGGGCAAATGTGTTACTGAGTTTTTTTTTCTAATTATCAGTAGCAGCACGGAGGCTGGCAATGTGCACAGTAACCAAGGAGGCAATAAATAAATGATTATTGTTTAATATGTAAATGGGTGAAGTCCCGCCATTATAATAATTATTACAACATGTATACACAAAGCGACAGTGTAGGTTAGTTCAAGAGGTCACATCTAATAGCTCATATCAAGAACTAAATATCATTATGTTATTAGGGACCGCGATCAATCGACATTCACAATTACGACAAACTTCAACGTCTGTACACATGTTTCAATTAATTGTTTGTTTGTGCGTCGTAGTACTGGTAACTGGTGAGTGATTCAAACATATCTACTTATTTATTTTTTCGTGGCTTGGTGGCCGGTCCAGGAGTCATTTACCGTTTACTTCACCCACCACAACCAACTTACCGAGGTTATCAGGTTGACGACGAGCAATGTAATCAAAATATATTGTTAAGAGCCTAGTTTTTAGCGTTCCGTACCTAAAAGATAAAAACGGGACCCTATTACGGGTTGTTCCGTATTCAACCTATGACGTTTTATCCTAAACCGATCTTTTCCTTACTTATCCGATTTGAGTTCCTTACTCAACCGACGGCAGTTTATTACATTTTTAGTTCTTAATTCATCCAATAAGTATTCCTTACTCAACCGATTATAAAATCTCCCAAAAACTCTTAGGTGTGTGGGTCTGAACAAAAAATACTGTTTCAGGAAAAGGTAATAAAATAGTTTAAAGCTTGGTTACCGTTTTCTAATATATTGTTTTATAAAATAAAACGACATCAATTTGTACAAATCATATATTTAAAAGTCAACACAAGAAAATTAAGATATAAGAGATCTCACAAAACATATCACGTACAAATGATATATTTAAAAAGTTAACAGAAGTATAAAAAATATACATTCTTTGACGTCACAAAACATATCAAGGATACTGAAAAACTAATTAGGATCTTTATAAAATCAACAATGTTTGGTTAACAAATGATAACCATTCATAGATTTGCGAGCAAAGTCAACAAGCAAAAATAAAAGTTTTAATTTTCTGATTTCACATAACATAGCAAGTATCCTTAAAAACTAAAAAGTATCTTTATAAAATCAACAATCTTTTGAGAACATTAGATGACTATTTATAAATCATTTTAAATCACGGATGAGACAAGTACAAAACTCACAGATTTACGAGCAAAGTCAACAAGCAAAAAGTAAAATATTATACATTTTTTGATTTCACAAAACATATCGAGTATCCTTTAAAACTAAAAAGTAGCTTTATTAAATCATCATCTTTGAAAAACAAATGATAACTATTTATATATCATTTAAAATCACAAATTAGACATGTAAAAAAATCACAGACTTACAAGCAAAATCAACACAAGGATTATAGGAAGATAAAAAATATCAATTTTCTGATTTCAAATAACACATGAAGTATCATTAAAACTAAAAAGTATATCTCTATAAAATCAACAATTTTTAGCGGAAAAGATTTACGATTCATTAATTATTTAAAATCACATTTCAATAAGACTTAGTATAAAGCTTAAAATTAACAAAAGGATTAATAAAAAAATATCAATTTTCTGATTTCGCTTAATACATTAAGTATCCTTATATTTTGACTATTAAATTTTGACTATTCATTAATTATTTAAAATCACAGATCAAACATGTACAAAAAAATCACAGATTTGCGAGCAACGATTTCAATAAGACTAGTATAAAGCTTAAAATTTACCTTTTTTTACAAACATGTACAACAAGAAATAATGTTTGATTAGGAACTATAAAAGATTATGAACTAATTAGTCATGTGTTAGTCACGCTAAAACTCACAGTTTGCAAAAAAAAATTGCAATCGATATAAAATTGGTTTTATAACTACTAATTTACACCAATGTCATTATTTATCTTTAAAATAAACAAATGGAGCCAATTTTCGCATTCAAGCCAAGAGTGGTTTTCCATCGTCTAAATCAAAGTCCTCAATAAGTCAAAAACTCTATAACTCGAATTTTTTGACGTTTCCCTTCAAATCCGACTGAAGTCGTTCTACTGTATTTGTTATTAAGTATAATATTCTGACAATATATTTAAGATTGTTTTGCTATCCATACTTTTTCGGTAATATTTACTATAAGTAGAGTAAGGAACACATTTCGGTTGAATAAGGAAACTGAATTAAAATACTGTCATCGGTTGAGTTAGACATTCCAATTTAGGATGAGTAAGGAAATCGGATGAGACGTCATAGGTTGAATACGGAACAACGCCCTATTACTAAGCCGCCGCTATCTGTCTGTCTGTCTATCACCATGCTGTATCTCCTAAACCGTGATAGCTAGGAAGCTGAAATTTTCACAAATTATGTATTTCCGTTGCCACTATAACAACAAATACTAAAAGCATGAATATATTAAGCGGGAGTCCCGTACAATAAACGTGATTTATTCGTATTTTTTGCTTAATATTACTAACGGTAATAGATAGACGCTTAAAATTTACACAGAATATATAGTTTTATATTACCTTTCAAAATAAATAATTAAATGAAAATAAAGTAAATATTAAAAGGGGGCTCCCATACAACAAACGTTATTTTTAAGCAATCTTTTACTCGATCATAATAAAAAGGTAGAAACTTAAAAAATATTTAAGTATACATACAACTTACGTGATTTTCTTTTATAGATGATGGTACGGAACTTTTCGTGCGCGAGTCCGACTCGCACCTGGCCAATTTTTTGTCTTCTTGTTTCGCGAATGTTACACATTGAAATCAAACTATAGTCCGTTCACAGTTATTTTACCTCTAGCTGTTAGATTGGCCAACGTGGGCGTTGTGTTGCTATATTTAGTATATAATACTCCCATTTTAAATATACGGTATTGCTAAAAATGTACTTATTTTTTATTGCCATCGCATACGTGATCGTATTAAATATTTGGAAGTAATGTTTGTAACAAAACCTCTTGATATCGGCATGGCTACACGCATGTACATTTATTTTCTAACGAAATAACTAATTTCCTATGAAGATAAATAGTTATAATAAAAATTTTGTCTATTTAATATACAAAGGTAAACGCGTCATAATTACGTCAATGTGAGGTTTTAATTATCAAATACAAAAAACGCAAATTTAATTTTCATATTTATTTTGAATAAGAATGATCCATGTGGACTGCCAATGTTATGATGATTCGTAACTGCTGTCAGATTCTCGGACTGCTAATGATGATTCGTAATTGCTGTCAGATTCTGTATCAGACTCATAATTTAATTCTATTATGAACCTGTCCATTTCAGCATCCGTAGACTCATCTGTTTCACGAAGCTTGTCTTCAATGTGGCGCACATGTTTGCATTGTTTTTGCCAGTCATCTGCAGTGATATATTAAAAAGCTTCTTCAGCTAAATTCACAATGTTGCCTCTTATCCTACATTTTTGCTTGTGACTCGCCTTTTAATGAGACTCCACATAAATTTAATTGCGTTTCGCTCGCAGTGGTATGGCGGTAATCTAACCACTTTGTGGCCATGAGCTTCAAGCATTTGATCAGTTTTATATATTGGAGCTTCTTTATGGTCTTTTATAATTTCATACAGTTGAGCTTTCACCATAGTAGGCAGATGAGATAACCCCTTATTTGTGATCCAGTTTTGCATTTCAGCTTTAGTAGAACTTAATGTTGGTACCTTGTTTAACTTGACTGTGTGAAAAGGGGCATTATCCATAACAACTACACTATAAGACGGCAAATGAGGAATTAGTCTTTCCTGAAGGCATTTCATTAAATTTGTTTTGTTCATGTCTTCATGGTAGTCACCCGATTTCGAATGGGATTTAAATATTAATAAAGCGTTTGGTATAAACCCTATTTCACAACCCGCATGAACAATTATCTATTGTGCACCAACGGAATCGTTTTAAGACACCCATTTCATGTTCTATTTGCCAGCATTTATTGTACTAAATACTCCTGAACCCGTACCTGTATCAAATAGTGGTTACAGTTGGACCTTCTAAGTTCCACAAAAATTGGGTAAAATGATATGCACGGGTAAACCTATTTTACATACCTGTCATCACAGAGAACAATTCCAACATAAAGAAAACAAACACTGACATTTGTCAGAGGTAAAATAACTGTGAACGGACTGTACGGCTTACGGATTCTATCGCGATATATTGGTTTAAAAGATATTACATTCTTTCCCGTTTCCCAGGTATTATTTTTGGTTAGTATGACTTGGAATGATGTCCACAACGAGTAGACTTTGGCTTGGTGATGGGTTTTGTGACACCCTGTATATTTCTACATTTAATTCATTTTTCGTGTGTATTGTACGTGTTTTAATAATTTTTCAATCTCATTATTTTCATCATCAGCCTTTAACAGTCCACTGCTGGACGAGGCCTCTCCTTTGAAATGAGGAATTGGCCTACTATACCACGCTGGCCAAACGGCAACCCGTTTGGTCAGCGTGGTATAGTAGGCCAATTCCTCATATCGTCGTTGCGCCTGCCAAGTTCCATGAGTGATTTTTGTAAGGTTTTGGGAAACAACAAAAAACATGTTATTTCATTGAAAATCAAAATCTCCGCAAAATTATTGATGCCACAGCATAGACGTGTATTTAATTTTTATAAATATACAAAAGTTGCCAAAACTATCAGTTATTTAAGGGCCTAGAATTGTAATCCTTACGTTATCATAAGTATAATAATAATACAATAAAATCAATAGCAACTATTAGAAACATATATTATTTAATATACTTATTACATAGAATATGTTACAATTATTGTATTCAATGTCAAGAGATCAGTGGTATCTATACTTAACTTTAAGTGACTGATTATTTTAACATCCCACTTATTGCCATCATTCTTACAGCATTATAAAAAAAATAATCTAAGAGAACTACTAAGAGAATGACTGGAGTAGTAAGCTTGAAAATATACCTGTGATTGAGGGGTTAATAAATGACATGAAGAATGTAAAAGCGACGGGGCCGGATATAATACCAGTTATGTGAAATGTGGAAGATACTGCAGGTAGACGGATGGAAGTGGTTAGTAAATTTTTTATTCTTCAATAAGTGGTTGGTGGAAGAAGCCATACCTGATGAATGACGTAGTAGTTCGCTCAAGCAAAACAAAAGTGATGTGCTGGAGTGTAACAATTATAGAGGAATAAAGCTTATTTCACATAGTATGAAAGCTTGGGAGAAAGTGGTTGAACGAAGATTGAGAGAAGAGAGTGTAATTGCAAAAAACGATCTTGTTTTATGTCTGGTCAAGGAACATCAGAAGCCATTTTTACGTTGCAACAAATATGCGATAAATAAAGAAGTGCACACAAAAACTTGCACACGTATTTTTTAGATCTCAAAAAGGCATTTGATCGAGTGGGTTTTGTTGTGGGCCTTTAAGAAGAAAGGTGTGCCTAGGAAGTATGTACAGTTCTGAGCGATGTACAGTAAATGCACAACCCATGTCCGGGCTATAGCGGCCAATACTGGCAACTTCAATGTGGCTGTAGGCTTGCACCAAGGGTCGGCTCTCAGTCCGTGACTCTTCCTGCTAATAATGGACGGTTACGGCGGACATACAGGCAGAGGCCCCCTGGTGTATGCTGTTCGCCGATGACATTGTTTTGATTGCCCAAAGTGGCCTTGAAGTCCAGAGCAGACTGACAAAATGGTGGCAAAGATTGTCTGTAGGCCTGAAACTTGAAAGTCAGCAAAAGTAAAACTGAATACACATTTTGCGGCTTCAGCGGTCTCTTCAGTCCCGTGCCTATATCTCTTGCTGGAGTGCCTATATCGGTCTGCTTGTCTATAACTTGTAACCCACGGATGCCCCTTAAGTTAAAGGGCACAATTTACAAATCTGTTATAAGACCAGTCACACTGTATGGATCGGAATGCTAGGCCGTGACGAAGACGGATAAATGAAGATTGCATGTAACAGAGATGAGAATGTTGAGACGGATGAGTCAGGTGTCAGGTAGGTGGTAAAATTGCACCGGCGCAAGAAAAGCTAAAATGAAATCGTCTGTCGTGATATGGGCATGTGATGAGTAGGGATGTAATCATGTGTCAGGCAAACTGATAAACATGCGATTTGAGGGACATAAAGCAAGAGGGAGACCAAAGAAAAGATGGATGACATTCATGTTATAATGTCAAGCATAACATGAATGAAAAGAGTGAATGTTCAGATAACCTCTGATAGAGGAGCATGGAAGAGAAAGACAATCTGCGCCGACCCTAAGTTGTATGGGAACAGGGCAGGCAGAAGAAGAAGATTGATTCTCCTGGCTTTTCATCTAAGTAGTAATTATCTTCATTGGACATTCTTTACTACAATAACTATTGTATAACAGAAAAGTGATCCTATGTGAATTAGTGATGGGTCGTCGACGCTTTTTTCGTTAACGAAACTAGACCGTCCATTCCCGTTCGTCGACGCGTCGATGGACTAGTTGAATTCGTGGACCGGTCTACGTCATCTACCTGTAAACTTCATTTCATAGATGGTCTATATAAACATCACGTCTATTTGACGCCATCTAGTCCATATTCAAAGAAATATCAACTTATAGCTCCACATTTAAAGTTCAAATTTGCTTGTATGAACGATGAACGTATCAACGTGTATGACTCGTCTATGTTCTAGTCCATATTGAAAAAAAAATAATATCAACTTAAAGCTGCACCTTTAAAGTTCAAATTTGTTTGTATGAACGATGGACGTCTCAACGTGTATTACTCGTTCATGTTCTAGTCCATACCCAAAGAAATTTAATATTAACTTAAAGACGCACTTTTAAAGTTCAAATTTGTTTGTATGAACGATGGACGTATCAACGTGTATTACCCGTCTATGTTCAAGCGTCGTCTTCGCGTTGTCAGTACTAAAGCACGTTTAGTTATTTTGAATTTAATCGTCTACGGATTCAACTAGTCCATCGCTCGATGGTGAACCGTCGATTCGTTCATCGTATGTAGACGGTGGAATCAACTAGTCCGTTCATTGAACGCCCATCGCTAATGTGAATATAGCGAAATGGCCAAGCCACATATTTTGACTAAGGTGTAGAGTTTGTGAAGTTAGGCCTTGTAGAGTCAGGTCGTGTAGAGTTAGAAGCTTGCCTCTACATGAGATCTGATAACTTTTTGACAGTGCGAGTCATGGTCTTGTCTTGGCAACATTTTACATGAAAATGTTTTTGGTGGGATATCTTATATTTAATACTGTCCGTGTCTTAGGATTACTGCAATCAATTTCTGATTCATATTTAAAAATATCTATTTCTGATTTATCTATGAAAGAATCAAGAAGATTTTGATACGTAAAATCCTACAGTTCTTCAAATATTATATTATACTTTCCATCTTTTCAGACGATAATTTTTTGTACTATGTTGGAGACATTTTTATTTAAATCTGAACTTTTTAGGCTTTGCGTAGGATTGTAACTATTCATCATCATCATCATCGTCCTAGCGTTATCCCCGTTGCATCCAAGATTCTCACATTGGAGCCCGGGGTCCGCTTAATTAATAATTATAAAAATGAAGATCTAAATGTGCTTAATTAACTTCGAAGTTAAAATGAGTCCCTTGATCAGTAACGATCATTTTGGGGATTCCGAGGTGAGATATAAAATGTACTAATTTTTTAGCAGTTTCATCTGCTGAACATATCTGTAAAGGATAAGCCTGTGAATATTTCGTGAGATCGTCCTAATTTGTAAGAATGAATTTGTACTTATATTCGTTGGTCTCGGGCAACGGTCCTACAATATCTAAAAATAACTTTTCAAGTGGCCTTGTCGCGGTGGAAGTTATAACAATAGGTGCACGGTTTGTTTGACGTAACGGTTTATTAATCTGACAGGATTTACAATTTTTGACGTAGTTTTGATGTCATGCCGCATGTTTGCCACCACTACATGGATTTGATTCTTTCTAACATTCGCGTGATACCGGGGTGGCCGGCTGAGGGCAGGTCGTGATTGTCGCGAAGTATCTGTTTAACTTCATCAGAAGTAGGGTATAAAATAGTGTTTCTATAGATATTAACTTTGATACCCGTGTTATGAGATACGTATGATATTATGCTGTAGATTTTAGTATAAGAGAGTTTTGAGAATGGATCAGAGAAATCAGATATAGCAAAGTCTTTTTCTTCCATGTGCCAAAATTTAATCATATCTCTTTATTCAATTAAAAATTATTTAAAAATAAGTGTGTAAACAAATGGTTATCATTCGACGTACTGTATAAGGTGTAGAGTTCATGTTCAATGTCATGGACGCTAGGTCGGCTTGTAGCTAATTCTATATCAACGAGAACCGCGATAAGGCGTCAGCGTTACAATTTAACTTGCCTTGTCTATGTATTATCTCGTAACTGAATTCCTCTAATTTAAGACGCCAACGAATTAACGTAACGTAAATATAGGGGTTCTGTTTGCAAATGTAGTTAGGTAGGTAACTACGCTCAAAAGTTACGTGAAGAAATAACAAAAATCCTAAAACAATCACACACTGAAATACTCAGAAGCTTTTATAGCTTTTATTACTATTATCACATTTATCACTAACATTATTTTTAGTTTTTGTAATAATATTCTAGTAATAAACTGAAAAATATACGATAGGTAGACAAGATTTGTTGGTTAAAATATTGTTTAGGAACTTAAATTGACGATTTATAGATGAATGGTTTACAGTATTATATAAAAAAAACAACATAATTTAAGTAAATTCAGTACGTACTTACCACTTTTATTTAATAAAACTATTTTATAATGATGTTTACATCACAACGCGCAGTCACGGCGCGCACACTTGTGGGTGACTAAAGACGGAACGCATATCCTTTATGTGCACTTCTGCACATACCGTTTTTTCTAAACGGTCAAAATACATACGGTATTTGCAATATTTGTTTCTATATGGAATATCACAAAAAGGATTTTATCAGCACATACAGAACGAAACGGAGATTATGTTTAACGAAAAATCGAAAAAATGAAAAAATGCACATATGAAATTCGTTCAGTCAGGGTGTGCTTCCGCTCTACTGATCTGTCCGATCGTAGAGAAGAGGCATTCGGGTTTGCGCTCCCGGTTTGCTCGAGCTGTCGCAATCACTACCAATATCCCTTCCGTAATTGCGGCATCCTTTGTTACCTTTGACATCCTTTCCCAAACACCAACCTCCTTTAACATTCCCCTATCCTATCCTGTATTTCCCTTCCTTTCCTTATCCGTAGTAGAGGTGAAGAAGATGGCGCAATGGCTTTAGGGGATTAAATATTACTCTAACCCAGGAGGGTACCAGGTCTACCGGAGAATCCCTCTCTGAGCATTGTGGCTCAGACTGCCCCATCGTATCTGGGAGGGGCAAAATTCTAAACGGCGACGCGCTTTGCCACACGTCACGTTATGTCTCCCCGTCCAACAGAGGCAAAAAGAGGGCTAGGGAATGCCTGTTTGCAACGGTGAATGTTTGTGGAGGAGTGGATAGTAAGATCGATGAATTGTGTGATACGATGGATGTAAGGAAAATTGATATACTGGGGGTGAGTGAAACAAAGAAGAAACGTTGCTCAACAACTACTCATGGCCAATATCGTGCATACTGGTCTGGAGTTGCTGAGTCTGAAAGGGCTAGCCGAGGAGTTGGAATGATTCTGTGAGATAGAATGAATGAGTGTTTGAAAGAATATGAATATGTCAACTCCAGGCTTCTTTGGATGCGATTAAAAATTGGCTTAATGAAAGTTTTTGTTGTATGTGTTTATGCTCCGGACATGTCCAAACCATTGAATGTCAGAGAGGAATTCTGGGACAATGTCAGAGATGTGCTTGTTAGGTGTGAGGATAATGAAAGAATAATTATGTTAGGTGACTTTAATGGCTGGGTAGGTGTGTCTCGTGATGGATGTGAAAGGGTTCTAGGGCGATTTGGTGATGAGAGAGTGAATGAAAATGGTGAGTGTTTGCTGGACATTTGTATGGAGAGAAAACTTGTTGTGACTAACACTTTGTTTAGTCACAAGATGATTCATATGTATACATGGCTAAGGCAGACAGAACGAAGTATGATAGATTTTGTTGTGGTAGATGAACGTTTAAAAGGAAAAGTGAAAGATACCAGAGTGTACCGAGGCTTGAATGTGGGTACTGACAATTTTTTGGTAGTTAGTCGTATAGCGGGACTAACAACTAAATGGCGCCATCGTCCTCGCATACACTTGCCTGCCATAGAAAGAGTGAAAGTTGAAAGATTGGTAGAAGAGGATATACGCGATCAGTATAAAGAGATATTGGAAGTGAGGTTAAAAGATTTGTTTGAGAAAGAAGAGTGTGAAATAGAAGAACTTTGGAAAGAGTTTAAGAATGGAATGATTGAGACAGCCACGCAAGTATGTGGCGTAAGCAAGAGGAAGAACGTGAAGTAAATTTGTAATGAATGGCGGGATCAAAAAGTAAGCGGTGTGGTTGCGGAAAAGCGCAAAGCTTGGATGACTTGCTGGCCTTAAGAGCCAACAAAAGAGCATAAGGTGGTGTGAATGACAATGAAAGTATTGTAAAAAAAAAGTATGACAGTTTGAAATATAAAGTAAAAGAGATAGTGAGAAGAAAGAAAGAAGAATGCAAGGATAAATTTGATAGAAAATTTGCCCAATATTTTCGGGCCAATAACAAATTATTCTGGCACTTGGTCAGAACAGCCCGAGGCAAATCAGATGTTTCGAAAGTTGGTGTGATGAGGGATATAAATGGAAGTATTATTAGAGAGCATGGGGAAGTTCTGAATCAGTGGAAGGTATATTTTGAGAATTTGTTTGAACGAGGAGGGAGCGACACTAGGAATATAGTAACGAATGAGGAAGATAATTGTGAAAGTGGGATAAGTTTGGAAGAGATACGATATGCATTGAAAAGTATGAAGGCGGGTAAAGCAACGGGATATGACAGGATATCTGCTGAAATGCTCAAGGTAGGCGAAGGCGTCACTGCAAGCCTACTGTATCTACTGTTTAATATATGTTGGTGGTCCGGTCGTGTACCAGGTGACTGGAACAAAGCCGTTATTGTGCCACTGTACAAGGGCAAAGGGTCACAGCAGGAATGCAAAAATTATCGCGGTATCAGCCTCCTAAGTGTTGTTGGCAAATTGTATGCAAAGATACTGATTGAAAGAGTGATTTCTGAAACGGACAGTAAAATTTGGGATGTGCAAGCGGGATTCAGAAAGGAAATGGGATGTACGGATCAAGTCTTTTCCTTAAGGTGCATTGCAGAGAAAGTCTTAAGTAAACACCAGAAGGTTTTCTGCGCCTTTATTGACCTGGAAAAGGCTTACGATCGAGTGGTGAGGGATGAACTTTGGTCAACACTTTCTGTGTATGGAGTGAGCAGCAGTCTGATACGGGCACTTGAATCCTTATTTAGGGATTCAAGTGCCTGTGTCAGAATAAACGGGGCCTACACGGACTGGTTTAACATTGATCGTGGTGTTAGACAGGGATGTGTAGCGTCTCCTTGGCTGTTTAATCTGTCCATGGACAGTTGTTCGACCGATCTGAAAGAGTCTGAATGTGGATTAAGAATGGGTGGGTCAGTGTTTAAGACCCTGCTATACTCTGACGATCAGGTTCTATTTGCATCGTCAGCGTTGGATTTGCAGCAGATGGTCACCACGATGAATGAAGCGTATAAGAAGAAAGGTATGAAAGTGAATGTTAACAAAACCAAAGTCATGGTCATAGAGAGGGATGATAGTGTAACTGAATGTGATGTAATGATAGGAGATGAAAAAGTGGAGCAAGTGAACGAGTTTGTGTATTTAGGGTCTTCGTTTACGAGAGATGGAAAATGTGAGGGAGATATTGAAAGGAGAGTGAAAGCAGGAAATTGTGTGAATGGCGCCTTACAGTCCATCATCAGCAATGGTATTATCCCAAAGCAAGCTCGCCTTGCTATACTGCAGGGAGTTTTGGCGCCAACACTGATGTATGGTAGTGAATCATGGGTATGGCAGAAGAAGCATGAAAGTAGAATCAATGCTGTGGAGATGAGAGCTTTAAGGGGTATGTGCGGAGTAAGGCTGATTGATAAAGTGAAAAACAGTGTGATACAAGAGAAGTGTGGTCTAAAAGAAGATGTAGTGACAAAGGTTGAAAAAGGAATGTTGCGTTGGTTTGGACATTTGGAACGGATGGATGAAAAAAGGAATACGAAAGAAATGTATCGTGCGAGAATGAATGGAAATGCCGGTAGGGGACGCCCTAGGTGGACGTACGCCGACCAAATAGGTGACGTACTGAAAAAGGGCCAAATTAAAAGTACCCATAACCGACGCGCATGCATGATGAGGTTAATGAATGTCGAGGAAGCGAAAGAAGTATGTTTGAACCGAAGCATGTGGCGTTCTATAGTCTCTGCCTACCCCAATGGGAGACAGGCGTGACGATATAGATAGATAGATAGATGAAATTTGGCAGGCTCAACGACGATATAGTGCTGTTCTCTGCATAATATGCTCCCTCTGTCGGCTCTTACGACACCCATGGGATGATATGGGGTGGTAACATTCCGTATTTTTAATCCGTCACCACACGGATAATATTTAATAGGACATTAAGGTAAAAGGGATATCTGAGATTAAAAGATTCCCGTTTAGTCTGTAGGATCCTCAGAATTGTAGTGTATTGTTTATAGATGGCGCACAAAGCAAGGAACACCGGCTGCCGGATGGTGTGTCATTGCACAAAGTGGCGGCAAACTTCGCAGACGCGCGGCTGCAGTGCGAGTCTGAAGGTTGTACCCAACAACATGACTATGTAGCTCTCATCATATCAGTCTATAGGCGAACACTGGTGGGCACAGGCCTCCTCTACGACTCTCCACGTGGACCGATCTTGAGCCTCCCCCTTCCAACAGTTTCCTGCAATCGCAAGAAGATGGCTGGTCCACCTTGAGGGAGGGTCTGCCTCTCCTGCTCTCACTTCAACTTGACTCTTCGGAGATTATTTTAGCTTTAGACAAATAATTTATAGTGATTACACACTTGACCATAATCATCGTCATCATCTTGACGTTATCCGGTTTTCATCTAACTCTTTCGCTTTGGAGGTCAAGGGAGGCCAAGGTTCGCTTTCTAGTCCAATCAGATAATTTTGACAAACAGTATATTTTCCTCAGAGCTACTGCCATCAGACCGCCGTAAAATAAAAGTTACAGTGTGTCTAGATTTATAATACAATAGCACATAATATATATAATAATTATTATACTAGTAGTACAGTATTCTGTTATTATTATCTGTGCTAGTAGTAATATCTAATAATATTCTAACTGACGACGACCGGGCGGCGGGCGTAGCGGGAGTCTAAGCGACTGCTATGTAATAATATGGGTTCGATTCCCACTCAAATTAAACATTTTTGTGCGTGAATATGAATGTGTGTCTTGGTCTGGGTGTTTCTATGTAAATTATGTAAGTATTTAGACAAAATAAGTGAATAATTATGTATATTTATCCATTATCTACTACCGATAAAACAAGCTCTTCATAGGGGCGGTGGAATATGATTTATTATATTCTAAGTTATTTCTTGTATTTCCGCAGGTTTAGTGTTGGCATCACCGCTGAACGATAAAATACTCAACATGATGCGTTCCTTAGTTGGTACAAATACATCTTACTACATTGGCACGTGGGCCCCTAACGAGTCAAACAAATATATATCATTGGAAGGTTTGTGTTTCATTATTTATAATTATTTTATGGTCTATAATTACCGTAGCCAGGCAGGTATTTTCAGGGTGCGCAGTAGAAGATGTAATACATCTACCTGACCACGATAGACAAGGATCCAGACACAATGCACTGCGTTGCACAGCGATGAATTATAATCCTAACTACACCTAATATTAATAAAATGTCTTACCAAATATCTCCTGGTGATGTTCTTGAGTGGAGTCCTGGAGGCAAGTTAGACACACACGAGACTAAATTGGCCAATATTAGCAAGTGAGTTATCTTTACTTTACCAGACTCCAACGCAGCGTTTTCAATCAGGAATTCACACACGTGTTTTACAAAGTTCAATGTTCAATATATCACCAATTTACCACAAACTTTGCCGGAAGTCAAAAGCGGCAATTGTTAGTAATTACAAGTTAATTCAATTCGCGTTAATTCAAAAGGCGATCAATGTACTTATATAAATTATTACAAACGGAGACAGCCCAAAACCGGCGTGTTAATTTTTCAAGGCGGGAACGAAAAGTGACAGTTCAGTGTGACCATTGTCAGAAATTTTCAATAGACTAAACAAAATGTTACTCAATCGATCTAATCGATTTGACTTATAATAAAAACTTATTCTATTTCAAACATCCACCCACCCCGGACCGGCCTACCGGTCCGCTAATCGGTTGGTAGACGTGACAATGTTGCAACCGCTCTCCTCAGAATCGAACCGTCCACCAAGACCTCAGCAAATCGGGGAACTCCATCAGCCCCAGTTACCAAATGAAGGATGCGCCCCCTGCGCCATCTGAGTGGCGGAAGGTTAGCCTCCTTGATCAAAACGAGGTCTCCAATCTTGGGTGGATCGGTCTTGTCGGTCCACTTAACGCGTTGCTGGAGTATGTGCAAATATTCCAAATTCCAGCGTTTCCAAAAGCTCTGAGTAATCTGGCGTACCAATTCAAAACGCGAGAGACGACCAGGTCTCGTATCAATATAGGGGTACTCAGGCAAGGCGACAAGTGGGCGACCAATCAAAAAATGGCCCGGCGTAAGGGCCTCCAAATCATTCGGATCTGAGGAGATCGGGCACAATGGCCGAGAGTTCGAAACGGCCTCAATCTTACAAAACACAGTTGCGAGTTCCTCAAATGTAAGGACAGACTCACCGATTGTCCTGCGCAAGTGTGTTTTGGCCGATTTTACGGCGGCCTCAAATATACCACCCCAGTGTGGACAATTTGGTGGGGAAAACAACCAATTTATCCCACGTCGGGCAAGCCTATCACCTATATCAGCCTTGTTGGTTTAAAGAAAATTAACAACATCATTCAAATAATTATAAGTGCCCTTGAAGTTAGTGCCGCAATCAGAACGGATCAAGGAAGGCAGCCCTCTGCGGGATACAAATCTGTCAAATTTGGCTACAAACGCCTCGGTTGTAAGCGAGGAGACCAGTTCTAAATGAACGGCCTTTGTGGAAAGACAAACAAAAACGCACAAGTAGGCCTTAACAGTCTTGCTGTTTTGAAGTGTCGACGTTTTCACCAAAAAGGGACCAGCGAAGTCCGTGCCAACACTGTCAAACGTCCTGCTCTCAGTAACGCGATCTGCCGGTAAGTCTCCCATCAAGGGCTGCATGGTAGAAGCCTTGAGCTTATAGCAAGGGATGCAGCGAAAGACTACACTCCGAATAATTCTTCGGGCAGACAAGATCCAAAATTCGCGTTGCAAAATGGCCAACAAGGTATTACAACCAGCATGCGAATTTTTAAGGTGACGGTCAGTTACCAACAAGCGTACCAAATGACCGTCCTTGGGTAACAAAAGGGGGTGACATGCCCCGTAAGGGAGGTAGGCGTTCTTGAGACGCCCTCCAACGCGCAAGAGACCCGTTTTGTCCAAAAAAGGGTTCAATTTAGATATTGCTCCCGACAATTTCGATTTCCCTGACTTAAGGATAGCAATCTCCTTCTCAAAATGCGCTAATTGCACAGAACGAACCCAAAAGGTGAGGGACTCGTGTCGTTCCTGTGGTGAGATAAACGGTGTCAGTCGTTTCTGTTGTGGGTGCCTAAAGTTAAAAATAAAACGCTTTATCCAAGCAGTGACACCTAACAACTTGTCGAGAGAGCTGTAACGATTCATAAAAAAATCGGGGTCGAATGCGCATTCTACCTTCTCAAGAGCGAGTGTTCGTAGACCCGGCAAATTAGAAGTATTCAAAACTGGCGTTCGAGGCCAATCGGTTTCTGGTCGACTCAACCATTCCGGACCCCACCACAGCGAATGACCTATCAAACTAGGCGTCAAGCATCCGCGCGAGGCACAATCAGCGGGGTTGAGCTCACCTGGCACGTGTCTCCAAACAAGTTTGACTTCGGATTTCTGGATTTGGGAAACGCGGTTAGCGACAAATACCTCCAAAGTGTGGACAGAAGCCTTCAACCAACAAAGAACAATTTGGCTGTCTGTCCAGGCGTAGGTCCCACTAATACAAATGCTTTTACCCAAAGTACTAGACACGTGGTTCAACAATCGCACGAGTAGTGCTGCTCCCGAGAGCTCCAATTTTGGGATGGTCAGAGATGTCCGAAGGGGTGCTACCTTGCTCTTCGCCATGATCAGAGAACCTCTCACCGGACCTGAGGCACTGACTGTGCGCAAGTACACCACGGCCGCTTGACCACGTTCCGAGGCATCACAAAACCCGTGAAGGGTGGCCTTGTACTTCCCGGGAGGAAGGATGGGACGAGGCAAGGAGATCTCGTTGACGGCAGGAAGTGAGGATACAAAAGAGGTCCATTCCTCAACAAGAGTACCGCGTAGAGGTTCGTCCCAAGTCAATCCTGCTGTCTAAAGCTTCTGCAAGAAGCATTTTGCCCAAAATATGATAGGACAAATCCAACCGTTCGGATCAAAGGTTCTGGCGACAGTAGACAATACGAGACGCTTAGTCCAAGAACAAGGCAGTTCAAAGTCTACGTTGTACGTAAAGATGTCTTGGACTGGTCTGTACTGAACGCCGAGAACAGCCATCATGGCGGGGTTGTCAACAATCTCAAACAAATGTGGATCTTGCTGATGATCCTCTGGCAAGCGTTCCAAAAGCGCTGGTGAGTTGGAAATCCATTTGCGCAACTCATAACCAGCGGAGGCCAAAATACCTATCAATTCGTCCCGCAGGAGGATCGCCTCGTCCGCTGATGATGCGCCCGAGCAAATGTCATCGACGTAAATATCGTCCTTCAAGATGGCGGACGCTCGTGGGAAACGTAAGCCTTCGCGGTCTGCGAGCTCCCAAAGAGAACGTATTGCCAAGTAGGGGCTTGACCTTAACCCGTACGTATTAGTATTGAGCTCGTAGACGACCATGGGATCACGAGGAGACTCTCTCCAAAGGATCAGCTGGAAGCGACGGTCATCAGGGTGGATAATCGTCTGCCTGAACATCATTTTTATGTCGGCCACAAAGACAACCTGATGTCGTCGGAAGCTGGTGATGACGTCACAAAAGTCCTTGACCAACTTGGGACCAGAATGCAAGCACTGGTTCAAGGATACGCCTGTTGAAGTCTGCGCAGAACCATCAAATATGGTGCGCAGCTTGCCAGTCGATGGCTTCAATACCGCATGATGCGGGAGAAAGTAGTGCTCCACCGAACGCCAATCCAAATTTGACACAGACATGTGTCCCAATTGTTCATATTCTCTCATGAACTCGATGTACTTCTGTCTGAGCTCCGGATCACGACCCATGCGGCGCTCCATAGCCAACAATCTCTTTTCGGCTAAAGGTCGTGACTCACCAAGCGGAGGCCGAACAGACAGAAAGGGTAGCCTCGTAATAATCCGACCAGAACGGAGTCGACCAGTGTTGTTCTGGAAGAACAGCTCGCACTCCTCATGTTCTGGATTCAAACGGGCAGCTTGAGGGGGCTCCTCTACCTCCCAAAACCTCTGAACCGCATCAGAGAGAGCGGAGCCTACAGCGAACAAATTGTCAAGTTCAGGTGGAGGGGGGTCCCTAGGTACAGGTCCCATCAAAGCAAATCCAAATATGGTCGGGATGGCAGTCAAACCATTTGGCACCAAGACCCGTTTTCCACCAATCAAAATTCCACCGAGGACATCAGAGCCAATCAACAAATCGATTTGTCCCGGTGTGTCAAATTTGGGGTCTGCCAGTTCCAATCCCGATGTCAAATTCACCACAGCAGCGGGTAGCTGTTTCTGTGGATGCATACCCAAAATATTCTTCAGCACAATAGCCGAGGTTCTAATCCTCGGGTGTGAAGATTCAACAGGGCCAAACAAAACCTTAACTTGCCCTTCAACATTAGAGGCTACGTCACCTATGCCCCGTATACAATTCGGAAAAGAGCCCATATTTAATTTAACCTGCCCTACCAAATAAGTGGAAACAATGCAACCTTGTGAACCTGTGTCCAATATAGCACGGACAACAACAGAGCTCCCCGTGGGTCCCCAGACCCTAACAGCAACCGTTGGTAGGATAACGGTCTCAATGGGGGAGGTTGGCGTTATAGGGCAGGGGTCAATAACCTATTGTTGCCTGGGCAGCGACCGTTGGCCAGGACCAGGCAAATCAAAGTGAGGGTGCGGCTTGAAGTCCTCAAAAGCGCGATGACTCGATCCGCGCGCCATCTGTGGAGGGTCATAATGACGCACCCACCCAAAACGAGGTGGGCGCGAGTCAAGGCGGGGACGTTCCGCCAAAGGTGGGGAATACCTGGGGCAGCAGTCATGGTGCTGGTGACGTTGAACGGTCGCACATTCTGGTGCGCGAGAGAGAGGAGGTGTGCGCACGCTACGGTTCTCCAATCGGGGTGAGCGGCGATCAATTAAGCGAGGCGACTCTCGGCTGCGTGCCGGTGAGCCTCGGCTGCCACCTTCAAAATACCCGCCCGTGCGCGGCGTCGGCTGGTTGGACAAGCGGCCTACCTCTCTGGCATTCATGCAGAGAATGTCCAAATGCTGTCCTCCACAGTGAGGACAGGGGCGAGAGTTTGGGCAGTCTCGCTGGTAGTGGGACCCCAAACAAGAGAAGCAAAGGCGGCGGGCATTCGCGATGCGCCTACGAGAGGCGACATGTAGGTCCAAGAATGCCCTACAACTGGCCGTTCTGTGCCCCGTGACCTTGCAGTAAGAGCACTCCGCTGGGCTCTGCGTGACTGCAAAGCGAGGAGGGCGCCGGTCAACATTGGCTCGGGTGTGGACGCGAGCCTGCTCCTTGATCTTGGGCGGCTGCGACTTAGCCGGCGTGTCACCACCGGAGTTGTCCAAGACCCGGCACTCATCCTCGAGGAACCTCTCTAGGTCAGCAAAGGGGGGCAGATGGGTCGCGCTATCCCCACCAAAGCGCTGCTCAAAACGCGACCTCAGGTCGGCAGGCAGCTTTTTCAGCACAATGTGCACAATAGATAGGACCATTGGTCCACGGGCAGGTCAAGGCACTTAAGTGCGTTGATAGCCACCAAAAGCGGGTTCAAAAGTTAGGTGCGCAACCCAGAGACCCGGGTGAGTGTCGGCAAACCCAAAATCTGCTCGATGTGCGTGTCGGCGAGGCCACGCTTATTATGGTACCTACGGGTGATTAGGTCCCGAGCCGTCTGGTACGCCTCGTCAGACACGGGCAGATGCTGGATGAGGCCCTTAGCCTCCCCATCCAGAACCGACATTAAATATGCCAACTTTTGTGCTGGCCGAAGGTCAGCCCTATCATTGACCAGGCTGTCGAACAAATTAACGAAGCCCAGGTAGCTTCCGAGGCAGCCATCAAAATGGGGGTCCAAAGTAGGGAGCCTACTCACCAGCCCCGGTGCTAACCTAGGAAGCTCCTGCTTCAGGCCGGGTTGCCCTTCCCTATCGGCAACTAGTTGTCTCGCACTATTGGAGACAGCATCATACAGGTCTAAGACCTGGGCATAGTCTTCGCTGACCTTATTTCGCTGGTCAGCGGTGAAATCGTTGACTGACACTTCGAGACAGCAAGCGCTGAAAGTGCGGAATTGCTGTTCCACACTTGCCAGGCGATCGTCAATCCGCTCGTACCTTTGTAGTAAGGCCTGCTGGCGATCAGGCCGGTTCACTAAGGCACTGGCCGAGGCAAACCAGCGCAAATCTGATGCAATAGCACCAGCAGCCGCACGCAAGTCCTTGATAGCTGACATAATCAAAATTTCAAAAGACCCCGGACAAGCGTTAAATAATATTAACAATCAAAACTTAATTTTTCTTAATTCTTTGAAACCAACAAAGTATTAACCTGTTTACTGCTGGTACAAGCAAGTGACAGGTATTTACTGCCCAACAAAATTAATTGTTTCAATATATTGAAACAAACACAAAAGTTATCTAAAGTTGTAACTTATAACAAATTAAAAGTTGAAACTTCAAATTAATTAATGAATTATTTGCAACAGACAGACTGGCTAGGTTATTTGAGATATACAATAGTAAGTAAGCACAGAATATGTGTTACCTAGCAATATTATCTGTATATTATAACAAACAAAGGTTTATCAAAAGTTTGGTTGTTATAAGTGATGATTCAAACTTAATATATGTATCAATATATGCAATAAACTAAATCAATTGATACATATAACTGATATGAATCCAATCAAAGTGACTCGTCCGTAGCCAGGCAGGTATTTTCAGGGTGCGCAGTGGAAGATGTAATACATCTACCTGACCACGATAGACAAGGATCCAGACACAATGCACTGCGTTGCACAGCGATGAATTATAATCCTAACTACACCTAATCTTAATATATAAAATCCTTGCGTTACTGACTGACTGACAGACACGCTACAGCCAAAACTATTGGGCACAGGAAGCTGAAATTTGGCATGTATATTCCTTGGAGACCGTAGGGGTGCACTAAGAAGGGATTTCCCGAAATTCCCACGGGATCGGCCAAAACGGGTAAATTTAAAAAAAATGCAGGCGTAGCTGCTGGCGTCCTCTAGTATTAATAAAATGTCTTACCAAATATCTCCTGGTGATGTTCTTGAGTGGAGTCCTGGAGGCAAGTTAGACACACACGAGACTAAATTGGCCAACATTAGCAAGTGAGTTATCTTTACTTTACCAGACTCCAACGCAGCGTTTTCAATCAGGAATTCACACACGTGTTTTACAAAGTTCAATGTTCAATATATCACCAATTTACCACAAACTTTGCCGGAAGTCAAAAGCGGCAATTGTTAGTAATTACAAGTTAATTCAATTCGCGTTAATTCAAAAGGCGATCAATGTACTTATATCAATTTATATAAATTATTACAAACGGAGACAGCCCAAAACCGGCGTGTTAATTTTTCAAGGCGGGAACGAAAAGTGACAGTTCAGTGTGACCATTGTCAGAAATTTTCAATAGACTAAACAAAATGTTACTCAATCGATCTAATCGATTTGACTTATAATAAAAACTAATTCCATTTCAAACATTTATACTTTTTGACTTTCCACGTCTGTAAGAAACATTATTCTATAGGTAGCAATACTGTGAATCAATTTCACAATGAGTGAACACTTTTGTCGCACTATCTGTGAAACAAGACAACGCTTTGTTAGAGATTCTCTATTATGACAGCGGACATCCAATAATATGTGACTTTTGAGAACAGTTTTAGGATGCCAAAATTCAAGTTTTGACGTGGTAATATACTGGGTATGTCGATTTTCCGAGATTTGCACCTAATTTGGCCTAAAATGACTGGACTATAACCTGTAGCCGTTTATCTATACTAATATACTAAAGCAGAAGAGTTTGTTTGTTTGGTTGAACGCGATAATCTCAGGAACTACTGGTCTGATTTAGAACTTTTCCCTTAAAGCCTGGACTCCGATTCTGTAACTTAATTATTCCTAGATATTATTAAATATGTCAATAATCTCAGATGAATGTTTGAAACAGTCGTGTTGTAAATTGCAGGCGTTCCGTTCGATAACATGACGGGCGCGGTGATGGACATGGTGCAGCCAGTGCATCGGTCACAGGGCGAGTGCCTGGCGATGGATGACGTCAGCATCCGCTCGGTGCCCTGCTGGCTCGAGCTGCCGTACCTGTGCTACGACTCGCGCCTCTGCAACAACAACGTGCCGACGTGCGAACCACACCACCACGGTCATTCATTGCCTTCCTGACACGTTATGTTACACACTTGAGTATTCACCTGTAATGAGCATGCCTGCGAATGTTACAACACAGAAAAACAAACGCGTGTGTTTTAGCGAGCATTCCGCCGAACGTTCGGGCGAATATTTTCCGAATGAACAATACATTTACTTCGACCTTTTTGCTAATTAGAGCTTTCGCCAGAAAGATCGTGAAAATGTTCGTAGCTATGTTCAGCTCTGTTCGTTGTTCAGTTCAGCAAAACAAAGAACGGCGAATGCTCGCTGTTCTGTTACAAGTGAATGCTCAAGTGTATCAGCAAGATTACCTCTTCTAATGTCCAGTAGTTTTCTTACCCCTCGTACCATGCAGTGCAGATGTGATATGAGGCTACTGCGTATATATAATTATATGTTATAATTGCGAGGCTAATATAATTCTTTAAATTTGATGTTGTACACATGTCGCCGTCTCCGGAAAATAAAATGATAACTACAAAAATGCAACTTTACAGGAAAAATAAAAAACATGTTTTCATCGATTGCTCCTTAAACACTGGACGTAGACAGATGATTGTAAGCTTTTAAAGAAGGTTATTTTTTGTTTATTCTAAATGTTTTAGTGAAATACGCCTTATTATCAAAATAGAGATATTATTTCAAAATAAAAGGTTAGTCAAAATTAGCCATAATCTAAGTTGTTTAACGGCGATTATTATTTTATTCTCCGTACAGTCTGACCAGAATCAAATATTGTACTCTTCACTTATCATTTTTCAAATCCATAACAGTAATATTACAAACACGTCTTATACAGAGCGACTGGATGGTTTTGAACGAGAATAAAATGATAACTGCATTTATCATTATCTAGTCCCTTTTTTTCATGATAACATAATTCTATGACTGTTTGTAATACTAACAAGTGGGAATAAATTTTGATAATACTATATTAACACATTATTCTCGTAATTTAAAACTTGTTTTAAATCTTTGAATACTTTTGTAATATTTTGAAACTTCGTAAATAACTGTATAAAAATTAGGAAAAAAATTGAGCAGATGTATCCCAAAAATGACATAGCACCCACAGATCCCAAAAATGACATAACACTAAAACTAAGACAATGGCAGTTATCATTTTATTCTCCGGGGACGGCGATGTGTGGACATAGGAAGGCGGCTGTAGACTAACATAATTGTGCTTTACCAACGCCCGACGCTAGACGACCGACGCCCTAAGTAGAACTTGTGGCCAAAGTGTAGTATTTAAATCATCATCATTATCATCCTAGCGTTGTTCTAGATCTATTCAAGACTATCGGCTTTAGAGCCTGGGGTCCGTTTTCTACTCAAACCAATTTTAACAGAATATTAGTTTTTCCACACTATGGCCCGTCTGACGTCCGCTACCCAAAGGGCTAATATCCCATTGCTTGTGTCAGTTTTCGGCTGTCAATGATCTTCATGATTGCCGGGACCATTTGCTTAACGTGCTCTCCGAGGCTCGGGGTAAGCCATAAGTACCTAACACTTTATTACGTACATAGCTTCGAATAGTTGGTCGTCGGTAGATTGCTTGCACGGCGCTTAAGGAGATCGCACCACCGGCTATTTATATAATACAGCTATCCCTGAGGTTTTCGACCATGATGATCAACCCTAGGTAAAAGCACGATCCCTTTGAAAAATGAAACACGTATACTATTGTTCTAATTCTGCCCAAAATGCTGTGCATGAAAGTAATGATCGAGTCCAATGTTCCCGGAATTAGTATTCTAATCTAAATATACAATACAATAAGCAGCAGCACCATTCAAACGTCGCCTACCTCGCAGAGCTGTTAACATCGACAATCAAAGTCTTGTACACGGTATACCTATGAATTGGCCAGTTTAGTTATTGTCATATCTAATGTGTTATTTAAATTGCAGGATACAAATATAACGAAACAACCGGTAGCTGCTACAAACTACACATGGAGTTGTTGTCATGGCCAAAGGCACAGCAGGTCTGCGTTGGTGAAGGAGCTCACTTGGTCATCATCAATGACGCTGACGAGGCCGAGGTTGTCAGAAAAATCTACAATTTTATTGATACAAGCTGGATATTCGTCGGACTGCACGACTACACAGGCAAAGGCCACTGGTTTTATGTTGACTGTAAGATAAATCAAAATATTTTGTACAAGGTTATATAGCGAGTCTTACTCGCGATAAATAATATATTTAAGGCATAAATACCTCGTTGTATTTGCCAACGTTTCGACTGACTTGCTTCAGCCGTGGTCGCGGCGGGACTGGTGGTACAACGAAGTACTAATTGCGAAAGATTAAAATCGTTGAAATCAAAATATTGCTCCGACTATTAATTAAATTAAATAGTTATTTTTCATTAATATAATTAAATACAGCGCAAATGCAGTAAATTAAATAACATACTTTTGTATATGACTGCATTTATAGATTGGAACCATATTCACTTTGGGAGGCTTACTAAATGAATATAATTTATTGCTTGAGTATGATATCAACAACTATTAACTTTTGCAATAGTAGATAACTCACAATGTGAAACAGTTGCAGCTCCTTACAAATATAACATGTAAAAGAATTATACTGGCAGTTAAAAAGAGTGGCCACGAGTTTTATTGCCCGTTCTTTCTCGTGGTTCTACCTATTGCATTGCGAACGTGGCAGTAAATGTAAATGTAGAATCATCTAGTAATTAACTTTAATCTTTGACGTTCATAAGCGTCACTTTGTGATCTAAATGTATAAATGATTTTGAGTTTGAGTTTGAACAGTGTTGCCTCTCCTCTTCTCAACATGCTTAAAGTAATCAACAGCCGACATAAGAAATGACATATGATTGGGCACAACATTTTCAAAGTATGATGGAACAGTACGGATATTTAAAGAATTATATTTTCAGGGCAACCTGTTCAAGCTTATTATAATATCTGGTCGGGTGCTAGCGGACCATCAAGCCAGGATACTGCATGTGCCACAATCCATTCTAGTGGCCACCTGTGGAATCGAAACTGTAATGAAAAAAGGCACTTCATCTGTGAAAGACAGCCCTAGACCACATAGCCAGCACTTAAACAGCACCAGCACCATCAACGTACTGAAATAAAAAGAAAAATATGTGACTGTGTTTTATTTACATTGTTTTGATATTTTTATTTTAAGGCAGCGATAGCCGAGTAGATACCAACAGACTGCCATGCAGAGGGTATCGGGTTCGGATCCACGGCGCGCACCAATGACTTTTCGGAGTTATGTGCGTATTGAATTGTTAATTATCGCTTGTGCCGTGCCTCGGAGAGCACGTTAAGCCGTCGGCCCCGGTTGTCATGAAGGTCTTTGACAGTCGTTACAGGGCGTCAGTGCCATCTAAAATAAACTGACACTAGTCTAAACCATGGAATATCGCTATCCCTTCGGGTTGCGGAGGTCAGACAGGCAGTCGCTCTGAGGAAAAGCTAATATTCAGCCAAATCCGGTTAGACTAGTAAGCGGACCCCCGATTGAAACTGGGATAACGCTAAAGAGAAAGAAGTTTTGATATTTTTATTCCAATAATATTTATCTGTATATATAAATAACTGGTTGACAGACAATGTTTAGCCAAAGCTATTGAGCGCAAGAAACTGAAATTAATGTCAAAGTCAAAATCATTTATTTATTTAGGCCACAAAGTGACGCTTATGAACGTCAAAATTTAAGTTAATTACTTAATGATTCTACATTTACATTTACTGCCACGTTCGCAATGCAATAGGTAAAACCATGAGAAAAAAACAGGCAATAAAAGTCATGGCCACTGTTCGCCAGTATACTGGTTTTACATGTAATCTTTGTAAGGAGCTGCAACTGTTTCACATTGTAAGTTATCTACTAATGCAAAATTTTACATAAAGCTCTTAGAATTCGTAGCGATGCACTTAGAGGGGATTTCCCAAAATTTTCACGAGATGAGGAAGAAATGGTTAAATTAAAATAAAATGTCCGAGCGTGGCTTAGCTTATGTATAAAGACATAAAGACATATTTATTTCTGCATTTTGGTTGTTTACAACACTTTTACATGTCAAAACCCTATTCTAGATGATGCCGGCTTTTCCTAGCTAAATGACTTCTTGAGAAGAAAGGCCGAAACAAACTCAGAGTCTTTTTTTTTTGTCACTTCAATTTCTTTAGTCTTTTCTTGATCTTTTAAAGTCCAGACAAAAAAAGGGTTTAGTATGCGAGTACAATGCAGGAAATCATCTGACGCTTTTGACTGACTCGGCCCACTGATGGCCCGCATTCAACAGCAATCGTACGGCTCAACCTTGATTGAGGGAGCCAGTACGATCTGTATCACTATGCCTCCACGCCATCAGAAGGTGTATGCATAAGCATGTCAGCCTAAGCCATCAGACAGGTTGCCACAACTATTTGTTTATATGTTTAATAATGCCCACATCGTACTCACAACTTTACATGCTAATAGATAGTAAAATACATGTTGTAAACAATATGTAAAATAATAAAAATTTAAACAATCAAATGTCATATATTTAAATGTCAGAAAATATTATTGAATGTCAATTTAACAATGTCTAAAAAATAAAATAATAACATATTACTTAAGTAATTTTAAATGTCAAAAGAAAATAACAATGTCAAATCAAACAATGTCAAAACAAAATAAATAAAATTACATGGCAGCGAAACATGGGCTGTAACCCAAAAGAGCGTGCATACCATCCAAGTTGCTGAAATGAAGATGCTGAGGTGGATGTGCGGCGTAACCAGGCTCGACAAAATCCGCAACGAGTACGTGAGAGGAAGCCTCGGTGTACGCGACATCGCCGACAAGATGCAGGAGAGTAGGCTGAGATGGTATGGTCATGTGAAAAGAAGGCCACCAGACTACGTCGGGAATTTGGCACTACAGCTTGACCTCCCTGGTCGGAGACTTAGAGGACGACCCAAAACAAGGTGGAGACATGTAGTGATAAAGGACAAGAGGGTATGTAATGTTACTGACGATGATGCCGCAGATAGAGCGAAGTGGAAGAGTAAGATAAAGAAAGCTGACCCCACCACCATGTGGGATGCATAGCTAGGAAGAGAGAGTGTGAGTGTAGCTGCAAGCATCCGCTTGTTTATAATAATTATAAATACGTCTATAGATATAAACACATAATAACCTACACATAAATTTAAGTCAACTGCCTCCGTGGTCCAGTGTATAGCGTATGAGACTGCTGATCGGAGGTCCCGGGTTCGATTCCTGGGTCGGGCGAAAGTGTTACTGGGTTTTTCTGAATTCTCAGTAACAGCACGAAGTCTGGAGATATGCCCCGTAACGGCAATAGGCTCGGCCCCTATTACGTGGAACCTATCAATTAATGGCAAATGTGGGTGTAATATTACACCTCTGCCTACCCCTTCGATGATACAGGCGTGAGTCTATAAATTAATTTACGTTTAGACATTGTTGACTGGCGTAAACTAATAATTAATACGAGCCAAGGATTAACCCCTAAGGAACGCTCATTGCGGCCCCTACAACTATTTAGCTTTGATTTAAATGCTTTTAAAATTATAATACAACTATATAATATACCTCTGCCTACCCCTTCGGGGATAAAAGGCGTGAAGTTTATGTAAAATATAACTCAAGCAATTCTATTATTATAAATATTTTAACCGATTTTGAAATGGAGAACGTTCGCAGTTCGATGGTATTTTATTTGTGTGCTACCTCGGAACCTTTTAGGCGATATTTTTTTATTAAATTCTTCCTTACATTTAAGGATCACGATCCAACGAGTCGTTTTCGTGTCAATCTTACTTAATAACGCATTTTTCTACTAATATCCTTTGAAGTCGGTTTATTGGCAAATTACTTATTTTTTTAATAGGCGGCAAACGAGCAGACGGATTGCCTAATGGTAAGCAATTACCGCCGCCCATGGACGCAAGCAACACCACAGGAGTCACAAGTGCGTTGCCGCCCCTTGGGGTTGGGAAAAAGGGATAGGATGAGGAGTGGGATGAGGAAGAAGGAATAGAGCCTCCGGCAGACTTTTATACACCATGTATTTTAAGTCAGTTTTCCCTAAAAGTATGTACTCAGCCCACGATATAGAAGCTATAGGTAGCTTCTATATCAAATGTTATAGGTAACATTTATTTTATAAAATAAGTAAAAAAAAATCGCAAAATAATAAATTCGTAGCATAACAACGTGACGGTCGATGCATAAGGTCAATGCACTTTATTTATAACTTAAAAAGTAGATTACTGTGTAGTGACTGCCTCGTTGTTCTCGCGGCATAAATGTGCACGTGGGATTGGGAGGTCTCGGGTTTGATTCCCGGGTCGGGCAAAGTGTTATTGGGTTTTACCGTAAGGAAATCTCAGTAGCAGCACGGAGTCTGGTAATGTGCTTGGTACGGCAATAGGCTCGCCCCTATTACGTGGGACCTAAAAAATCATGGCGAAATGTGGATGTAATATTACACTTCTGCCTACCCCTTCGTGGATACAGGCGTGAGTCTATAAAAGAAAAATATAAAAAGTACGTTACCCTTCGTTCACGACACATTTTAGTCCTGTGAAATGCTGATTTTAAATAAAATGTTTAATAGAAAATATTTGTTTTGGTATATTCATGGCGAAATGTAGGTGTAATATTACACCTCTGCCCACCCCTTCGGGGATACAGGCGTGAGTCTATAAAAAATATAAAAAGTTGGTTAACCTTCGTTCACGACACATTTTAGTCCTGTGAAATGCTGATTCTAAATAAAATGTTTAACAGAAAATATTTGTTTTAGTATATTTTTTAAAATGAATGGATATAGGTAGCCTCTATATCATGGACTGAGTACATACTTTTCGGAACAACAATATAGAACAGTAATATGCCCTTGGTATGTCAACAACTGACTGTTAATGCTGATGATGACACACGTTCACATCTAACTTTCCTAACATACCGGTAAAGCTTTAATTGTCAGACAAAATCCTTAGACCTATGTCTGCTTCCGTGCTTATCTACGGTACTTAAAAAGAAACGAACGGTCAGTTAAAGAAGTCATCATCATCCTAGCGTTATCCCGGTTGCATTACTTACTATTCCAACCAGATATGACAGAATATCTGCTTTTCCACAGAGCGAATGCCATCTGACCTCCGTAACCCAAAGGGTTAGCGATATTCCATGGCTTAGACCACAGTATCAGTTTATTTGAGGGTACTGACTCCCCGTAACGACTTTCAAACATCTTCTTGAAAGCCGGGGCAAGCGATAATTAACAATTTAATACCCATCTAACTTCGAAAAGTCAGTGGTGTGCGCCGTGGATTCGAACCCGTTACCCGTTACCCTCTGCATGGCATCCGTTGGTATCTCCACCAGGCTATCGCTGCCTAGTCAGTAGTAGTAGTCAAGATAAAATATCTGTATGTATATACATGGTGTAAAAAGACCCTTAACGAAAACTGAAATCCCATGTTGTAACAATCATTACGAACATTTTTTACTTGGGCACCATACCTGGGAAATTACTGGTTCAGGAGATATTGAGGATCAAGTTAGTATGGAATTTTTCTAATTAGGTACAA
Source organism: Euclidia mi (assembly GCA_944739405.2). Lineage (NCBI taxonomy): Eukaryota > Metazoa > Arthropoda > Insecta > Lepidoptera > Erebidae > Euclidia > Euclidia mi. Next base: position 44,815,994 of record OX123206.2, on the reverse strand, counting down.
AATCGATGTATTTATGCTGATATCCCCTCCAATATGTTCTTTAAATGCCCTATAACCCCATGGATAAGAAGGTATTTCGAGCATTGCACGCGCGCGTTTTCAATTGCGGATTAAAAAATGTGAAAACTTAAAAAAAAATCGTTTCCCAGGTATTATTTTTGGTTAATATGACTTGGCATGATGTCCACAACAAGTAGACTTCGACTTGGTGATGGGTCTTGTGACATAATTATTTCGGTACTGATTGACTAACAAATAACGCACAACCAAATCTATTTTGCGCAGAAACCTGTTTGGCATATACATATATTCCTTGCGGAACGTTAGCGTGCTCTAAGAATTGATTTCCCAAATTCTCTTGGGTTCGGGAAGAAGTGGTTAGATGAAAATAAAAGTGCAGCCACTGCTGCGAGCGGGCGTCCTCTAGTATAATGTAATACCTCAGGAAGAATCTTGCTTCCGCCATTACTACCGTACAACCACTGCTCTCCTTGATTTGGTTCGTGATGGTTTATTTATTTATTTAAGACTTAATACACAAACAAGGTGTACATAGGTGGATATAATGCCATGAGGCATTCTCTTCCTGTCAACCTACAGGTGGTGCAGAGATAAATGTGGTAGGTGTATTAACGGAATTTAAAAGGATGTCATATTCCTAATTATAATGTAAAAGAAACAAATATCAACATAAAACGACATAAAATGTAAATACAAAACTTAAATGGGAAATATATAGGTATACAATTAAATGCATATATTATAACAAATAAATATACATAAACATAAATAACATACATGTTATAAATATATATCTATATACATATATAATACTTAAAATGAATATAAGGGTACATACTTATAGATACATAAATACATACATACTTATAATAAAGGATGAGAGTGATGTGCAGATTCCTTTAATCTTTTAAATAGGAGATCCCGTACTTTCAATTTGAATGCAAGGCGGTAAGTGGCCATTCTGATTTCAAGAGTAGGATAGACTGTACAACAAAGGAAGAGTTGACAAACCCAGAAGAATGACTGGGGCACGAAAGAAGAAGATTTTGTGAAGAACGAAGGTCTCTCTGTGTAGATGATAGGTATTGGAAATACTCGGAAAGATAAGAAGGAGGAGAGGGAGACTTAAGAATCATGAAGAGAGTAGTTTGAGCACGCAGGCACCGGCGTTGACGAATAGGCAACCAATTTAGTTCTGAACGGTAAGTAGAGACATGGTCATACTTACGAAGATTAAAAATGAATCGAATGCAGTTATTGAGAAGTCGGTCATATCTATTGAGATATCCTGCATTCAGGTCATAATAGCACATATCACCATAGTCGATTAGGGGAAATATTAAAGCCTGCACAAGCATAGTTTTAGTCCGAGAGGGAAGGAAATTCTTTAGACGATATAGTGCTCTAAGTGTTCCGGTAACTTTCTGACTAACATTAGACACCTGGGCCTGCCAATCGAAAGTGGAATCTATATACATTCCAAGGTCTTTGACGACTGAGTTGAAAGGAATGATTAGACCGGATAGCTGAACTTTACAGGCGGCAGAGTTTTAAAATCTAATTAAGGCACTAAACGGCGACTGCCTACAATAATGGCCTGACATTTTGCTGGGTTTACGTCTAGACCAAATCGATTGCACCAATCCATCATCGTCTCAAGATCTCTGGTCAAGTCAGCAATGGCTATTGATATATCTTCCACTCTCGCTTGGGAGTACAACTGCAAGTCATCAGCATAGAGATGATACGCACACCGAAGATTAGGAGTTAAGAAGTTAATAAAAATTGAGAAGAGTAAAGGAGAGAGAATGCCACCTTGAGGAACACCAGAGCCGATGTCACGCCAACTCGACGTAGTCTCGTCAACGCGAACTGACTGCTGACGTTCCTGAAGATAATTTGAGAACCAGTCCAGTACAACAGGTGAGACCAAGAGATGGGAAAAGATAGATAGAAGGATATCGTGACTGACGGTATTGAACGCGTTCGAGAAGTCGACCAAGGTCAGCACAGTGACCTTAGTATCCTCCATACCGGCTCTAATATCGCCAGTCACTTTAAGGAGGGCGGAAGTTGTGCTATATCCAGGTCTAAATCCAGATTGAAATGGACTGAGTAAGTTGTTAAGGTAAACAAATCGAGACAACTGCTTATGTACACAAGCTTCCACCATTTTGGATAGGAAAGGAAGGATAGAGATAGGACGGAAATGATTGGGTTTAGAGGCTAGAGACCACAGCATGCATACTTTGCTCGCACTCGTTCCTTCGAAACAATAAATATGTCTCTTTTGCAAAACTATTTATTGTGTTACTGACTAAGCTTCGGTGAATGAATGCACAGGTCTCAATATGTCCAAATGGATAATTATAGGGATGCTTAAAAGGGCAATTGTTCTTCTTATCAGGTATTCCGTGGCGTCCCTCCGGGGTCAGTTCTTAATTAATACTACTTCTTTCTTTGTTTCAGTTTGTAAAATTCCCATTAAACACCTGTTTAACCACCAAGCACTATTTCGCCGACCTATCTTCACTTGAGCTTGGGCTCTTTTTAGAAAGTTGAGCACTTAGCTTACTTCCAGCTCCATGTCAACTTGCAGCTAACACTTAGCACCTAGATCGATATCAGTGACAGCGGTGGACAGTTACAGTCGCTGACCTGCAATAACGGACCAAATGGCGCGACCGGACTACGCTGCTGAGACTGTACGTCCAAGTCTTTGTCAAGAAGGATGCTACTCCTCCAAGTTCCGGCACCTCGACAGAATATCCAGTCTTTACTCGACGGCTACCCTCGTGTCGGCGACGAGGCTACAAGTCAAAGCCTGGTTCGACGAACTATCAGTCGTTTGTGCGCTAAATAAGCGGGAAATGGGAAGGTAATGCCTACATCCACATACTTGGCTTCGAACGCCCGGGAGTATATTAACACCATTGTTAACCGACACCATACATTATCATGTATATTATTATGTAATAAAGTTTTTATACCTTACTGTAATATTCGCATTCGAATACTTCTTCTTCCTAGGTTGTTTACCTATGTTTGTAAATTTGTAAATTTGTAGTGACAAGCATCAAGACAGGTATGCTAAGGTGGTTTGGGCACCTGGAGAGGTTGGATGACTAAAGACTTACCAAGAAGCTTTATAAAGCAAGTGTGAATGGGACAGGACAAAGGAGAAGACCTTGGCGGACGTTCTCTGACTAGTTTGGAGACATCCTAAAAAAAAACCGGTCAAGTCGAACTCGCGCACCGAGCGTTCCGTACAACCCTGTAGGTATATATAATTATTAAAAAAATATGTGATATAATTGAAAAATAAGGTTTTCGACATTTTTCCTACCTATGTGCTATAAAACGTTGCTTTATACCAAATTACAAGCTTCTAGATCGACTGGATCAACCCTTTAGTTTTGACTTGAGCATTTGATATAAATTTCAATTTTATATCTCAACGGGTTCATGAGAAACGGGGTGGTTTAAATATTTTAATAATATGATGTAACTAAAAATTTACGGTTTTTTGTAATTTTTCCTTTATCTGTGCTTTAAGACGTTGCTTCGTGCCAAATTTCAAGATTCTGAGTTCAAGGGAAGTAACCTGTAGGTTTTGATTCCCTTGCGAGTAGTTGCGAGTTTGAAAATATGCATAAATTGCTGTTTCTGTTGATTAAGTTTACATAGAAGTTTGATTTTATTACAGCTTCATGGTGTTATAGACCTTAGTATAAATTTTACAATTTAAAAAACCCTCCGCGTTTATAAGGAAAGAGGTTTACTACCTTTTTCCTTAACTACCTTACTTAAAAAAAATTAAAATGTTTTTATCATAGGTATGATGTAACTAAAATTTACATTTTTGGAAATGTTTCCTTAATCTGTGCTATAAGAAGATGCCTCGTATGAAATTTCAAGATTCTAAGTTCACGGGAAGTTCCCTGTAGGTTTTGATTCCCTTGTGAGTTTCGAAAATTTGCGGGAATTTTAGGCATAAACAGCTGTATCTTTTGATTGCGTTGACTTAGAAGTATGATTTTGTTACAGCTTAAAGATATTATTAGTCTCAGCTTGAATACTGTATCACTACATGGGGTAGTACTTGTAAATCTCATCTTTTAAAAGTTGAGAGAGCACAAAGAGCACTCCTAAAAGGTAGTTTGTTTCTACCTTTTTATCACCCAACTACTGCAGGCTTAGCCAAAACTCAAACGTATCGTTTCCATCACCTTTCTCCGATTTCAAACGCAAACGCTTTTGCAATCGAAGAAAACGCAAAGTTGGTAGCCAACACCACGCGTTAGTGCCACACGCACATTCTGCGACACAACCTGGCTATTAGTATATGTTTGAAGCGTCAAACGCGTCAAATGTCAAGGTAATGTAAATATTTATGCGAGTTAAACAAAAGTTAGAACCAGCAGATTTGTTTATTTGCTTTAAGTTATATATAATTATATATAATCTTAAACATTGAGAGTTTTTTAAAGTTAAATAATAATTATTACTTAAAAACTTTGACTCTCTAAGGAATTTAAAACATAAACAATGACGTGAGTCGCTATAAGCAACTTACTTGGAGAACACTCAAGTGGCCCCTTGCTGGGCCAGCTCTGGGCTCTTTATGAGTCTGAAATAGTAAAAAAATGTTTTAGACATGGTTATTTAGCGAGGCCCTAACAAGGATCTCAAGGCCGAGTACTGGCTGACCGTTTATGGCATTATTTTTTGCGTTTTCTATAGAGTTCTATCATTCGATTGTTATTCGTACGCAATCGACGCTAATAGCGTTAGTTTTGGCCAAAATTGGCAACTTGGCTAACATTTTGCGGTTGACATCGCAGAAACGATGAGTTTATTCTATCGATGCGAATGCTTTTTATGCGTTGTGTATTTGGCTACGACTTTTCTATTTGTTTGATTAGATCACGTGACTTTTCGTTCACTCCATACATTTTTTTTGCGTTAACGTTTGCAGAAAGACGTCTTGGCTAAGCCTGCTGATATCTACTCAAAATGGGAGGTACTTACTGTGAGGCAGCTATTCATCCTGGGGACGGTTATGAAACAACATTCCCTAACAACTTTTGAACCAGAAAAAATTAGAAACAAACGTCGAAAACATGCGTTCTGTTCTTCATCGTCACTAAAAACTAAGTTTGCACATCGCTTTTACTGCTACCAGGATTCAAATCTATACAATAGGGTAAATCGAGCCTTAACGCTACATCCCTTGCCAAAAACCAAATGTAAGTCTTTGGTTTCGGACTGATAAAAAAATTTGGATTATAATTTTACGGAGTCTTCTTCACTTAAATTAGTTTTATACGAGTATAGGTTTATAACTTGCACCGAAAACCCTCTCACGTACACATCGGCACACTACACCTGACACTCAATAGTACACGCTAACATTATACACTCTCATAGACACACACATGCACACAGACACTGGCACTCTGATTAACTTTTTGTTGATTGTTTCTTTTTACTTCTACCCCCATTATAATTATATTTTTTTCTTAAATCTCCTTACCTATAAATAACATTGCATTGTAATCATATTTTATTTTTAAGTAAAACTTTAGTTCTTCCGTTGGGTGGGGATCTGGTGATCTGTAATACAGGCATTTTACGCCTAACTCAGACACCATGTCCTCACATTGCTAAAATAATAATAAAATAATATTACATACATATCGTCACGCCTTTTATCCCCGAAGGGGTAGGCAGAGGTGTATTTCTACACCAAATTTCAAATAATATGTGACACCTAGAATAAGCTTGTCATTGTGAAGAGAAATAAAGAACTTATTATTATAATATTATTATCAATTTAATACGTCTAAGCGTTATAAGGAAAGGGTTGGTAACTTTAAAAATTTTATCATTATTTTTGTTTAGAGATGCCGTAGGCAGGTAGGAAATTGTTCAGAGTGCGCAGTGGAAGTTTGTATTACATCTACCTGACTATGACAAGGCAAAAGGTCTAAACTATATACTGTGATTGCACAGTGATTATATTTCAACTTACCTGAGATCTTCTCTGATGATGTTCTGGAGTAGACCTATAAGATTACACTCATTATTTTGGCCAAAATAATAAGGAAATCGTTATAGTTACTCAGCCGGTCCTCCAACGATGTTTTCGGGCAGGATGCACGTGGGCGGATTCACACAAGTTTTACAATGTTCAGTATGTTACAGGTTTATCTTTTATCACAATTTACCAGTGCCGGTTATAGATAAAAAAGCGGCATTCACACGGGTTCCAAATTTACTTCAATTACCAACTACGCGAAAGACAAACGGCGCGAACGCAAGACAATTTTTTACCGGACACGACAATGAATGAAAGTGAATGATTTGACAGTTCATAGTGTGACCATAGTCAGAAATTTTCAATAGACAAAGTAACACGTAACTAAAGTGATATAATCGACCTAACCTGTCACAAACAATATTTATATTTCAAACAATTTTTATTATATGATGTAATGAAAAATTTGCAATTTTCGCAATTTTTCCTACATCTGTGCTATAAAACGTTGGGTCGTACCAAATATCAAGAAACGGAGTTTACGGGAAGTACCCCGTAGGTTTTAATTCTCTTGCCAGTAACTGCGAATTTGAAAATATGTTAAAATTGCGGTTTCTTTTGACTGCGTTGAGATAGAAGTTTGATTTTCTTACAGCTTAAAGGTATTATAGACCCGAGTATTTAATATGAATTTCAATTTAATAACTTAACGCGTTCATGAGGAAAGGGGTAGAAACTTTAAAATTAATACAAATATTTTTTTATAAGATATAACAAAAAAATAACGGTTTTCGCAAATTTTTCCTTTATTTGTGCTGTAAAAGCCCCTGTACACATTGGCCCAACTAGCTGGCCCAGCATGTTGGGCCAACATGACACGACGCACACTGGCGAATATTTGCTAAAATCTGGGCAGTGAAAATGACTTTAAAATATTGTTGATAGAACACTTTTATAACACTTAGCTTAAACCTTAATAAATAACGCAACTTTTGAGCTTTCTTTGATATATTTTGTATTGTAAAATTCTATAACAATCTGCCTAAGAATTTGATCAAAATATCATGCTTTATATCGATGAATCTTAAGTCGCATGTTGTCACTCGTTGTTTTTACAACTGTTTATGTTTGGTGTTTTTCTGTTATGGATTCTATTTCTAGAGGTAATTATAATTGCTGTCAGATGTTACTACTTTCTAAGAAATCCTAACACCGATACCCTTACCTAGAAATTGATAGTATTATTTACTTATATAAGCAGAAAGAATAAAAAAAATAGTACGATATTTGTCTGTATTCCGAAAAATAAGCTGTAGTAAATTGAAGCATATAATGCTAATACTGGTATTTAGTATTTTTTAGATTTGGCTGCCGATATGTGCCTTATGATTAGTTTTTATTAGCTGCAAGTCTCTGTATTTACGCCTACATTTTGCCGTGGAATATTTTGAAGTCTTTAACTTGAGTTCATTCTTTTAATGAGTGGTTTTAAAAAAGTTGATATCTATCTGAAAATGCTCAAGAGTCAAAAAATAAGGATATAAATAAATATCACTGAGCGCTCGTTCACTATTTCGGGAAATTTCGAAACGTTTAATCGACGTATCACGTGACCAGAAGGCTAGTTTATTCTTTGCTCAGAGAATCAGCATTGCCATCCAGCGTGGCAATGCTGCCAGCCTTCTGGGCACGTTACCCGATGACATTGATGCGGAAGCATTTTACGACGCCTAAACCATGTAAATATTTTCAATTTTTAATTAATTTTTACGGTTTTTTTGTAGTACATTCATTAGATTATATAGATTCATTATGATTTTAGGATGTCAATAAAGTCTTAAAATTTCACAGAGACTTTACTAGAAAAACGCCCCGTATTTAAACTACAAATGAGTCATTGATTTCAAAGACTTTGCGTTTCTTCAGTTCCTTATATCTCAACTTTACGTAAAACGTCCAGAAAGCCCAATACGCAGTTGCCCTCGATGAATTTGAACTATTGAAAGAACCTGAAGTGCAGTATTTGATATTTAAACAAACTTAGATATTCATATTGGATAACATATAGTTTGTGTATCTCTGATCATTAATGTTTCTTAGTTATGAATATTATTAATTATAATACAATTTTGATAATTAAATTCTTGTTAATCTCTATCATATATATATATACTAACTATTATCCTTCTATTGTTTTAAAACTATCAATATCATAAAGTCAGTATTTAAATTCGCGCTGGTTGGAACCACGGGATTTTTTCATAAAATAAAAGTTATTCATAGATCAAAAGGCTACATTTAATTTCAATAGATTTATTTAACGCATTTTTATTATTAAAACATTTTGGCCATCTTTTTGGTAATATTCGCCAGTGTGCGACGCCAAGATTGCTATATACACAATTGCTGACGGTAGTGACGGATCATTCTGCATTGGTGCTTAGACAAAGATGGACGTAGAAGCACTTGCAGCCACGGCTATTTATTTAAACAGTGCGTTTAATTATTACTTGCGTGTACATGTGTAGGTACTGAAGTAGAATGTGGTGCATTCTACATGTTATCATTAATGATTTTTTTTTTCTTTTTGATTTCGTTAATAGTGGCGTGGAGCCTTATGGCGGATAAAATTTATATTCAATTTTATCCGCGATACGGCTCCACGCTTCATTTACCTGAAATATAAAATAGGTAGCTTATTATTAATAAAATAAATTTTGGTTAAATAACCTACCCCAACTATCAAGCCTAGAAGATATCAATGTAGAAAAATATGTTTTTCAAGTTACCTACTTCGTTTTTAATTTTACAAAAATTAGTAAAAAAACAATATAAAAATTATAAAAAGATATATTTTATTGTTCAATTTCGGTACAATTACTATAAATTGTAAAACACCATTGCTGTCCTACGCCGCCGCACTCGTTATATATGTACCTATTAGGAGTGGGCGTTATTTAACGTAATCGATTCATAAATCTGCGTACGTATACACGTAACCGCGTAAGTAGTTTCGTGGCTGATTTAACTAGTTACTTTTCGTAAGCGGTTCCAGCTACCAGTATGTGTATAATCTATGGTTCCAGCTCTGTATGTAGGTATGTATCGCGCGCGCGATGCTCGGCGCGCGGTGCGCCTGCACGATAGCTCATTACACGAAACTATACGATTATACCAGAGTTCGTCCGAGCTTGATGCGCTGGGCTGTGTCATAGTGTGCGTAATAATTTCGTAATGCACATCGTATCGTCATTGTCTTATGTCAAACTCGATGCTTAAATAAAAAGAAATAATCAGATAACACTTTTGGGATATTTCAAATGAGAATGCACTTTATGTAAATCAGAACGATAATTTGCTAAGGCGGCGATAGCCGATTGGGTATACCAACAGACTGCCATGCAGAGGGTATCGGGTTCGAATCCACGGCGCGCACCAATGACTTTTCGGAGTTATGTGCGTATTGAATTGTTAATTATCGCTCGTCCCGTGCCTCGGAGAGCACGTTAAGCCGTCGGTCCCGGTTGTCATGAAGATCTTTGACAATCGTTACAGGGCGTCAGTACCTTCTAAATAAAACTGACACTAGTCTAAACCATGGAATATCGCTATCCCTTCGGGTTGCGGAGGTCAGACAGGCAGTCGCTCCGTGGAAAAGCTAATATTCAGTCAAAGCCGGTTAGACTAGAAAGCGGACCCCAGATTGAAACTGGGATAACGCTAAGAGAAAGAAGAAGAACGATAATTTGCTATGTTTGTATAAATTATTGTTCTACAAAAAAAAAGTCCCCCGCGACACAGGATTTAGTCCTAATGCGGGAGTTGTCTTTTTAGAAATAAATAGTTACAGAAATAATCACTTTTGGAAACGATTATGCGTACTCACAAAACTACTTACAGCCGATTAGGAGCAAAACACCTAACGACCTACTACTAATATGTATATTAACTTGGGAACGTAAATATATTTACGCGCAACAGTACTGTCTCCGCTGAAGAGCGACAACGAAATGAAAAAGGCGTCAACGTGTGAACGCTGTTGGCGGAGCGCGCCAAGATCCTTTGATGTGTGCACAAAAAACCGACACTATTCGGCTGGCCGGCCAACGTCGGCGCCAACTACACCAATTAAGCCAACATAGCGCCAAGTAGCCCTCTACACATTGGGCCAATACGTTGGGCCAGCATGTTGGGCCAATGTGTACAGCGGTACATTAAGCCAACATAGCGCCAAGTAGCTCTCTACACATTGGGCCAATACGTTGGGCCAGCATGTTGGGCCAATGTGTACAGCGAGCATAAGAAATTGCTTTGTACCAAATTTCAAAATTCTGTGTTCACGGGAAGTACCATGTAGGTTTTGATTCGCTTGCGAATAGTTGCGAGAAAATATGCGACTTAAACTGCTGTTCCTCTTTATTGCGTTGACATAAAATTTTGATTTCGTTACAGCTTAAAGGCATGGTATACCTGAGTATTTGATATGAATTTCGATTGAATACCTCTACGCGTTCATGAGAAAATGGTAATAACTTTAAAATTACTAAAAATATTTTTATGATATGATGTAACTATTAATTTACGGTTTTCGCAATTTTCCCTTTATCTGAGCTATAAGACATTGCTTCGTACCAAATTTCAAGATTCTGAGTTTACGGGAAGTACCCTGTAGGTTTTGATTCCCTGCGAGTTTCGAAAATTGCGGAAATTTGCAGCATAAACGGCTGTATCTTTTAATTGCGTTGGTTTAGAAGTTTGATTTTTCACAGCTTTATGGGACAGTAGATTTGACTATTTGATATAAATTTTAGTTTGATACCTGCACGCGTTTCTGCGAAAAAGGGTCTTGACAGACGGACGGACAGCAAAGTGATCCTATGAGGGTTCCGGTTTTTCGAGGTACGGAACCCTAAAAACAGGTCAGAAGTACCCTAAATAGAAGAGCATGCACGAGAAATTTGAGAGGAGTGAATGAATTAAGAGAGATATGTCAGGCTCGCTGCAAATGGCGATTTTGTAAAATTCCAATAAAAACCATACTAAACCTACCAACAGTTATTTTCAATAATTTTCAAATTATTTTGTCTCTGCGTTAACAGAATACCTCATAAAACTTATTTGATTAATTCTAACTACATAATCGTCATAACAGTAGAGCCCACCCAAGCTGTTAATACAAGTGACCACTTTAATTAATGCACCAGTCGTGTTAGAAATAAGAGTAATATTTTTTCTTTACTTATTTTTTATTTTTTATAGACTCATTCCTGTATCCCCGAAGGGATCGCAGAGGTGTAAGATTACACCCACATTTCGCCATGAATTTTTAGGTCCCACGTAATAGGGGGCGAACCTATTGCCGGACCGGGCACATTACCAGACTACAGAAAACCCAATAACACTTTGTCCGACCCGGGAATCAAACCCGCGACCTCCCAATCCCACGCGCACATTTATGCCGCGAGACCATCGAGGCAGTCCTTTATATCTATATAAATAAAAATGAATCACCTATATGTTTGTACGCCCATAACTTCCAAACGACTGCACCAAATTGGATAAATCTTTCTTTTATGTGTTCATTTATGTCAAGAGAAGGTTTGTGTGAAGTGCCGTGTGGTTAACGGCATAGAATACAAGTGTCACCACCCCCTATCTTCCCGTGGGTGTCGTAAGAGGCGACTAAGGGATAACACGATGCAAATACCATCTCTGCATAGAGACGGAAAACTCGACATCAAACCCTATACGACTGCCTCGTTGGTCTCGCGGTATAAATGTGCGCGTAGGATCGGGAGGTGCCGGGTTCGATTCCTGGGTCGGGCAGTGTTATTGGGCTTTTCTGTCACGAAATTCTCAGTAGCAGCACGGAGTCTGGAAATGTGCCCGGTACGGCAATAGGCTCGGCCCTTATTACGTGGGACTAAAGTATATCTGGCGAAAAGTGGGTGTAGAAATACACCTCTGCCTACTCCTTCGGGGATGAAAAGCGTGACGTTATGTATGTATGTATGTAGAAGGTTTGTATGAACAAAAAAACATAACACAACTTCACGCCTTTATCCCCGAAGGCGTAGGCAGAGGTGTCTTACACATCCACACTTCGCAAGTTATGTGTCGGTCCCAATGTAATAGGGGGCGAGCTTAATGCCATCTACCGGGCACATTATTATGCGAGCGATAATTAATATTTTTAACCGACTTCAAAAATAAGGATGTTCTCTGTTTGACCTGTATGTATGTATGTTTGTCCGCGATTATCTCGCGTTTGGCTCAACCGATTTTGATGCGGTTTTAAGAAAAGTATTTGTTACACTTAGGAGAAGGTTTTAGGCCGTTAACCGACTTCAAAAAAAAAGATTCTGAGTTAAAAAGTATGAAATAAATAAAAGAGTAGTTAACACAAAACCTAAAGTAAACGAACGAAGTACCTAGCACTAAAAAGTATGAAATAAAAATAATAAGAAAAAAAAACAAAACGAAAATGAAAACTTAAAAATCGCAACAAAGTTATTAACTATGTATTTAGTTTCTTTTTTAAAAAAAGAGAAACGCCTTCAAAAATCGACCCACTGAAAATTACGAAATAATTTTTACATTCGCTAATCCTCTCAAATTTCCTTTCGAATTTCACCCAAAAACTTATTACTAAATTAAACTAAATACTTAGTTTTTGAAGTCGGTGCCAAACCAACAAAAACAAAAAAGTACTGGCAAACAGAGAAAATAATACGACGAATGTATCAAAACAATAAAGCTTAAAAAAATATCTGAATTAATAAAATTTTAAATAATCTACCTATATACTCTAAAAAGCAACAAATATATAAAATATATATAAATATGAAATAAATGCTTAATTATAAAATAATTATACTTATTAGCTATAATAATAATAATAATATAATAATAATATTCTACCACATTCACACAACACCATCTAGTCCCAAACTAAGCAGAGCTTGTACTGTGGGTACTAGATAATGGATATACATACATATATACTTTATTTTTGTAAATACATACATATTATACATAGAAACACCCAGACCAAGACAAACATCCATGTTCATGCACACAAATGTTTGACTTGAGCGGGAATCGAACCCGCGACCATCGACGTAGCAGTCGCTTACATTTTTTTTTACATTCGCTTTAATTTTATATTAAATACGGTACAAAGGGCGGCCTTATCGCTAACAGCGATTTCTACCAGGCAACCTTTGGATGCAGATATTATTGGTAGGAAAGAAATGGTAGTTGTAAATGTACCAGTAATAACATGATAATACTTTAAATATATACATATATGTAATATTATAATAATATACTACACCTTTATAAATACGTACATACATGCGTACATACATACATAGATACAACATATATACAGACACATACATAAGTAATAAACCTAAATATATTCGTATTAGTACGCTAGCACAGAACCGACGATCATCAACAAGACCAGTTGATAATCTTCGCCACTCGAGACAGCCGCTCTTATTCTGTAAAGTTGTTGATTAAAATTAAATTATTTGCCTAAAGAGGTTTGTTTTCAGCCATTTGTCTAAAGTGACGCGGCACCCTGTCACGCCAACCAACGGCGACGCACACAGCCCAGCGAAACAAAGGTATTTATTACAACAAGTTGACGCCGAATAGTCGTTAGCACAGAAATGAAAAAACTTTCTTTTATTATTTTTTGTTAGATAGAAAGATAAACGTGGAGTTATGAAACGGAGAGCTGAATAGAGCACGTCGTAAACACGACGCTGGCGCCAGCTCCCGCGATTTGGGGAAAATTACCAATGTTTTTGGGAAAACTACGCGAGAGGGTATTAGTTTATCTAATATTTAAAATAATGTTTAATTGGGCAGTAAATATATTTCCCATTCTTACATTCTTATAGATAAGCAATTAAGATGTAATTTAACTAGAATTTTTTTTTACCACATATATCATGAAAATTCTCACTCAAGTAATGATAAAATGTTAAGTCTAAACTTTGACCATTAATATAAACTAAAACTGAATACTTAAGATTTCGTAGGGTATTAAGAGCTTAAGGAAAGTGCAACCCTGTGAGTTGAATGGGCGCCAGTCGGGTGCCGGGTGCGGGTCGCGTCTACACGCCGCGCCGTAGCAGAACTCGCGTCGTCTACGCCGTAGCCGATAGAACGTGCGCGACCTAACAAGTGGCTGTTATCAGCTACGATTGTGAACATTATTATCTTCTCATGTACAGAATGTGTTTTAATTTAGATATATAATATAATCATTATTTTTAAAAGTATATATCATAATCTAAATACGAATTCTAATAAGATTATTTTCTTTACTGTTTTGTTGATAACTGACCTATTGATAGCAGTATTTTTACAAAATAGAATGTCTATAAATGGGATGCTTCTCGAATATAATTTGTCACTGAAGTGCATTCGTGGAGGTAGTGTAGGCGCAGTGTACACATTGTGAGTGGAAGGACTTTACGTTCAATCTCGTTGTTTGCACGCAAATATTGCTCTCAGATTTCAATCTTTGAAATTTATTAGATTGTATTTTCGAAATACTTTATACAATCAATTTTATTTCAATAGATGAATAAGCAGCCACAGGTGTTCGTTCAGTTAAAAAAGGGAAAATTATTGATATTATTTCGTTTTAAATTAAAACTAGGCGTGATTTGTATAATTATTATTAGAAGCTGTTAAAAAAGCATTTATTAAATAATAACGATTTACTATTTATAATAATTGTTTACTTATTTATAAATTTAAACATTTTCATTAGTATTCAAAGATATTCTTGAGTAAAACAACGTACAATAACAAAACAATAAAAGTAAATAATTCGCATTTGTTTCCATTTTCAATCCCAATTTTAATTACTACCCTTTGAATTTAATTTACTGCGCTTATTATTATTTCGTTTAATTGTGAGTCCAGCTGGGGATAATTACATTCGTAGGGAGAAGTGAAAACAACTCGGAATGAAACGACTGTGTTCGTAGTGAGAGTGTTAATAGTGCGGTGGATTGTGGGATGAAAGTGTGGTGCCGTAAAAAAGGATCAATGTACAGTGAACAACGCGATAGTGTCGGATGTTCGAGTAACTTCAAGTGAGTTCTGGTGAGTTCGTCTTCATCATCATTTAATACGTTTTAATTATCGCGTGGTGATAAATAAGGTTAGAAGTCATTGAGATAACATAACAACTAGAGTAACATACTCCTACAATTGACGTTCAAAATAGCGTGGCAACCAGCCGAGATAGATGACGTAGCTTTGATACCAATAAGAACCTTAGAAAATATTCATCTCTATCACTTATTCAAATATGACGTTCCAAAACGTAAATTTGAATGAGACAACAACTGAACGTCAATCTTGCAATGCGGTGTTCTCCAGTTGTAAAAATATTTTCCCCTGAAAACATAACGGAGAGAAGAACCACCCATAAATATATTCTTAAATAAATTAATCCTAAAAACATAACATACCTTTTTTGTGCAGTCGTTTAAAAATTGGTAAATAAACTAGATATAATGGTAATAACAAAATGGGTACCAAATTGTGTAGAAATAGAAATAAACAAAATTAATGCTGTAATTAAAAATATTTTAAGGCATTTTGTTGTTGGTTGTGAGTCGTCGATTTTTCTTTAATAATAAATAAATTAAATCTATAAGACAAAACAGGAAAGAAAATAAATTTAAATAATTATTTACTGATTCGTATCATCGACGAGGAATAAGTCTTATTAAGAAACAAGGAATGAGTCGTATCATTCCAGTAGTCAAATGCCAAAATGTCAACATCACATCACGAAACTCCCGTAAAAGTGGGAAAAACAACATTTTATTAATTGACAACATCGCGAAGTTCAATGATTTTTTGCGATTTTAATTTTTTTTACAACAAAATTTCGTTATAAACAATTAATTTAAATGTGAAATAAAATATCCTGACTCTTTATCAACGTGAATTGCAATATTTCACTGAGTATCTATCCTTTTACGATCGATGTCTTTTCGTATCCACAAAACTTAATGGCAATGGGACAGTAACAGATCCACGGACCCATAATACATGGCAACAAATCTAAGCGCTCTTTGCTTATCTAGTTGTTATACAGATCAATGTTAGAAGTACCCTAAACAGAAGTGCATGCATTTGATGGGAGTGAATGAAGCAAGAGGATGTCAGGATCGTTGCAAATGGCGTTCCGTAGTCTCTGCCTACCTCTCCTGGTAACAGGCGTGAGTCTTTGTATGTATGTATGATAAATAAGTTAATAATATAATAAGAAAGTGAGGAGTTTTAGTGTGTTTGCTGGTGTCGTCTTCCTCCTGTGAGGTGTGAGGAGTGTGGGGTGTTTATTGAATGCCTGTGGGTCGGCATATTACATTTATCTATGGTCGGCATTGTGGCGGCGACAACGAGCCTCGTGCAAGAATTCTTGTCGCCCTCCGGTGGCCCTCACAATACGTGCCTCCCGAACTACACCGTAGTTTACTTCATAATTATAATGTCTTAATAAAGATCAGAAGGGTTCATACAATCAGGAGGATTCTTGAGGAGTAACTAGGGCTTGACTTGGTACAACGGATTATTTGGCAAACAATAGATAAAAAGCTTAATAGTTACTAGAGGACGCCTGCAGCTACGCATGCACATTTTTATAAATTTATCTGTTTTGACCGATCCCGTGGGTATTTCGGTAAATCCCTTCTTAGTGCACCTCTACGGTCCCCAAGGAACATACATGCCAAATTTCAGCTTCCTGCGCCCAATAGTTTTGGCTGTAGCTTGTCTGTCAGTCAGTAACGCTAGGATTTTATATATTAAGATTAGGTTGGTACAACACTAACTTCGGTATCACCTAGTATATGTGTTAGCTCTCATATTGACATGCATATATCCGCTAAGTTACCCATGCCTTTCTTGGGGCAAAGGAGCGCCAAATTAAGAACTTATCTTTAATAACTAAACAAACCAAGATAAAGCATATTTAACACGTTTGCACGCGGTATCTTGACTGATCATTACACAAAATAGCATCAAAAATTTCCACAGATTTTAGGGGCACTGTTATAACCGTACTGTCGTTACACAAAATATAAAAGGTATTCCTGAAAGCAGTACGGGTATAGCCGCGCGGCGCAGACTCACACGTCCAAGTAACAATGTACAATCACAACGGTGATAGCCGTAGTGCTGCTGTGTGCACACTATTACAATGTCTTAAAATCGACCACAACAAACTTTGTCCTAGTACATTGCATTTTGACAGAAGAATTGTTTATTCCTCACACAGATTACCAGTAGATATGTGTTGTATAAATAAATCACAGTCATTGAGCTGCTTGGACCGTACTGATTATACGAAGTGTTTGAAAGTTTACGGCAATAACCGTACTGGCGATATTTAAAATTGAAAAAAAAAAAACGGCTATAGCCGTTACCGCGGATCATTCTCACTAGTTCTACCAGCAATTAGTTCCACGGAACTAGTGAGACTTCTTTTCTCAGTAGTTCCACTGTAGTTGTTAAGTCCATGGAACTACTGAGAAAAAAAGTCTCACTAGTTCCATGGAACTAATTGCTGGTGGAACTAATGAGAATGATCCGTTACCGCACGCGTGTTAATAAGCCTTTGGACCTGCTATAGTAATTACTATATAAGCAATAATCGTTAAATGAAAACGTCTAACGCCCGTTCTGTATCTGTAGTTATCAAATCCATGGATTTGATAACTACAGCTACGTAGGTATTTCACATATTTTGTATGGAGCTTATAGAAATATATATTTTTAATAAACCAAACCATGGATGTATCAAATATTGGTACCAGCTGAACATAAAAACCAGAGTAACCAAACTACTTTTTGTATCGTAGTCACTTCAACGTCAACCGTTTTTCTAATACTTGACCAAACTTAACCAAACTACTTTTTGTATCGCATTAGACGTTTCAACGTCAACAGTCTATCTTTATTTTATTGCCCGTTCTTTCTCATGGTTCTACACCCATGCTTTGCGAACGTGGCAGTAAATGTGGAATCTATAAGAATCTAATTATTTATAAATTTATTATTTTCGACTTCATAAGCGTCACATTGTAAGGCAACTGAATAAAGGATTTTAACTTTGAGTTCATCGGTAGATAACACGCAGAGCTGAGATCGGTAAGTATTGCACGATTCTTTTAAAACATTATTAAAGTTAAACAATTGAAACTGTATCCGTATGGAGACGGATTAGGTGTCACTATTCCATTTCATTCCTTGTCATAAGATAAATAATTTAACCGAAGCAAATATTTTATCTTCGGGAACAGGCTCTCAACTAAAAAAACATAAAGACATATTTATTTCTGCATTTTGGTTGTTTACAGACCGAACAGACCATGAGTCACCTGCTAGAGTGTCCTAAGTGTCCGCACAGATGTTCGGGGGGCGATCTATGTCAAGCCACTGACAATGCCGTTGCTGTGGCCACATACTGGGCTGGTGCCATTTAAATTCTGTACCGACGACTCGAGAAGAAGAAGAAGGTTGTTTACAACACTTATACAAGTCAAAACCCTATTCTAGACGAAGCCGGAAGATCAAACACTTTACCTATTCTATTGCATCATAATGTTAATGTGCTGAGGCACCAGTTAAGAGACCTAGGTGCAGCACTGGACTGGCGGAGACTGTATGATAACGAATTGAAGCCAGTGTGTCAGAGTACGCCTGTATCCCCGAAGGGGTAGGCAGAGATGAAATATTACTCCTACATTTCGCCATGTCATAAATTCGTAGAGAGTGAGTCTATTGCCAATACCGGGTACTTTGCCAGACTCCGTGCTGCTACTGCCAAACAAACCCAGTAACATTTTTGCCCGACCCGGGAATCGAGTCCGAATCCTCATTAGCAGACGCATACGCTATCCACTGGAGCACGGAGATGGATTCTCTACGATATGCGTTTGTTAAACGTTTGGTTTTCGTTTAAATGTTTTTTAAACTATCGCGATTTGTATAGGTACATCTTACAAAATAATTTAGCGGGTCTTAAACGTTAAAATTTTAGCACGTTCATCTACTGGATACGATTAACAGCGATAACCTAGTGGAGATACCAACAGACTGCCGGGCAGAAGGTATCGGGTTGGAATCCAAGGCCAAAAATGACGTCTTGTCGAAGTTATGTGCGTATTAAATTGTTTATAAACGTTTGCTAAACAGTGAAAGAAAACTGTGTGAGGTAACTTGTATATCTGAGAGTTCTTCATAATGTTTAGCAATAATAAATAGTTTTCTCCATAATCTGCAGTTAAATTCAAGAAAATCAATGATTAATCAGGCAAACATTATACAGTACTAGCTGTGATCCGCGTTATCTCATCAAAGAAATATTACAATCATCATCATCCTCTTAGCGTTATCCCAGTTAGAGCCCGGGGTCCGCCTTCTAGTCTAACCGGATTTTACTGAATATTACTTCTAGCTTTATCAAAAACCATATCAAAATGTCAAAATGTTTAAAGCTCTTGCCTTTTTTACTTACATTCATAATTATAATATATACTCACACCTGTATCCCCGAAGGGGTAGGCATAGGTGTCATATTACTCCCACATTTCGCCATGATTTTTTAAGCCCCACGTAATAGGGGGCGAGCCTATTGCCGTTACCGGGCACATTACTACACTCCGTGCTGCTACAGAGAATTCGGAAAAACCCAGTAATACTTTTGCCCGATCCGGGAATCGAGCCCGGGACCTCCAATCAGTAGACGCATACACTATCCACTGGGCCACGGCCACTCGTCATACACATAAGTCCTACTAATATTTTAAATGTGAAAGTTTGTGTAAATGTATGTATAGATGGATGTATGGATGGATGGATGTTTGTTACTCTTTCACGCAAAAACTACTGAACGGATTTAGATGAAACTTTACAGTAATATAGTTTATACATCAGAATAACACAAAGGCTACAATTTATAAAGATTTTGTATAATTTTGCCATAATATAAGGAAAAGTATAAACTAAGTCGGCAAAAATCCTGAGCTCTGAAAGCTATATTCGCGTGCGTTGCCTAAACCGTTAAAGTTACTTGAAGATAATGTACTGCGATATGGTTTATCATAAAAAGGTCACTAAGAAAAATTCAAGATGGCCGCCGCAACAAAATGGCGGATTACTTATTTTCCACAAATACCTCAATATGGGTATCAAATGAAAGGGCTTGATTCGTAGAGTAGAGCTCACTATAAAAATCCAAGATGGCTGTCGCCGCAAAATGGCGGATTGCATATTTGCCACAAATACCTCAATATGGGTATCGAATGAAAGGGCTTGATTGGTAGAATAGGACTTACTATAAAAAATCCAAGATGGCTGTCGCCGCAAAATGGCGGATTACATATTTTCCACAAATACCTCAATATGGGTATCAAATGAAAGTGCTTGATTCGTAGTATAGAGCTCACTATAAAAAATCTAAGATGGCCGCCGCCACAAAATGGCGGATTACCTATTTTCCACAAATACCTTAATATGGGTATCGAATGACAGGGTTTGATTGGTAGAAAAGGGCTCACTATGAAAATAGAATGAGAAGTATCAACTAACAACAAAACTAAAAACTTGAAAATAAAATAAGATAAAAAAACATTTATTTTAATTTTGGGCGTAGCGTATCCAGAATAAACATTATGATAGAAATTTCACTTGCCCAACGATTTTATATTTGTCTGATCAATACCCCAGATTGATGAGAAGTTTGGTGCGATCTGGCAGCTAGGACTTACCAAATTACTTTTTAGCTTTTAGAACATAACCTATCTACATCATTTTATTGTAATAAAACAGTATAACATAAATATGTTTTTTGTAATGCTCATTCTAGAGTAGTTATCAAATTGTTTTCAAAATTGATAGATTTATTTCCTTCAGTATTTAATGTAGATGAATTTTGTCTTTACAGTAAGTAGTTTGGACGAAAAGTTTAAAAGTTATCACAATATAATTGACCTAGCGCAGCGTCATTAAAAGCGCTTGCTATGAGATGGCGCGCATAAGCGCGCTTATGACGGTCTGATATGTACTTTGTGGTAATGCTTTCAGTTTTTATTTTAGCTGCTGTTATATTCAGTCAGTATATGAGCTCTTCATAACTTCAATAATACACCTACATACTAACCTTTACCTGAAGTTCGACGATTATGAAAACAAAAGTAATTTTTAAGTATTACCTATCTGTTGATACATATGTGTGTATGCTACACGGCTAATCTGTAGAGCCGTTTGTGATGAAATTTGACATGGATAGTCTGAAACCCGGGGAAGTACATAGGCTACTTTTATTAAAATTTCATGCTGGCCAAGCAGCGGGTGAAAGCTAGTACATTCATAATTTGCCAGATATAATATGCAGTCACTTCATAATATAAGCGAGTTCGAGCAAAAGAGGCAACTTAGCATAGCTCTAAAAAGACTCTTGGCTTTTTGTTGTAAAGCGGGTTGTTGATTCTATCAATGACATTTTTATTGTATGTAGCTCTGTCGTAAAGTTAGTGGACGTTTATCTATACTTTTAATGTAATAAATCTAAAGATATTTTTTATTTGTTTGGTTGAATGGTTGAATTTGAATAATTATTCTTGTGCTTAATAGTCTATTTATAGAGGAAAGCTGAAGGCTATGTAATAGCTCGCTATGAGCTGAACTCGCACGGAAGCTGAGCAGTAGCCGTAAATAACGCGGGATATATAGTACCTTCCTGTCAAGTCTTAAGTTTGTCGCACGAAAAATTACTTTCATACAAACTGGAAAAATCTTTTCCTATTCGAAATGTATTAACTATTAACTATCTCTCTGCCAAATTTGACGATTGTAGCACAAACATAAAGGCCTTAGATGTCCTTAATCCATCCTTTTCGCAAAATTCATTATTAACGGACGCCTACTAACAATTAAGTACTTACCAAATATCAAAACATTAATTAATTAGACCTTCTTAATCCAGCCCTTTTGCAAACCCCCTTCTTTGCAGACTTTTTCTAAGTATATATTTCCTCCTAACCAAATTTCGCACAAAAATGAGAAACTTGCAAGAGACTTTATAATAATAATAAATCATTTTATTTCGCGTGGCATAGACGCATAGATAAATACCTTAGAGTCTAACATACATACAGTGGTTGTTAGTATAAATATACTTATAAACTATGTTAGTATTGCTTCACTTGCACGTTGTAGTTGTGCGTTCGTGTGGCACTTGTCCGCGGAAGCGACGGAACACCACACCCTTCGGCCAAAAGTCCTCCTTCATAATAACATGCAGATAGCACGTCGGGACCCGCACCACAAACGCCTTAAAGTTGACGTTGCGTCGCGACTCCAACAGCTGCACTCTCGGCATGTACTTCGACTTCTGGCGCACGTACTCCGCGATGTCCTCCGCCTTAGTGGTGTAGTGCAGGCGAGAGACATAGACGGGTGTGTTCGGTGCGGCAGCGCGTACATTTGCACCAGACTCCACAGGAGCCGTACCGCAGCAGTTCTTGTTGGTTTTCTGACGACGCTTCCTCCTCTGCACCGTCATAAAACCATCATCTGCGTCCTCGTCGCGTTTCGTTGCCGTCTCCGGCATGCCTCCTTTATCCGGTCAAGTGACATAATTATTTCATAGCTAATGTCTCCTACTCATAAACTCTAAACTGGATAAATCTCAGGTCGGTAGTACAATACTATCTTATTTTTCATTCAATCTGGCGAGAGCTTTTAGGCCCTTAGATAAAGAAATAAGAAGGACCGTCATCATCTTTCTAGCGTTATCCCGGCTGTATCCATGACATGCACGCTT
The DNA here is from genome assembly GCA_944739405.2 of Euclidia mi. Lineage (NCBI taxonomy): Eukaryota > Metazoa > Arthropoda > Insecta > Lepidoptera > Erebidae > Euclidia > Euclidia mi. Next base: position 44,793,063 of record OX123206.2, on the reverse strand, counting down.
TGGAGCCCGGGGTCACCTTACTAGTCTAACCAGACATGACAGAATATCAGCTTTTTCACAGAGCGACTGCCGTTCCAACCAAAGGGATAGCAATATTCCATGGTTTAGATTAGTATCACTGTATTTAAGGGTACTGATTCCACTTAAGAATGTCAAAGGTCTTCATGATAGCCGGGACCGACGGTTTAACGTGTTCTTTGAGGTACTGGGCAAGCGATAATTAACAATTTTATATTGTTAATTACCGCTTGACGAACTTTGCATGGCAATCCGTTACTATCTCCACTAGGCTAAAGAAGAAATAATGTATATGTATGTATGTACCAACTTATACTTTTTGTTTGTATTCACCGTCGCTATATGGTTTGTGTTTGTCGAGGAGGAGTATTGTGAGACTCTATTACGACTGCTCGTGTCCCATCTACTAAATCTTACGACTGACTTTCGTAGGAAATAATAGATTAAGTCAAAGACGAATGACTACTTTGTTATAATGTCCTCTGACATGGCGGCTTGTCTTCTTAAAAGACCAAATTGCGCGGGCAATAACATATTATAGGGCACAAGTGTATGCAATCGCAAGTCCACTCTCATGGTCAGATGGGACGCTATATGCGGCACGACCAGAGAGACATTGGGCCCAGGGTCAACGGTGCAACGTGTTTTCTAAGGCACGTGGTGTAATGCCGCCAACTCCCTGATTTCGAACTTCTATTGGATATAATTCTTAACAGAAAAACCCAATATCACTTTTGTTTCAACCTGGGAATTGCACCCAAGACCTCATGCACCGCAGTCTCTTACTCTACCACTATATCATGAATAGCGCAAGTGACGTGTCGAATGGTGCAAGTGAAGTGTTAAATGGCGCGAAAAGCGTTTGTGTGTGCGGCGAGAGTGCTGGGTCGGAAGGCTTCCAGTGAGATTTCCCACCGGAGAGGCGCCGACATATTCCCGCGACCGCCACTGACGCCGGCGGCCGCACAACTCGCACAAACAAAAAGCTATTCCAGCTTTACAATGCCAACAGGAAATTAGTCAACTATGTAACAAAATTATTGGTGGGTAGTTGATCAAACAACTGCTTTAGAATCAGCTGTTAAAACATTTTTGAAATAAAATAGTTATAATAATTTAAATATAATTTTAATGTGTAAAATAGATAGCTAACCCGTTAAGTGTTATCTCCACCATAGCATAGCACAAAAGCACTTCACTTCACTTCACTCATTATGGAAGCTTCTTCACTCAATCTCCGGCAGTATTTTGAAGAAAGGATGGCCAAATTTGAGGCAGATCTCCAAAAGACGTCCAAGACTTCCAACACAAGCAGCCTAGAGGAGGAATTTTCAAAATTCAAGGATTTTGTACTCCAAACTTTGAAAACTTTTTCTCAACAAGTGGAGGTGATTGCTCGTCAGGTCGACACTATGGAGATGCGCAGCCGCCGGAAAATGTTACTTCTGCATGGAGTAGAGGAGCAGAAGAATGAAGAGACAGCCGAGGTAGTTGCGCAAGTTGTCAAGCAGCGGCTCAAGCTTGACTCTTTCACTTCTGCAGACATCAAGCGCTGCCATAGAATGGGTCGTGAGCAGTCCAACAAGAAGCCGAGACCCATACTTATCAAGCTTCTTTCTGTATCGGTGCGGGACAGCATATGGTATGCTAAGACCAAACTAAAAGGCGCCGGTCTTACGCTGTCGGAATTCCTGACCCGATCGAGACACACAGCGTTCATGGCAGCCCGTGAGAAGTTCGGTGTAGCAAAGTGCTGGACGAGAGAGGGCACCGTCTATGTTCTTGGCGCGGATGGGCAGCGACATCGTATTCTGTCCCTCAACGATCTGGATAAGGTCAAAGGCTCGGATACGGAGAAACCCGCTGTAAAGGCGACCACTGCGAAGGCCAAACGGACTGCTGCGCCGAAAAAATAGGTTTTCTTAATTTTGTTTACGACCAGGTAAATTATTCTTAACTTCACTGTTTAACTTTTTCTAAATTATTTATTTACATATACCTGAAATAATTTTATTTAGTTTACACACAAATGTTTACTTTTTCTCTTTGATTGACATTTGACGTACGGCAATGGTTAGCTGTCACATCTGTCATTTTTTTTTCTCTCTGACCGTTGGGCTTTTTAGACTTGAATTATTTACAAATAAATAACATTGTATCTAAACGAAAAATTACCTGGTCTAATACTTAATTTTTCTTTCTATGTTCTTCTTATTTAATTCTTTTCTATCCACTTAGTGTTATAGTGTTTTTGTCATGCTAGTGTAGGTAATTCAATTTTGATAGTTTTGTAACACGTAACTGGCGGGAGGACTTATTGATTTTTAAATTGCTTTATTTTTTATATTATATACGTTATTATATATTTAATTAACTTATATATTTAAGTATAGGTACTTCCAATGCTTGACTTAGACAGTAATGATGGCAGCTTTTTGACCGCTACTAGTCTCGATGACAGTTTCACTAGTTTACCGTCACTTGCAGAAACCCTTCAGTTTCAGTTCTCTGACGTACCAAAGAACTTTAATGTAGTCCATATAAATGCTCAAAGTATTCCAGCCCATTTCTCTGATATGCTGGCAACCTTTGACTGTAAGAACCTACATGCTATTCTCGTTTCAGAGTCATGGCTAAAATCATGTCTGCCATCAACTTCTTATTCTCTCCCTGGGTTCCATCTAATTAGGAATGATCGTGCGGTCGGTGGTGGTGGTGGTGTTGCTATATACCTACGTGCCCAAATTCCTTACCGTATAATAAACATCTCATCGCAACCACCACCCTCGAACGCCGGCGAGCATCTCTTTTTGGAAGTGGAACTCAATCATTCGAAATTTCTTCTAGGTGTTTATTATTCCCCTTCATCACGAGTAATTTTTTTTCCTTCTTTCGAACACATCCTAGAAACTTTAATGCCTTCTTACAGTCACACAATTTTAATGGGAGATTTTAACACCTGTATTATAAAAGAGGATACACGTTCAGCCACCCTTATGCGTATTTTAAATTCCAGTAATTTATCTGTTCAACCTCTTAATGCTACACACCACTTCCCAAACTCTGTTCCTTCTCTTCTTGATCTTATTTTTGTTTCCTCTTCTACCTTTATTGCCAAGCATGGTCAATGTTCTGCCGACGCCTTCTCTTACCATGACTTGATCTATGTTTCCTACAAAATACGTCCACCCAAGGCAAAACCGAGAATCATTATGCAGCGTAATTTCGGTAGAATGGATCATTCGAAGCTCTGCGACGATGCCAGCAAGATTGATTGGTCTCCTTTGTTTACAACCGACTGTATAGACACTAAAGTGCAAGTTTATACAAACACACTAACGCAGCTGTACGATAAGCATGCGCCTGTCCGTGCCATCAAATTAAAACACCTACCATCACCTTGGCTGACTGAAGAGATCAAAAACATAATGTCCAAAAAAGCCGCAGCCAAGGCGAGATATAAGTGCCGCCCGACCTCTGTCAACCTGGAAAAATACATAAGTGCAAGAAATCTCTGCAATAAGGTGTGTAGGAATGCACAACGCCAACACATTCACAACTCTGTTGAAAATGGAGATCCGGTTAAAGTCTGGAAATTTCTTAGAACATTGGGAGTTGGTAGGCCACGCAACGACGAGTTCCCAAAAGATATTAATATCGATGCAGTTAATGCACATTTCACTGCTTCGTCCAATTTTGATGGGACCACTAAAACAAATACGTTACAAGATCTTTCACGTATCCCAACTCCCAAATATTCACCTTTTGTTTTCGAGCAATTTTCCTGTTGTGATGTTAAAAAGAGCATAATTTCAATCTCATCCAATGCTGTTGGTAATGACTGCATTAGTCGAAACATGATCCTGCCCATCCTTGATGAAATCCTACCTGTCCTCTGTCATATCCTTAATTACTCAGTTACCACCGGTATCTTTCCATCAGCGTGGAAAGATGCCCAAATAATTCCTTTGCCAAAAAAATCCAAACCTTGTTCCTTTTCTGACTTTCGACCTATTTCCATACTCTCGTTCCTTTCCAAAGTCCTTGAACGTCTTGTACATACACAACTCTCTTCCTTTATTTCCAAAAACACTCTCCTAAATCCTTTCCAATCCGGTTTTCGTCCTGGTCACAGTACTACCACGGCATTGGTACATATCACTGATGAGATTAGGCTGGGAATGGATTGTGGTAAGCTCACGCTACTGTCCTTACTCGATTTTAGCAATGCATTCAACACCGTGGACTTCCAAGTCCTGCTCGGCATACTCCGCTCTATTAACATATCTCCAACGGTAATTGGATGGTTTCGTAGTTACCTGTCTGGACGCCGACAGCGTATACGCGTTGAGGAATCATACTCTTCATGGAGTAATACGACTGTCGGTGTACCGCAGGGTGGCGTTTTATCTCCGTTACTTTTCGCAATTTTTATAAATTCTATCACCAAACATCTACTTTCGTCCTACCACCTTTACGCAGATTACCTCCAGATATACTCACAGGCGCCGCTAGACTCTATTACAAATGCATTCTCTACCATAAACAGGGACTTGGCGCAAATTTGTGAGTGGAGCAAAAAATATGGACTAAAATTAAATCCAACCAAAACCCAGATCATTCTGATTGGTAGTTCCAGGATGATGTCTAAGGTCAATCCGTCACAACTCCCTCAGATTCAATTTGATGGAAACATCTTACCAATAACAGACAGTGTGAAAAATCTGGGAATTTATCTGGATAAGACTCTATCCTGGGGATGTCAGGTGCAGGAAACCAGTAGGAAATTGTTTGCTTCGGCGGGGTCGTTGCGCAGGTTGCGAAACTTTCTGCCCATAACCACCAAAGTTGCGCTTGCACAATCATTGCTTCTCCCAATACTCGATTATGCCGATGTCAGCTATCCTGATCTCATGGAGGAGCAACTTGATAAACTTGAGCGTCTCGAAAACTTTTGTATTAGATTTATATTTGGTTTACGCAAATATGATCATGTATCTGAATTTCGTAGCAGGCTCAAGTGGGTCCCAATTCGCCTTCGCAGGAATACTCATATTCAAATATTACTATATAATGTACTGTTCAATCCTAACACTTCCCTGTATCTCAAAGAACGTTTCAAGTTCCTTCATGACACACATACAAAGTGCCTGAGGTCGTCAGAGGATCTGCGATTGCAGATGCCAACGCATTCCACAAACTTCTTTGATAAATCCTTTTCAGTTCAGGCTGTACGTTTGTGGAATGCGCTGCCAGTTGAGATTAGACGAGCAAAATCACTGAACATCTTTAAAAATATGTTAAAACAGCACTATTTGTCAAGATGATTGCATTATTGTCCATAACTTTTTATTAGAATTATAATATTATGTATCTTATTATAATTATATATAATCTAATATATAAAATTCTCGTGTCACAGTTTTCGTTCCCATACTCCTCCGAAACGGCTTGACCGATTTTGATGAAATTTTTTGTGCTTATCCGGTATCTATGAGAATCGGCCAACATCTAAAAATTTTGCAACACAACGTTTACCAGTTTAGCTAGTATTTATATAAATTTGTATATGTATTATGTATACATACATATATATATATATATATATATATATATATATATATATATATATATATATATATATATATATATATATATATATATATATATATATATATATGTATTGCCTATATGTAGTGTATATATAATATATTATATAATATGTATGTCAACGTACCTATTTACTAGGTATTTATTTTATGTATAGTATGCTAAAAATATATTTATCAATAATGTCTCAGTGGTCTCTGTATTTTATGAAAACATATTTTCAGTAATAAAGAAACATGTACCAATGAAAGTTATCAAAGCATCTAAATTCCCGATATGGTTCACGCCGGCTCTCATTCATATATTTAAGAATAAAAATAAATCTTGGATCAAATGGACGAAATACCGTAACATGTCCGATTATCGAGTCTTTTCAATGTTTAGAGAAAGATTTAGTACTGAATCACAAAAATGTTATAAAAATTATATTAACTCTGTTGAAGATGGTATTAAAAATAATGCTAAACACTTTTGGACATATATAAACAACCTTAAAACTAGACCTGACATACCCAGTATTGTAACATATAAAAATGCAACAGCAGACAATCCACAAGACATATGTAATTTCTTCTCCTCGTTTTTTGAATCCGTTTTCGAGACCTCTGGTGTTCCGGACGACTATAATATCAATAATATACCCGACACTAATATCAAATCTGACCTTATTCTATGCAATATTAAAATAACAAAAGAAGCGGTTTATAAGGAGTTACGAGCAATGGATGTTACAAAGGGCGCCGGCTTAGATAACATTTCTCCCTTCTTTCTTAAATCGACTGCTGACGCAATATGTCAACCTCTACAGTATATCTACAACTTGTGCTTACAAAACGGTGTTTTCCCAAACGTCTGGAAATCGGCTCGTATCGTACCGGTGCTCAAAGGAGGTGACAAGTCTCAGGTTGAGAATTATCGGCCTATTTCGATTTTACCAGCTCTGTCGAAGCTTTTTGAAAGACTCGTGCATAACAGTATATATCCATCAATACACACTATTATTATACCTCAACAGCATGGTTTCGTGAAACGGAGATCCACTAACACTAACTTATTAATTTATACAAGTAACCTTTTTGAAAATATAGACAACAACAAACAAACAGACTGCATATACACGGACTTTAGGAAAGCTTTCGATAGAGTAGACCATAGGATTCTTTTAGATAAACTTGCCTTTAATGGCATACGTGGCAATTTATGGCGTTGGTTTAGATCATACATTGGTAATCGCACTCAAAAGGTAGTATTAAATGGTTATGAATCTCAGTTTGTGCCTGTAAGCTCTGGCGTACCCCAGGGCTCAATCCTAGGGCCATTATTATTTGTAATATTTATCAACGACATTTCTGATTGCTTTAGATTCTGTAATTTCTTGCTCTACGCAGATGACCTTAAAATATATCAAACCATTAACAATAATAGCGATCAAGACAGTTTTCAAGGTGATCTCGATCGATTATCAACTTACTGCATGAATAATAAATTAGAATTAAACATAAATAAATGCAAAGCGATAACTTTCACTAAAAAAATACAAATATTTAAATTTAAATATAGACTGTGTGATGTGCAAATAGAAACTGTTCAGACAATAAGAGATCTAGGCGTCACATTGGATAGTAAGTTACACTTAGATATGCATATCGATACTATAATAACTAAGGCGTACAAGATGTACGGGTTCATTATGAGATCCTCCACAAAATTTACAAGGCCAACTACTTTTCTCCATCTTTACAAGGCCTTGGTAAGGTCCCAGTTAGAATATGCTGTGCCAATTTGGAATCCTTTTTATGAAAAATACAGGCAAGAACTGGAGTCCGTTCAGAAAAAGTTTATGCGTACTATACAATACAAATGTTACCATAATTATCTGTCATACGAACAACTACTAGAAAAATATAATATCTTAACACTTGAAAATAGACGTAAACTGCTCGAATCAATGTTGCTCTATGACATATGTAATAATAGATATGATTGTCCCTCTCTAGTTAATCAAATCTGTTATAGAATACCTACTTGGACGCATTGCCGTAACCCCTGTAAGCTATTTGCAACAGCTCGCTGTCGTACTAATGCAGGTAAACGTTCTCCACTATATCGTATAGTTAATTCTTATAATATTAATTTCAACTCTGTAGACATTGCGGCGATTCGTCCTAGCGTCTTTAAATGTAATATCATGAAGCTCCTAACATAGTTTTATCATATTTATCATATTTATTAACGCTTAAAAACAATATTATATGTAATACGTCCTAGCGCCTTTAAATGTAATATCATGTGGCTCGCAACACAGATTTTATCATGTTTATTAACGCTTTAAAAATTATTATATGTAATTCGTCCTAGCGCCGTTAAATGTAATATCATGAAGCTCCTAACAGTAGTTTTTATCATGTTTGTTAATCCTAGCGCCTTTAAATGCAATATCATGAGGCTCCTAACATGGTTTTATCATGTTTATTAACGCTTAAAAAATTATGATAATGTTATTCGTCCTAGCGCCTTTAAATGTAATATCATGAAGCTCCTAACAGTGGTTTTTATCATGTTTATTAACGCTTAAAAACAATTATTATAATTATGTAATACGTCCTAGCGCCTTTAAATGTAATATCATGAGCGTTAATGAGCATGATGGGGACTATGTTGGGAGCTAACATAGTTTTTATCATGTTTATTAACGCTTAAAAAAAAAAAAAAAAAACTATTATAATATGTAATTCGTCCTAGCGCCTTTAAATGTAAATTTGTAATATCATGAAGCTCCTAACATAGTTTTTTGACGAGTTTATTAACGCTTAAAACATATTATATGTAAGCTGCGGTAAACGGTGTTGGTGACACAATTGTCAGCACCTTATAAATATTACTCTTTGTTGTCAATATGTATTGCTGTCACTGTTTGTTTACCCAAATAAAAAAAAAAAAAAACAAAATGTCATAACTACACTATCAAGTACTTTTGGCTCCTTCTACAGGCATGAGTCCATTCCTAATGGTTGCCTGGAAGAAATTGCTGTATGCGATAAGGCCGCCAATTGTGCATTTCTTGTTTGTACTCAATCTATGTATGTTTTTCTTATGTGGTGTACAATAAAGATTTATCTAATCTAATCTAATCTATTGTGACAAACAAACGTAAACGTGGTTTTAAAGACATATTGGACCGCGCATATGTCTTCCATGATTCTAAGTGTTTAAGTATATACAAATGGTTTTGATACATTTCTCACACCGATCCGCATCCCTCCACTCGCCATCTCAACAAGATCGAAGGTTGAGCCTACTCCTGCTGCGTCATCAACGCTTACGCAAACTGATTAGATGCACTGATATTAGTCATATTCTGATAAAACTATAGTTGTTGTTGTTAGTTTTTTGTGTGGATGTGTGGTTAACTCTGGTGTCGGAGTTTACAGACCACCCGAAGGCCTCCGACATGGCCTAACGATCCTTATCCTTTGACAAGAACCGGAACGGACAGCTTTACGTGCCCTCTGAAGCAGGGTAGCGCTCAGATGTAAATGCCACATACGGTCATCCATCCATGATAAAACTATGAAAATACCTATAGTCGCAATAAACCATTTAAATTCAGCAATACATTCACCAGCATATTGACCTTCAAGATCCAGTTATTTACTAGTTTGGAGGTCAGGGTTTCACCTGTAAGATGTTGATGTTATATATTCGTGATAAAGATTATTATTATTCCGTTTATTAAACATTTTTCTCATTGTCACATTTTATATACTTAATAAATATTACAATTAAAAATAAATTTAATTATATAAAATGGGACCACGGAGACCCACCGGCATCGGGCACAGGGACCAAGCTACCGGTGGTTAGGGCTCCAGAGAAAGGAACCTCCGTACGATGCGTGTCGTGTCCAGCAATACTGCCTTCTGTATAGAGGACTTGATCCAGCCGTCTAACGAGAGCCTCTTGAGGTGGTGGTCGAGGCTCTTGACAATAAGGCCATTTACGGTCACGACTATCGGTACAATGGTCGCCGAGTCTACATCCCACATGTCGACAATCTCGTGAGCCAGGTCCAAATACTTCATTTGTTTATCTTTTTCGGCTTTCACGAGATTCTCGTCATGGGGTATGGTGACGTCGATGATCATTGCAAGGCGCTCTAATCGGTCTATCACCACTATGTCCGGCTTGTTAGCCACAATAGTTCTGTCAGTAATGATAGACCGATCCCAATACAGAGTAGCACGACCATTTTCAAGAACTGGGTCGGGCGCATACCTGTAGTACGGTATTTCAGAGTCGACAAGTTGGTACTTTAAGGCAAGTTGCTGGTGGACAATCCTGGATACTTGGTTGTGTCTATGCAAATATTCGCCATTGGCAAGACGAGAACAACCGGATACTATATGTCTAAGCGATTCACCAGGCTGGTGACATGCCCGACATATGTCAACCGTCCCATCCCTCAGAATATACTTCCGGTAGTTGTTCGTCATGACAACTTCGTCCATAATTGCAAATACAAAACCTTCTGTTTCGGCGAAAAGATCGCCAAAACGCAGCCAGGATACCGACGCTGGGAAATCTACGTCGGGCCCATGTAAGGCCCGGTAAAATCGTCCATGCAGCTCTTTACCTTTCCATACTTCCCTGCGCTCCTCTACACCAAGTACGGCAGGTTTGCGCCAGTTCTCTTTGGCCAGACCCAGCGGGGTAAGCCCTCTGTCCACAGCGACCACATCTCGGTGCACACCCGCGTCGGTATGGAGAAAGTATTCTCTGAGATTGCACACCTCGCGATTGTGGAGGGTCTTGGCACTTAAGAAGCCTCGACCTCCACACTTCCGCGGGATGTACAATCTCATCACCGACGAACGCGGGTGATGCATCCGGTATGTCGTAAGTAGACAGCGAACTTTCCTATCCAAGGCGTCCAATTCTGTTTGAGTCCATCTGAGTATGCCGAAGGAGTACATTAAGACCGGCATGGCCCAACCGTTACAGGCACGCACCTTATTTTCGCCTGATAAAAAGCTTTTTAAGACTTTCTTCAGGCGGCCAAAGAAACGTGCCTGCAACGCCTGTTTCATGTCAGCGTCATCAATGACTAATGCCTGCGCCATACCCAGATATTTGTAGGTTTCCGTTGCAGAGAGAGATCTAAGTTGTGTGAAATCTGAAAGCTCTATACCATCAGATTCCACACTCCTGCCTCGCTTTACATGCATGACCGCACATTTATCCACACCGAACTCCATTTTAATTGAATTACTAAGGCTTTCAGTAATCTTTAGTAACTCAGTTAATTGGAGGTTAGTGGGGGCAAATAATTTTAGGTCATCCATGAAAAGGAGGTGAGAAATAACCTGACCTCTAGTCTGCAACCGATAGCCTAGCCCTGAACTTTCGAGCAAAGTGCTCAGCGGGTTCAGTGCTAGGCAAAACCATAGTGGACTCAAACTGTCGCCTTGGAAAATACCCCGCTTGATTTTTATAGGTACGCCATACCCGCAAGGCTGTCGACACCCTGGATAGTGAAGAACCGTACTCCACTGCCCCATACATGCCCTCAAGAGGGTGCATAGAGTTGCATCTACTTTGTACAACTCCAGCACCCTCAAAAGCCACGTATGTGGCACAGAGTCATAGGCCTTCTTATAGTCTATCCAGCATGTCGCCAGATTCTTTCGACTACGGCGAACCTGTTGGCTAATGGCCATGTCGATAAGGAGTAGCTCCTTAGTACCACGTGCCCGGCTTCTACATCCATTTTGAGATACAGATAAGATCTTATTTCCAAATATGTGTGATTCCAATTTTGTTCTCAAACTGGATGTAAAAACTTTATACACTGTAGGCAGGCAAGTTATTGGCCTATAGTTCGTAGGCTCCGTGGTACTACCAGACTTAAAGAGCAGGTGAGTTACGCCAGTTGTCATAAAACTTGGCAGCGATCCTGAGTCCAGAGATGACTGGAATTGGCATGCCAAGCGAACATGTGCACTGCGTAGCCATTTTAACCAGAAATTGTGCAACCCGTCCGGTCCTGCAGATTTCCAATTGGCTAACGGACGGACTGCACAATTTACATCCCCCGCGTCTATGGCTACAGGCTCCATGTGAGGTATTACCTCACATGATCGCTCAATATCCCTAATCCAGTCATCCTCTGTATGGCTGATGGGAGTCGACCATAAGCTGCGCCAGAACGCAATCGTATTCGCATCATCTGGTCGACGCCCATCATCCACACCTGGTTCAGATCGCTCCCAATTCCTATATATTATTATTATTATTAATACAGTATTGTATCACTTCATGGGGCGGGACTCCTAAATCCATAATGCTGCCGATTGAACGGACTCAAAGAGCACTTCTAAAAGCTGCAACGCGTAGGCCCTTTCGCTTCGCCATGCACCAACTTGTATGAACTATGCTAACTGTACGACAGCTTTTCCTACTGTCCTAAAACAGCACACCACGCTTACTTATAACACCAATCTGACTGTCAATAAAAGGCGTAAAGATATTGTATGCACTGCACTTGCCGAATCTAAATTCGTGTTCACGAACAGATTTTGTGCTTTCTTAGGACCTTTTATATATAACAAACTAAACAAAATACTCTGTATATACGACGTTATTGTTTTCAAATGTAAGCAATTAGTTTATAACTATTTGCAATCGTTGAATTATAAACAGACCGAAGATTTGCTAGCAGTGCTAAAATAAATTGGACCTGTCTTGACATTGTTAAGTACTATATTTTATATAAATAACATCGAGCTATGCATTATTCTTGAAGGTATTTAACTTTGTTATGTAACTTTATAAATAGTATAAGCACTAAGCAGTAATAAGTATTGTTATATAATTTTAATTTGTTATCAACATAATACACTTATGATAGTGCTCTTACCGCCTGTGGCACAGGTTTACCCTAGTACAGGCACCCATTGTAATCTAGAACAACTATACCCTTAGAAGAACATAATATACTATTATTGTAGAAAGATGAATAAATAAATTATTATATATTATTATTATTATATTATCTGTAGTGGGCATTAGCGTAGCGCTACGAGAAGTGCTACGACTCTACGCCGTAGCGCAGCTAGTATCTAAACAACGCTATTGAAATAAATAGTTTCCTCTTTGCCAGCAGCTACTACTATTCATTTGTTCGTGTATCTTAAGTTAAAGTGATGAGGTTAAAATAATGCCTACCACTGCTTGAAACATGACTAGTATCGCAAATAATTTGTATGATGCCCTGTTTACAGATGACGTCGTCCGTTCCAAAATGCTCGCAGCTTTGCAATACGCCGAAGGCAAATTAGATACTCAATCAATTGTAATGGTTTCGAAATTGATTGGTATAAAGTAATGGACGTGGCATAGTATATAATAGTGGTTTAAGCGGCCACTTCACCGTCTAATATTGCGCCGAATGTGGTTTCGATTCCCACATGGAACAAGTCTTTGGGTTTATGAGTTGTTTTAGACATTGCAGTGAAGACATTCAGAAGCCCTGCATGACTTTTTACCGTTTAGTATTTAAATCATCTTTCTTTGTCGGCGTGAGGCCAACTTTGATATCGGAGTGCTCAGACCGCCTGAAGGCTTCCAGCATGGCCTAAAATTCTTGAAACGTGCATTGGGACCGACAGATTTACGTACCCTCCGAAGCACGGTGACTCTCTTATATAGAAACCACACACGATCACCCATCGAGGTGATGACCTGTGCAAGCGTTGCTTAACTCACGCTTAAGGAAAGTCACGCCTTATTTCTTTCAGTGCTACTTTTTGACTTGATATCAATAAGTGAGTGTAAGTTAGACGTTGTACGACAGAGCGACTTCTTACAAGTCGATCGAGTCGCCGTCGCCGACCCGGCGCCACCTAACATCATATATAGAACAACTTCAGCGAACTTACCAAACTTTGAGAATATTCATCGTATATTATGCGCCGAAAGTCTATAATTTATCTATTTTATATATATCTGACTTTTCGAAGTTAAGTGTGTATAAAAAATGTAAACGATGGTCTCAGGTTCGATCCCCAGGTACCTCGGCATTAGACACCGCTGACTTTTCGAAGCTATGTGTGCATTAAAAATGAAAATTATCGCTCGCTTAATAATGTGACCGGTAATATGACCGGACGCCCCTATTAAATTGGGACCGAAACATAACTGGCGAAGTATGGGTGTGTAATAGACCTCTGCCTACCCCTTCAGAGATAAATGCGTGATGTTATATTATGTTATTTCCATATATATGAGCAGTTGCCAGCATGTTTAGAGTGCTAGCTTTCAAATTAGGGCTTTCTAACAAACTTTCAGGGCTTATTTTACTCCATTAGGGATTAAATATGATTTTTTTTGCGGGATGTACTCGTAAAAAAATTGTTTAATGCTTTAAGTAAAACACCTCTTTCCAATGAGAGGTTTGCTGCGTTTAGATCATTGTCTTGATATTTTTTTCTCTGTTTTAATTAGCCTTATCCTAGGGGCGGTTTCAGATTAGCGTATTTTTCTGCACGTATACCTACAGCCGTTTCAGCATACGCGCTTACACGCGCGCTTAATTACGCGCTTCAGAAAACCAGACTCGCATAAACAAGCATATTTCGGCGTGTTCAATCGAAACGGTAGTGACATCTTGTCAGTGTCAACAACGATTTTGACGGCTCGCTCTTATACGAGCTTAGAAGCGCGTCAACGGCGCGTGTGCCAAAAGGCGCGCCTATAAAATCAAAATCAAAATCATTTATTCATCTAGGTCACAATGTGACGCTTATGAACGTCAATTTTAAAATTAAATTACTTAATGCTTCTACATTTACATTTACTGCCTCGTTCGCAAAGCAATAGGTAGAGCCACGAGAAAGAACGGGCAATAAAACTCGAGGCCACTCTTTTAAATCGCCAATATTATGGTACACATTTTCATTTTTGTAAGGAGCTGCAACTGTTACACACTGTACTAAATTACTTGTAGATAGTATACACGCCTACATGCGCTTCAAAAAACGAGCTTATACGTGCGTAGCAAGGGCATAGTTTAAAATCAGCGTCAGGCATCTGCCTGACAAATGCTGAACTATGCCATGTTCTGACACGTCACACTTTTTTTTATTGATTTCCTTATGCTTTACACTTTGCTTCCTTATTTCCTTATGCTATTACTTTATTTCCTTATGCTTCCTTATCTTTTGTGTCATATTGTAAATGTATATTGGTTTTCGTGTACTGTTTTTTTATCGTGCTTTTTATTTATGTGCGTATTATGAATAAATTATTTTCTTTTCTTTCTTTCTTTCTTCTTCTCATACAAAATATATCCACGATGCAGGACCGTACCGCTAGCAGCTGTACTTAATATAGTACAGTCACTTCCTACCACATCATTAATTTTGCTGCGTTTCTATAAATCACAATCATTATAAGTCCTTTCGCAGTCCACTGCTAGATAGGTCTCTACTAATAACACTAGAAACAATACCGTCTAGAAAGCAAAGCTAGCTATCAAAACGAGGCCGCTAGGAACAAGTTTTAATTCGGTCCAACTCTTAAAAGAAACCGACGAGAGCGTCAGACACAATGCTGTAAATACTAATTATTTATCCGAACGGTAGTAAACTCTAAACTTCTACCGCTCTTAAGCAAAAATAAACCTTAAATTTTGACTCGGAAGGTGGTATTTACACTGTGAAAGTTTTCAGCTTGTCTGATTAAAACATCCTTAATGCTAATTTTGCCTTGCCTCCCGGCGGCGGTTGTTTTGTCCTCTCAGAAGTCACAATGATTACGGAATAAGACTTATCGCGACACAAAAGAATTCCACGAACGAATTTCCTTGGATTATGATTAAAACTTTTCTTTGTTGTTCTCACCGACTTTTAGCACTCAATACACGTAAATATAGATACATGTCTTAGCTTACTTGATAATATATTCTTGTTGCTTATTAATACATTTATAAATTTACCCATTAGATATGTATATACAAAATATAAAAATCAGAAAACATCTGAATCAATCTCTCGGTGTGACTCGGTTTATTGTATTGGTTTACACAGAATATATTAAATACTATAGGTAATGTAATATATATAATCTACGCTGACCTGTCGTTGTACAGATTTGCCGTACAAAACTAGGTCACCTTACACTGGATACGTCTTATATGTCACCAAGAATATCTGCTGAGTTTGTCCAGACATTCAAATATTTTCTAGCTGCCTGTTATTGGGAAATTCAGCTCTGTCTATGAGATGTTTACCGTCTGCGGCCGATGGTGGCGACAAACTTAAACTCATAAATTAATGCGGAATAGTTTCTCATTTGTTTACGAACAATGTTTATGTAAATGTAGATTTAACTTGTTTTGTAATAGTGAGAAAGTTGTTCAATAAATTGTGACACTATTGAACGTCAATGGACTTAACTCGCGTTCTAGTTTTGTTTGTATTCTATATAAACAGGAATGTTATTCGCCACTTCATTTCTCACAATTTCAAAGATTTTTGATGTAATAACTTACTATTTCATAACTATACAAAGTTATGTTCGCTGGCACAGGCAATGATCCTTGTGTAGAGAGCGACAGACTGCTACGCAGAGGGTCACGGGTTCGAATCCACGGCGCGACTTCTCAAAGTTATGTCCATATTAAATTGTTAATTATCGCTTGCACGGTGAAGGAAAAAACATCGTGAGGAAATCTGCATATCTGGGAGGTCTCCATAATGTTCTCGAAAGACATGTGAAGTCTGCCAACTATGGCCTTACCTTTCTCTTAGTGAGAAGAGACTCGAGCCCAACGGTGGGACTGTTAATTATACGGGGCTGATGATGATGATGATGTTTGCTGGCAGATGATTAATCCAGAGGGATGGAGCATGCTGGATATTAGTGATATTGTTTATTTATTTTTTTAGCCCTGTTAAGCACGAGCAGCATATCTGTAAACGCTACGTCCCCACTCTCTCTCTTACTGTGCACTCGAGAAGACGACACGTATAATCCTGGAAGGTTTTCTGGTCGGCACAATTTGATATCTCTTTATTGTAGCCACAATTCGACGACAAAATGGTTTACCTTCAGTGAAGTTTGGTTGGAAAAAGTTTGTGTTTGTCTTGTATCTCAGTAACGAAATTTCTTGCTATCGTTGCCAATATACCAAGGTGTTACAACCTAAGCCAAATGAAAGCATTTGAAGTGTAAAATATTTAATTCTTTAGCACCAATCTGAAATTGAACGCCAAGGTGTTTAGAACCTTAACTTATTACATTTATTTTAATAAAAATGATCAAGTCACAGATTTAACAGAAGATCACAGTTTCGCCTGGCGATGGTGTCAAAGTGAACTGTAGAAGAAGTGACAATATTTTCGAGATTATCTATATATTACATCAGTTTTATTTAATTACCTATATACAGGTTGTCACAAGACCCATCACCAAGCCGAAGTCTACTCGTTGTGGACATCATGCCAAGTCATACTAACCAAAAATAATACCTGGGAAACGATTTTTTTATGTTTTCACAGTTTTTAAACCGCAATTAAAAGCGCACGCGTGCAATGTTCGAAATACCTACTTATCCATGGCATCATAGAGCATCTAAAGAACATTTTGGCGGGGTAAATGTATCGATTTTGTACTTGATTAGAAAAATTCCATCGTTAAGGGTCTTTTTACACCCTGTATATCATATACAGGGTAAACTTACCCTTAATTTTACCTATTTCTTGCCGACGTTTCGACCGTATCGTACAGTCTCACCGTAGAGACTGAGTACATTCGCGACCACGAACACCACGATATGTATACCTACCTTAAATAAGTTAGTAGAGGCAGTGATAGCCTAGTGGATATACCAACAGACTGCCATGCAGAAGGTATCGGGTTCGAATCCTAGGCGCGCACCAGTGACTTTTCGGAGTTATGTGCGTATTGAATTATTTATTAATTATCGCTTGTCCCGTGCCTCGGAGAGCACGTTAAGTCGTCGGTCCCGGTTGTCATGAAGATCTTTGACAGTCGTTATAGGGAGTCAGTACCTATCTCTGAATAAACTGACACTAGTCGAAACCATGGAATATCGCTATCCCTTTGGGTTGCGGAGGTCAGACAGTCAGTCGCTCCGTGGAAAAGCTGATATTCAGTCAAATCCGGTTAGACTAGTAAGCGGACCTCGAGTTGAAACTGGGATAATGCTAGGAGAAAGAAGATACCAGATCAGGTCAAGAAAAGTCATCACTGAATTGAATGCGTTGTCTACATTGCAGTACGCACATTACGCAGTCGTCTACGTTGCGACAGGATGCATTCAATACGTTACCCATCTACAATTCTACATGGTATACAACAGACGATTCAATTAACTAAGCCCTCTGTGCGCTAACGGCATTTCATTCATTATAGTTGTACATCGACATACACTCAATCGTTCTGTGTTGCCTCTGTTTGAAGCTATCAGGCAGATTGGGGTTATGTTGGACGATTTAGGGTTATGTATATATAAAAATCTTGCAATACTGATTGACTTATGGACAAGGCACAGCTGAAAGTACAGGGCTCAAGGGTAAACATTTGACATGAATGATCCCTGGAGACCGTATGTCTGAATAGACGGAATTTACCGTGATTCACAGGATAAAAGTTTATTCAAAAGTGTACCCATAACAACTTTGAAAGATCTTCTTTGACTATATTACCTACTAGGCATAATAACATTTAAAACAAATATCGTCAGATAACCGAAGCATGTTTACGAATAAGACATTTAATCTTCTGCAATAAAAGTATTTATACATAACCGATTAACGGTTTGCGATAACAATAAAGTATTTATGTTATTGCGTTTCTACCAAACATTACCGAACATAATACATAGTGATATAAAATTAACGGGGCTGTTTACATTGTACAACGCCGAATAACATGATGACATCATTTCTATAACTGTGTATTGTGATGTGAGGTCTACATTTTATATAAGACTGAATTTTTTTTTGCTTAACGCGCTAGCCTCAGGAACAAATGGCCTGAATCGAAAAAAACAAGTTATTGAATAGTCTATTTATCGAGGCTATATAACGATAAAATAAAATATATAAATATACTAATAATTTAATTATATTCATTATTAATTTCAACATCTTGAAGGATTTCTATACTTGCATCATAATTTACAAATTATAAACTAATTTTTTTGTAATTTTGTGTATTCATATACAGTCACTTCTGAACATACATTTCCACCATAGTTCTGAACATGGTCGCGAGTTGCCTACATTTTAATACGTAAGTGGATGCTCCTGTTACACAATATTCACATTGGCAGGCTAACTAAGGCACTTAATTTTAGTAACTGCATTAATTTCTTAAGTATTATGTCTGTAACTAATTACTATTTACAAGTAATTAAGTACAATGTGAAACAGTTGCAGCTCCTTACAAAAATAAAAATATGTACCATAATATTGGCGATTTAAAAGAGTGGCCACGAGTTTTATTGCCCGTTCTTTCTCGTGGTTCTACCTATTGCTTTGCGAACGAGGCAGTAAATGTAAATGTAGAAGCATTAAGTAATTCTATTCAAAAAATTAACGTTCATAAGCGTCACCTTGTGACCTAAATGAATAAATGATTTTGATATAAATAATAATAGGACAGAGTTTATTATTTTAAAGACTCTTTTAAAGACTTTTGATGTGTGTATTCGACTTTTGTTGGCTGTACCTACACATCGTGTGTTCTGATGACGGTACTCGTACACGTTTGGTATGGCATTCTGAGATATCCATTCTGTTATTACCTTGTGAATATTTGTACCGAAGTGAATCGTTTCAATAAGACTTAACTGGTTCGTTTATCACGAAAGAATGTTGCCGTTGCCGTGTAGATGACGTCGTTGGAACATGCTTCTAGGAGCCAATTCTCCTAAATATATTTGTTCAAAATGCTGTTTCGATGTCAAATGTTATTGGAATGTTATCGTGACTAGATCGTTAATTGAACAATCTGTCAACTTCGAACTATAGAAATCAAATTAGACAATAATGACATAAAATTAACAGAATACCATGCCGTACCATCTAATTCCATTCAAAATCGAATATCATTTCATTCAAAATATATATGTCATATCTATTACGAAAATTGGCTTACAGCAACTTAATAATGGTTTTACAATCAATAAAAAAAAAGAATGTCCTCTATTTGCTTATATATTTTGTGGCTGTTTCGTGTGGACTTCTTTTCATGGTGAGTGGTTAGCATCTTTGATCTATCTACAGACTATCACTTGTCTTGACCTAGGGGTCGTCCTTAAGATACCTCAGGGGTGGCCAAGATTTCTAAACCAAGATCTTTTTTTCTTGTAACAGGAAATCAGTGCATAATTATATTTTTTATGCTACTGCTACACCTGCGTTAGCGTTAGCGTTAATGGCAGTGGCCAACTACGCGTCAATTAACGCGTTAAATGAACCTGGTCGAGCCGGCTCTGATCCCAGAGCAGGCCGGTTTTAGAGCGGTGAAGTCATGTTGCAACCAGATACTGAAACTCACGCAGTACATAGAGGACGGCTTTGAAATACGTAAAATAACTGGCGCCCTTTTTGTAGATGTCTCTGTAGCCTACGACACAGTGAATCTCAGGCGGCTGTTGTGGAAGGTGGAAACCATGACAGGTGATCACAAATTTGTCATGATACTTCGGGAGCTTCGCCATAACCGTCACTATCAGGTTCATCTTCGATCTGAAAAAAGTCGTTGGAGATCTAAAAAGAATGGGCTGCCCCAAGGAAGTGTTCTGGCCCCGCTACTCTTCAATATCTACACTAATGACCAACCCTCCTGCCCAAACACCTGTCGCTTTATTTACGCAGACAATCTAGCCCTAACATCCCAAGCCATGAACTTTAAAGAAATAGAAGTAAATCTCAGTAAGGCTCTTAACATCTTGGGTACTTACTATGAGGCAAACGCACTCAAACCTAACCCAACTAAAACTGAGTCCTGTGTATTCCATCTGCGTAACAGCCAAGCCGGTCGTAAACTTAATATAGATTGGCAGGGAATACCGATAATTCACAATCAACATCCCAAATTCCTAGGCATTACGCTTGATACGGCTCTTACCTATAGAAGGATCTGCGAGTTATTAAAAAGTAAGGTTCATACTCGCATTAACCTGCTCTGGCGCCTCATCACTGCTAAGTGGGGAGCTGCACCGCAAGTAATGCGAACTGCAGCCCTGGCGCTATCATTTTCTGCAGGTGAATACGGATGCCCTTTGTGAAGTCGATCCGCTCATGCAAGGTCAGTGGATACAGCACTTAACGAGATTTGCCGACTTATCACTGGTTGTTTAAAACTAACCCCGGTAAAACTGCTGTACCCACTTGCTGGCATCGCACCACCAAATGTCCGTAGGGCCGTGGCGAGCTCTGCAGAAAGATCCAAGATGGACTGTGACTCACGGCACCCATTGCATGGTCACATCCCAGTGCAGGCAAGATTAAAAAGCTGTAGGAGCTTTGTGAAAAGTACCCATCCATTGACCCAGGAGCCATCAAAGGCAAGGTGCGACCTATGGCGAGAAGAGAGCCTTCTACCATCTCCTTTCGTGTCACCGACCGAGAGTCCTCCACCTGGGCATGGAAAAATAGAAAATAGAAAAGGTTTATTAGATCACAATACAATATAGGTCGAATGGTTAATTTAAAAACAAGCAATAATAAATATATAAATTATACAATGATTCAACTTAGATATTTCCTAATTAAAATTAAAATTTAAAAATATTTCCTTTTTTTTAGGTGGGTAGGTAGATAATATTGATAAGAGCGCTCGCACTTCACTGCGCCCGAGTATCGCATCGCGGCTCGTGCATAGATTAATATACATATGTATAATACTTGGGCTCGTGCGGTGATAACTGTGAGTGTGTACACATTATCGTATCTCGCACACAGCGATCCATTACTCGGGCATGCAACAAAAAACACAGATGTATACATAGACACGCGTCTCGCTAGGTTCGGTGCAGTATTGTGTCTAAAAGGCTATAGCTCAACATATGCTACAATTTAAGAACTGTAGCGTTGATTTTCAGCAAGGCTTGCCATGGTCTGTCTGGAAGTCCTTGAATAGACTACGGACTCAGGTTGGCTGCTGCAAAGAAAACATGTTCAGATGGGGACACTCGGACGGTACCGATTTGGCTAGTCTGTGCGGTGCAAGACAAACGATGGGACATCGTTTGTCTTGCACCGCACAACCTAACCTAACATCGTGCACTGCGTGCCCAAATACTTGCACGCAGGAAGAACTGATGACTGCCGCCGACCATGCAGTCAGTGTGGCTGCTTTCTGGGTCTCAAAAATTTAAGTGTTTGCCAGCGATACGCTAAGAAGAAGAACGCGTTAAAATTTGCGTTGGAAATAAGTAATTTAACGCGTCAAAACGTTGGCCATATCTACGTAGCGCCTAAATTAACGCGCTAATCGACGCGTTAAGACGCAGGTGTAGCCGGAGCATTATAGTAATAGGCGGCAAAAAAGCAGACGGATCGCCTGGGAGTAAACGATTACCGCCGCCCATGGAAACAAGTAACACCAGAGGAGTAACAAATGCGTTACCACCCCATGGGATTGGGAAAAGGGATAAGAGGAGGAGTGCGATGAGGGTGTAGGAATAGGTGATGGGGCCTCTGGCACTCTCACTCACCGAACGAAACGCAACAGGTTAGGATTTTCTGTGAGAGTGTAGTACTTTCCCGAATGAATGAATGAAGAATGCTGAAATCAGCAAGGCCATGACATAATGTCGCACTCTTATAAGTGACGCACATGGTGTTTAACTCATACGTTCGAATTTGTTACGATATGATGTAGAAAACCTAACTTATTTAAAAGGGACAAAGACTTAACTTTTCCAAGAAAATCCATACAACGTTATTTTGTAGGTAGTAGAGCCTTGCTGATTTCAGCATGAATGAGCCGGCTCTACCGGGGTAGTACTACCCTGTCACAGAAAATCGACGTAAAGTAACAGTGCCTAAACTGTTGCGTTTCGTTCGGTAAGTGAGAGTGCCGGAGGCTCTATCCCCTATTCCTTCTCCCTCATCCCACTCCTAATCTTATCCCTTTTCCCAACCCCAAGGGGCGGCAACGCACTGGTGACTCCTATGGTTTTGCTTGTGTCCATGGGTGGCGGTAATTGCTTACCATCAGGCGATCCGTCTGCTCGTTTGTCGCCTATTACCATAAAAACGCAGGAAATTGTAGCAGTGTCACCGAAACATCCTTCAACTGACAATCGTGCCATTTTGTTCATAGACATTAACATACTTGTTGGCGTAACTCCAAACAAACCGCTCCTAACTTTAGCTTAAGTAAAATAATAAAGTAACTGCCCTACCGAGACTTATGACGAAGCGGTTACATATTATTTGTTTAAGAGCTTTTATCCGCGCCATCTACATTGTCTCTGCTACACTGAACTTTCATGGGAAGAGATAAATCTAAATCAATCTCAAGTACGCATCGGTTTGCTCTGACAGCCTTGTCTGTATTAAACAGAGCCAGATAACATATATCTGTGAGATAGTCCATGAGATACGATAAGGATCTTTGTTGAATTAAGTCTGAGTTAGCTAGGTATTTCTGTAAGGCTGAAAACTATAATTATATACATATATGTACGAACATTCCAAAGTAGCACTTGAAACCTTATTTACGTAAACAATACCTATATACCTTATTTGAGTGAATATGTTATATTGGAAAATGCTACGTTTTGTTATCTCACACACATACACAATTACGATGAGATTCCTATTTATTTTATTATTTTTTAATACAATATGAATAAATCCTGCGTCACCGGGGACTTAAAACATACAACTAACGGACAAAAACTACACTCAGACTCGAAACAACAATTTATGGATCACACAAAGTGTTGTCTCGTGTGGGGATCGAACGCAAAACACTCGGCGTAGTGTCAAGCGGCGAGGTGACCGATAAACCACTACGCCAACCGTGTAGTCAAATCAGTATTATTCTGGGTAGCGGCAGCATGTACTGGCAGCTGACTATCTGTATCACTCTTTATCTTCAAGGTCTCGTTCTCACAAAATAACTCCTCTGCCTGCCCCTTCGGAGAAACAGGAGTGACAATAAAAAAGAAGTCTCGTTCCCATATACTTGTTGTATTTACGATCTTGTTTACAAGTCACACACACAAGTAAATATAAGTCATACACGCAACGCACACACATACGCATGTTTATCTCAAAACTCCATGCTACCGTACAAAGCCATTGATGTATTTTATAGCGCCCGATAATACACGTTATGGTGTATAAAACGCTCATACACAAGCATGGTATATTTATGGTGTGTTAAAATGATAAAATATTATATGGCTCAAGAATTTGTTTGTCTAAACATTTGTCACGTTGTTTTGTACTGCTTTATAGTAAAATGTATGTATGTTATATAGCCATGTCAAAATGTCAACTTTCAAGAGAAGGGCGTACACTTTTTTATAAAGGTGGCAACGCACTTGTGACTCCGCCGGTGTGACGGGTGTCCATGGGCGACGGTAGTCACTCACCGTATGCTCGTTTGTCTACTATATAAAATTTTGCTTTCCTTTGAATAAACCGTAGAGGAACGAACGTACGATGAAGGAAAATGTCGTGAGCACAAAAGTTTTTCACAATGTTCTCGGGTGATATATTGTGAAGTCTGCCAATCCAGATAATTTAGAATTATAAAAGTTTGAACGATTTAAATCTCTAGGGCTGCTTTTATTTATATTTTCTGCATGACCCGGTGCGGAAGCGGGAGTGTTAACGACAACAACGTTGAAAGTCGCGGTTTCGATGCCCGCTCAAGTAAAACATTTGTGTGCGGGGAAATCGATGTTTGTCTTGGTCTGGGTGTTTCTAGGTAAAATATGTATGTATTTACAAAAAAAGGTATAATATGTATGTTTATCCAATATTTAATACCCGTAGTGCAGCTTTGCTTAGTTTGGGAATAGGTTTATATGTGGTCGTATGTGACAGAATAGAGTTAAATAAACTCATTTGTTTTAATTGCTGTTCGCTATTATATATTCTATGAAAGAGGGGTATTACCAACACCACCAAGACGCGTCTAATACGCGCTCTAGTATTCCCCATATTCTTGTACGGTGTGGAATCATGGACAATACGAGCCAGAGAACGGCAAAGGATTGATGCATTCGAAATGTGGAGACGCATGCTGAGGATACCCTAGACCGCCAAGCGCACCAATGCCTCGATTCTTTCGCAGCTTCGTGTCCAAACACGCCTTTCCACCATCTGCCAGCAGCGCATATTGACCTACTTTGGCCACATAATGAGGAGGGGTGAAGAGAGCCTTGAAAATCTGATCGTTGTTGGGAACACGGAGGGTAAACGAGCCCGGGGTAATGGCGCGCTGACAAACATGTGGACACTATTGGCCGTGTGCGCGCGAGTGCCGTTGATTTGTGCAGAAAACCCGACAGCGCTCCGAAGTGCGGCAAGTGGTCGTGAGCGACCGCAAGTTGTGACAAGCTACGCCAAATGAGTTCTATACACGTTGGCGCTTGACTTTACTCGGCTAACTAGGCGAGCGATACCGAGCGATGGCAAGACAATGCAAATATACTGTCTATACGTTGGTATTGGCGTTCACTCGGCGACGCTCGGCCAACATGTATTTCAGGCTACAGAGCTGTTCTCTGCATATTATGCTGCCTCTGTCGGCTCTTACGACACCCATGGGATGATATGGGGTGGTGACAATCCGTATTCTTAATCCGTCACCACACGGACAATGTCCAATGACCAGAGATATATGTTTGACATAATTATGTTTTATGGAGCTTATGTCAAATATTGATCTCCAGTAGCCAAATGCACCGATGGATAAAATATTGAGAACGGCCGATATGACTCATTTCGTAACTTCCCGACGTCCTCGGTCCTATATGGTCAGCTCCTAATGGTTCCCAACCAGATGGAGCGATCAAGTGAGAAGCCCATCATCAACCACGTTTTGCTCTGTCACCCGAGACGCGATGAACAGGCACCGGTGGAGGCAGATCATCGAAACTACGTGCAAGCCATCCACATCCGCCGATGACCACGATCCTCAGTCATAAGGGACCGACCACAGAGAGAGTTTATATATTCAGTTCCCACTAAAATAATCATCATTTCAGTCTAGAGACGGCCACTGCTGGATAAAGGCCTCCCCCAAGGTTCTCCACACAGACCGATCTTGAGCTCCCAGCAACCAACCGCGCACCTCGATTTTAACCAGATCGTCGCTCCACCTTGCGGGAAGCCTACCCCTACTGCGTCGTCCGATACGTAGTCGCCCCTCCAGAACCCTCCTGCCCCAACGGCCATAATAAAACTAAAATAATATGATCATGGAATTGTCATGGAATTGTCTTTATCTTCAAGTTTATAGCCTCCATTATAATATTATTTAACTGTTAGTGTAGAATTAATTAGCTAATTAGGTGTAAAATAGCCTCATTTGCACTCTGTTTTATATGTTCTCATTAGCTAGGTGACAAAGTAATTGGTATACTAGTTAGTGTTTCTCATACATAAAAATAACATGTAGTACTAGATTCCGCGTGGAGCTCCCTTGTGTGTGTCGGCTGTTACGACAAAAAGTTGTCTATGTGCTATTTTTTTTATATCGTCACGCCTTTATACCCGAAGGGGTAGGCAGAGGTGTTATATTACACCCACATTTCCTCAGGCTATTGCCGTTACCGGGCACATTGCCAGACTAAGTGCTGCTACTGAGAATTCGGATAAACTCAGTAAAACATTTGCCTGACCCGGGAATCAAACCGGGGACTCCCCCGATCAGTAGACGCAATCTCGAAGTTATGTGTTATTCTGATATACAGACCTATAAGCTAGGTTGCAAGCGGTTTCAGCTGGAGGTACCTACGGGACAAAAAATACCTATTCTGATGAAAGTCTTATCAAAACCCGTTGAAGAGGTTTTGCATGAAGGAGTAGACGGCAAAAGTCATCTTGCTTGTCGTGCAAAGCAAATATGGTAGCACACTGACGGCAGCGCCCAATATCAGGTTCAATTACATTTTCAAAAATTCAAAATCATTGAAATATACACAAAAAATTACGTCCAAATCGGTTCAGCCGCTTAGAAGGAGTTAGGTGACAGATACACGCATATTAACAATTGTAAGCCTTTATTTATTAAGTTGTCATCTGTAGTGTCTTGTAAGCTGTACGTATGTCAGTCAGCTTACGGCTTATGTGAATAATGGCAAAGAGACCGCTTCTAAGCTTATAACATAAGTAAACATTATCCACAATAGATACTACAGACCTCTAGAGATTATGTATGAATACGTTTTTTTATATGTTAAAAGGCGGCAAACGAACAGACGAATCGCCTGATGGTAAGCAATTACCGTCGCCCATGGACACAAGCAACACCAGAGAAGTAACAAGTGCGTTGCCGCCCCTTGGGGTTGGGAAAAGGGATAGGAGGAGTGGGATAAGGGAGAAGGAAAGGGATGGGGCCTCCGGCACTCTCACTCACCGAACGAAACGCAACAGTTCAGGTACTGTTACTTCACGTCGATTTTCTGTGAGAGGGTAGGGTACTTCCCCGGTCGAGCCGGCCCATTCATGCTGAAATCAGCAAGGCTCTACTACCTACGTCAGTGTTACGAACTATAATGTAGTAATAAAAGTAGTTAAAATAAAAACAAGCATTAAGTAAGACATAGGTACAGACGTGCATGTATTGAAAGCAGAGGAACAGTGAATATTAATATCAGAAGAGACAAATTAAAGTACACATAATTACTGCTCGACATATTATATTTAGCACCATTATGTGTATTTTCGTAAGAAAGGCGAATTCGTCAAATTCTGTTCAGTTGTTTTGACGTGAAATCAAAACGTGTGTATACGGAATG
Organism: Euclidia mi; assembly: GCA_944739405.2. NCBI lineage: Eukaryota > Metazoa > Arthropoda > Insecta > Lepidoptera > Erebidae > Euclidia > Euclidia mi. The sequence continues at coordinate 44,765,414 of OX123206.2, read as the reverse complement.
CACACGACTGTAACCTTAACCAAATGCTCAGTAACTTATTTTGTTCATTTTCAAGAGACAAATGTCTTACTATTTATTAGAGAAAAATCTTATATCACTGGAGAATTGCCGAATTTTCAATCAACGGTCACAGTTAACACCCAGAATAGAAACAACAATTTGTGGGTCATACAATGATGTCTCGTATGGGATTCGAATTCACAGCACTACATAGCAGTGCCCTCTAAAAGGCACTACTTTACGCGTTTTGTTTCCACTTATATCGACGATTATACTTAACGATATTTCACAGTTTTCTCGAACAATGACCCAATGTCCCAAAAGGTCGGACAATTTCTACTCGAGTGTCCTCGACGCCATAAGTTCTCCACATCAGCGAAATATATAAAGAGTATTTCTATTTGCCGCCGCAAGATTTTTATAGCCCAGTATAATAGACACTCGAGAAATGCTTATGCCCACGCCCGGCGAGCGAAGTAATAGCCTGGACATACTTTCAATCTTTGTTGTACGCATATTTTGATAACAGCTTTAGGTATATTTCTGCTGATATCGCCCATTTTCTCGAATTTTCGTCATAGGTTTACGGGTCACGAGATGACTGTGACTGTAGGACAAAGTAGTATCGTCATCAGCCTTTAACAGTCCACTGCTGAGCTAGGCCTCTCCTTTGAAATTTTCTATTAAGCGTTAATTAGTAAACACCTATGAGCCGTCATATTTTTATTGAAAGTTCAATATGTATGTCAATATAAAACATAGTTTACACACACCCAAATAATACGGTTTATAAGATAGACACTATGCAATCGGTGGTCTTTCCTAAATATTTCGTTAACGGATCACTGAATAAAAAACCGTTAAAGCAAACCCTGAGTGTATTTGAAGGCCTACCTAACGATATCCCACTCGACATAATACAAATAAAATAACTTATGCATTTTCGTGTATGGAAGCTATGTTTTAATTAAAAATAATCAAAATTTAGTTGCACAGCCATAGTTACATAATCAAAGTAATATATAATTAATTAAATACTATGTGTTTATTTTGGGCTAGACGATCAATTGCTAATCAAAGTAATATATAATTAATTAAATACTATGTGTTTATTTTGGGCTAGACGATCAATTGCTAATCAAAGTAATATATAATTAATTAAATACTATGTGTTTATTTTGGGCTAGACGATCAATTGCTAATCAAAGTAATATATAATTAATTAAATACTATGTGTTTATTTTGGGCTAGACGATCAATTGCTAATCAAAGTAATATATAATTAATTAAATACTATGTGTTTATTTTGGGCTAGACGATCAATTGCTAATCAAAGTAATATATAATTAATTAAATACTATGTGTTTATTTTGGGCTAGACGCTCAATTGCTAATCAAAGTAATATATAATTAATTAAATACTATGTGTTTATTTTGGGCTAGACGCTGAATTGCTAAAAAGATGATATGGCGTGGCTGAACATTATAAAAAGAAGCTACCTATATATCAATCACGTATAGCGATAAATTGAATATCAAATTGATACTTAATTTGATATTCAATTTATGTATACTGTCCCCATTGGCCAATGGTTATTGATTGAATAAGATAATAATTCACTAAATTCAAACGTGGTTCATCGATATATTTATTTATGTATATATAATGCTGACTGCCTCATTGGTCTCGCGGCATAAATGTGCACGTGGGATCGGAAGGTCTCGGGTTCTCTTCCCGGGTCGGGCAAAGTGTTATTGGGCTTTTTCGTTAGGGAATTCTCAGTTGCAGCACGGAGTCTGGTCCGGTACGGCAAAAGGCTCGCCCTTTATTACGTGGGACCTAAAATTCATGGCGAAATGTGGGTGTTATATTACACCTCTGCCTACCCCTTCGAGGATACAGGCGTGAGTCTAAAAATATAAATAAAAATAAATATATAATTCTTGCGTTACTGACTGTCTGGAAGCCAACGCACAGTCAAAACTATTGGATACAAGAAGCTGAAATTTGGCATGTAGGTTCTTTGGTGACCATAGAGGTGCACTAAGAAGGGATTTCTCAAAATTGCCACGAGATCGAGCCAAAATGGTAAAAATAAAAAATAAAAAAATTGCCACGGGCATCCTCTAGTGTAAGTATATAATATGTGGTTGGAATTGTCCGGTCCGATTGAATCAGGCTCATACCATACAGTGAGTGAGACAGTAGTCTATCAAACAGAATATTAACGTATTTGGGGCGCAGTGCTCACGCATAACAACTTTATTTTGTTTTTCGAGAGAATCCTTTGATCCCCAAACTTTTATGGCCACTTTAACTTCTAGTCACAAACATCGTTCTCTTATTTAGACTTGGGAGACTTACGTTAGAGCGTATTATTAATGTATACGACCGGTTGGCGCAGCGGGATTGTAAGCGACTGCTACGCCGATGGTCGCGGGTTCGATTCCCGCTCAAGTCAAACATTTGTGTGCATGAATATGGATGTTTGTCTTGGTCTGGGCGTTTCTATGTATAATATGTATGTATTTACAAAAAAAAGTATATATGTATGTTTATCCATTATTAGTACCCATAGTACAAGCTCTGCTTAGTTTGGGACTAGATGGTGATGTGTGTATGTGGGAGAATATTATATTATTATTAGATATTATTAATACGGTTTTGGGTTACGTTGTTTTTAAGATTACTTATTATATTTTTTTACATATTGATGCTTGTGCATGGTTTAAATTACAGACTAACTGCGAAAGGCGAACTACCGATGGTAGGAGCAAAAGAAATCCCATAAAAACAATACTTGTCAAAAATACCAAGTCTCGCGAACGTAAAAAGTTGTGAGATCCATGTAATTCCAAGTCAGTTAATTAAAAATAGTTAATGTTTGTTGGGATTACAAAGTTATTTATGCAGTTGATGTATCTCGAAAACTGGTCCGAAATTGTAATATATTTTAGTTTTTCCTTGGTTCATACACTAAACACTAATTGTTTCCTAAATTTGAAGCTTCTATGTATGCTAGAAGTGCCTTAGATTTTTGATGATCGGTCAGTGAGTGACAAAATTAAGAATTTTGACTCGTTATAATTCTTAAACTACAGGTTCAAATTGAATGAAATTTGAAATACACCATCTTTATACAATGCCTGCATGGTTACTAAACAATCAGGTTTCTAGTTTTATCCACAACGAAGTTATAGGGGGTCGAAAATGGCCTGAATTGCTTCGAGAAAAGGATGGTACGGCCGTGCCGCTTTTTTGCTCGACTTGATGGGGGCACTCCCGTGCCCCCAGACATTTACAGATCTTAAATAACGCATGTTTTCGCCATATGCATGACTATTATTGGGCTCTTAAAGGCAATTTTATAATTATTTTAAGTTTTTAAATATGCAAGAAAATTATCGAAGTTATAACGGTATCTACTAAAAATTTGCAGCGGAAAGGAAACTCATTGTAAAGGTTATAAACAATCAAGGATTTAGTCTCTGTCAAAAACATAATACTGCCCAAATTAGACGCACATTAACAAAGTACAAGTTATATTGAATTAAGACATTTGACATTTATGTGGGTTATATCTCTTTGTTCGTACTTTGTGTCATGCTATCGTGAAGAGGGCTTAAGTCGAGAGCTTTATTAATTTATAATACTGTTTCATTTCTCACAAACCGTCAGACAAAGCAGATGTCGTCGACGTGAAAGATGAAATCGATTGCATAAGATATGCTGAAGAAAAATGATATAGCTTGCACTAAGTCTCCAAGAACAAATGAGACAGACGAGATAGATTGAACGGACAATATTATTAGTACGAAGCATAAAAACTTTTTCTATTAATTTAATATTTTATACCTGTATATCTTAATATATAAAATCCTTGCGTTACTGACTGACTGACAGACATGCTACAGCCGAAACCATTGGGCGCAGGAAGCTGAAATTTGGCATGTATGTTCCTTGGGGACCGTAGGGGTGCACTAAGAAGGGATTTCCCAAAATTCCCACGGAATCGGCCAAAACGCGTAAATTTTAAAAAAATGCAGGCGTAGCTGCTGGCGTCCTCTAGTACTGAAATAACTAGAATTTTAATCGTAGTTCCAAATATTTAATAGTCTTTAAACCTTTTTCAATAAATTCTGTTTGACGACCTTCTTGTTGTGTAGACGTCAGTACGATGTACCCGCTGCTTGACAACCGTTGTGTGGACAGTTTGACATACTGACTGTCATAATACTCGTCAAAGAGTATACAAATACTACGTAAGAAGAGGCGGATGTGCCATAGATCATGCGAGACTTTCAGCTTTGTATGAAACGTGCAGGGAGAACTCGTACCAACATAAAGATACTAATTGACATCGTTTTTATGTTGTCAGCATTTTCATATTTGTCAATATAGGGATGTACCCACTAGTAATTAACGAAATATCGATATCGATAATATTCGGTAAGAAATAATTATAATTATGTTTCGACTAGAATTATACTTTTCCAACACAAATAAAAGATGTATTTAATATTTATGTGTTTATTCAAACAAATTAGCCTATTTTATAAATCTATTCTATATTAGCGAAGAAAAATACGCAGAACTAAAAGATATATGTATGTACATGTAATGGAAAGGTTTTCAACATTTCTTCTGTAATAGGATTTAAAGAAATGTCTATAGATATAAGGCACAGCTGTTTTTCTGACTTGAGTTCCCTTTTTTCAAGTCTTTCGGCTTAAAATGCTTGCCACACGCATAGTTCAACTGATGTAATTATTCAATGGGCACATAAATCAAGTCTTGGTTTCCAGTTGTAGCTACCCATTTATACATCTAAAAAGAAAAAAGAATAGAATTTTTAGTCCTTGTGCCAATTTCTAATAACGGATTATCGATAACTGACAGGCAGCACTATTGTTTACCTACAAAGTACTAGAATATGAAACTTTAGAATATTTCCTTATTTTTTATGTTTTATTGAAATATAACACATTATATAACATTATAAAATAATATTCATTGATCTTTATCTAGGGACATTTTGCCATAAATACCTACCCTTTTTACATTGCTTGGCATGTTGTTGTATGCCATATTTCGCACGTTATTTTGCTTGTTTTCATTGCGCTCCTTTCAATGCTAATCAAATAAATATAGTAACACTAACACTAGAAGTGTAAAATCACATTTATTTGGTATACACAAAGCACTTTTACAGTATGTTTCTTACGTTTTATAAACAAACTACATAACGCGGCAAAATTCAATCTGGATAATAATGTGACAGTTGTGACATTTGACACTATTGACAGCCAAGGCGGTGATGTACGTATAACCCGTCTAACTTTGAAAGAATACTGTTCCAAGGGTACATAGTGAAGGATGCTATCTTCACGTTTTATACATATAATAGTAACCATTAAAAAGATAGCACGTTTCATACATTCGGTTTTTCTTAGGAACTTGCGCCAGGCTGATACTCGTGATCACGGGTTAAAAGTCCAAATTTGTATAATTAAATATTTCTCAATTTATCAGTGCTAAGTAAGGTTTGACAAATGTCAAATGTTTTCAGAAACGGGAATATAGAGTTGAGATGGAGTTGATCGTGTTGTGTCAAATTTTACATTTTTCAAGCACAAATACCCAAAATGTGGTCGACTATTTTTTGTGAAACAGAAAATTGATTAAGTATGAGATAATTAGTGTTTAAATTGTTCTCAACGCGAAAATCTCAATTCAGAAACCGGCCGTTAGAAAAGGAGAACAGAAAATTGTAGCAGTGTTTTTAGGGTTAGTTTAAAGATCTTAAAATAGAGTATTCAAAACCCGACAGTTTTTGCTGCTGAAAGAAACCTTATGAATCTATGTACATATTATTATGGGTATAAAAACTATAATTTTGCAATGTTTTATCATATATAGTCTAGCATGTTTTAGCCAAATATCCAAGTAGATGGTTTTTGAGCATATGTTTTGCTTACTTTCGTTTGTTTTTGTTTTTTTACAGATATTTTTGCAGATAGTTAGAGCCTTGCTGAAAAGGCTGGAATAGGCTAGCTCAATAGGGGAAATACGAACCTCCCACGTAAAATAAACTTAAACTAGACGACCAACGAGCAGAAAATCACTGATGCTAAGCGAATGCACCCACGGACACAAGCAAATAGCAGACACAAGTGCTCTGCCGGCCTTTGGGGTGTAAAAAGAAACAGGACGAGGAGCGAAATGATGGAGAAGGAAACGCAACAGTAAAGATACTGTTACTTTACATTGATATTCTGTCAGATTTTACAATTTACCAAGTCGACCCGACCCATTTATACTGAAACTAGAGGATGACCGCGGTTACACCCGCTTTATTTAAGGCTACTGCTTCGTTCCCGTTGCTTATAGCGCGATGTTATATAGCCTATAGTCTTGCTTGGGTACGTGGAGAGGATGGATGACAAAAGACTGACCAAGCTTATATATAAGGCAAGTGTGGATGGGACAGGACGAAGGGGAAAACCTAGGCGGACATTCTCTGACCAGATTGGATAAATCCTAAAAACAGGGCAGCTTAGAAGTATCCTGAACAGAAGAGCATGCATGAGGAATTTGATGGGAGTGAATGAAGCAAAAGAGATATGTCAGGATCGTTGCGAATTGCGTTCCGTAATCTCTGCCTACCCCTACGGGAAACAGGCGTGAGTCTATGTATGTATGTATGTATGTAGTCTTCCTTGATAAATGGGCTATCTAACACTGAAATAATTTTTCAAATCGGACCAGTAGTTCCTGAGATTAGCGCATTCAACTAAACAAATAAACTCTTTAGCTTTGTATATTAGCATAAGATTGTAAAGAAACAATGGGCAAGGTTTTATAGATAATATTAAAAAAAAAACAATGAAAATATTCCAATTGTCATTTCGCGAGATTTTTTTCGTATAACCGCTATAAGTCGAACACATCGCAATCCGAATGACGCCGCCGTGAAGGTTCGCGTCGTTTAGCGTTTATATTCCGTCCACGACGACTCAGGGTCTACAAGGACAAACTTAGATAAGTAGGAACCACGTTTATTCTGATAAATAAATTTAATTTGCGACTCTTTACTTTAAAAGGAAAACCGAAGGTTTCTGTGAAACCGGTGTTTGGTTGTATTTTTCTGGAATTTCACATAGGAGCATATGGTATGGATTTAACAATACTAAATTTTTTTTCTCGAATCTACAACCTGTTTCGGTTTTTTACACTTAAGAACATTTTTAGAGAGTAAATTATTGACGTAAAATAATCCTAAGTAATTATCCCAGTTTCAATCTGGGGTCCGTTTCCTAGTCTAACCGGATTTGGCTGAATATTAGCTTTCCCACAGAGCGACTGCCTGTCTGACCTCTGCAACCCGAAGGAATAGCGATATGCCATAGTTTAGACTAGTATCAGTTTATTTAGAAGGTACTGACGCCCTGTAACGACTGTCAAAGATCTTCATGACAACTGGGACCGACGGCTTAACGTGCTCTCCGAGGCACGGGACAAGCGATAATTAACAATTCAATACGCACATAACTCCGGAAAGTCATTGGTGCGCGCCGTGGATTCGAACCCGATACCCTCTGCATGGCAGTCTGTTGGTATCTCCACTAGGCTATCGCTGCCTTTACCGACGTAAAATAATGTATCAACCATTATTTCCTAAAATAACAAACCGAAAATGTATAACAAATTAAATAATGTTTTATGACATTAATTCTGTGTGTAATATATTTATAAATTTCGTCACAATAGGTTCCTTATATTTTTTTATTTTTTTATTTTATTCATTTGGAACAACAAACAGCTACAGTATAATATATTAATTACAAAAGAGATAACATATGAAATAAATGCAATATTGTAGCCCACAGCGCTGTTCACAGATAAGCAGTAGGATAATTAGAATTTGAATAAGCACTAGGATTAAGAGTATACAATATAAATAACTTAACAACTATGTTTTAAGGCGTTACACATCACAAATTTCTTTAAGCACCATTTCTTCAAATCTATTTGGTGAACATGCAAAAATATCTATGTGTTCTAGATTGTTGTTATAGTTATTGACCATCCTGCGAACTGGTGAGCGCAAACCGGAGTTGGTTTGGTAAGTGCCAACTGAGAATAGTTTACCGGCGCGCACCTTCCGCTTGTGTATGGTCCTAGGAACTACATAGCACAACATATTGGAGAGCTCAATACAGTCAAATTTGTTTTGCACAATATTATACAGATTGATGGCATCCAGATATTCACGTCTACTAGTCAATGTTGCAAGCTTATACCTCTTAAGTAAATCTTGATAAGGTAGATAGTACCCGAAGCATCTGTAATGCATTGCACGTAGAAACCTGTACTGAACACACTCAACCATCTCAATATATTTATTGTAGTATGGGTTCCAGACGGAAACAGCGTACTCCAATTGAGAGCGTATTAAGGACTTATACAAACAGATGTAAGAAGTTGTCTTTTTAAAATCTGGCGTGGAGCGCATTACAAAACCGTACATTTGATATGCCTTATTGACGATTTTTTCTATATGCAGATCTAAACAAAGCTTGCAGTCAAGCAGCACGCCGAGATCGCGAATATAGTTGACTTTAGTGAGAGGAGCATCACACAAAGTGTATGTGTAGTTAATTGTATGTTTGTTTTTGGTGAAGCATAAGAAGTTACATTTTGGTATACTGAGCTGTAGTTTGTTTACCTGGCAATTGTTTGATAGCCGATTTAAATCTTGTTGAAGCAAGTGACAGTCATTATAGTCTCGTATTGCTCTATATACCTTAAGGTCGTCTGCATAAAGAAGAAACTTTGTGTTGGGAAAGCATTGATTGATGTCATTGATATATAGAGTGAACAGAAGGGGGCCAAGGATTGAGCCCTGAGCCACGCCAGATGTGACATGCGCGGTTTGAGATTGGTATCCGTTAACTACGACTCTTTGAGATCGGTTGGTTATGTACGAGGCAAACCATCTCAATAAGTTACCACGAATTCCGTTGAATGCTAATTTGTTTAAAAGTATTTCATGGTCCACTTTGTCAAATGCTTTACGAAAGTCTGTGTAAACTGTGTCTACTTGTATACGTTTGTCAAAGTTGTCAAACAGAAAACTTGAGAATAGCAGTAGATTAGTGTTGGTGGACCGCCGTTTGACGAAGCCGTGCTGTTGTTGGATTATAACGCTATGCAGTGATGGGTAGATTTTGTTATGCACTAGCCGTTCTAGAACTTTCGATAAGGTAGACAAGATGGAGATTGGGCGATAGTTTTCGACGCTACGTTTGGACCCGTTTTTGTGGACGGGCACAATATAAGCCTGCTTCCATTGTTTGGGAACAACACCTTCAGATAAACATTTGTTAAAAATTATTGCTAGCGGCCTATATAATGAAGATGCCGTGTTCTTAAGGAAATAAGGCGAGAGCCCGTCTGGTCCAGGGCAAAATCAAAATCAAAATCAAATCAAAATCAAAATCTTTTATTCAAAATTGGCTGGTAAACAGCTCTTTCTGAACGTTAAATTTTACAATAGACAGTCCCCCAAAAAGCCCAACCCTTCACTGCTTCCTATGTGTTTTCGCTAGGAAGAAGAAGCAGCGCAACAAACTCCCTAGCAACACAGTACTGTCTGCGTATTTAAATAAGAAGTTATACATTATAATCAAAAAATAATAATATCACATTTCAGTTAACATGATAGCTATCACACAACCTATTGCCATTTATTTAGTTACGTACCTACTTAAGACTTGAAAATTGAGAATAATGACTAACACTTAGCCTCCAAAACAAAATGACAAGTAGGGTGTAACCGCACACATGTTAAATATCATGTTGTTATGTAATCACTGCTCAGTCAAATCACGTTACAATGCATTAATTAGGTAGGTACCAAAACAATTGGAACAAATTGCAAATAAACTCATAAATCAGCAAGTCAAAAGCTGTATCCTGTCCAGCAGATCGACCAGTCACCACAGGCAGCACCCGTTCACGAGTATAACGCAATGATCAGCCATCACCCTCCTCAACCATATTAGAGGGAAGTGGGTGACCCGACCACCGACGCTACCGCCTGCAGTGACAGTACAGTGAGCATGACGAACCTACTTTCCAAGACAAGCCATTTGAACTTACATTAGACTAAAATAAATCTATCCGACATTATTAACGCACTATAACATATCTAAAAGAGCAGAACGTCAACAAATAAACGCATAATTGAATTAAAAAATGTCAAAGTGTATATAAAAATTAAATATGTTTAGGGATTGAAGTTCCTTCATGACGCTTGGTTCTGTGAAAGCGACATCGGATATTGCGACTTCATGTAGTGCATTATCAATGGGCGGCTTCCATTGAGACAACGTAGAGGATGCTGGTTCATATACTGAGAGGAAAAAATCGGAAAACATGTTACAGATTGTGTTTGGATCATTCGAATCAACATTTTTATATTGTAATTTAGCTGGTATGCCGGGTTTATCTTTGCGGTTCGAAATATATGTCCAGAAGCGCTTTATGTCTTTGCTGAGGTTATCCTCCACAGTTGTGATATATGCACTGAAACACTTTTTGCATATATGACACAGTCACTTAGAAACGATTTTAAATAAACTATCTTTTGGTTTTCTATTTTATATTATAAACCTTGCAATACAAAAACGCATGATACAAACCTTCGGTGCACCAGTATGACTCACATTTCTGGGGTTTTACAAATTAAATTACCTATAAGAATATTAATATAAACTCCACCTCCAACTTTTACATGATAAAGTCACTGCACACATACATATATACCGCGCGTATTTAAACATAACTTTTACAAACGTTGGTCCGTCCGTGCTCTGTTTTTATCCCTTTTTAATGAACTTAATAATTCAAGTAAGAATGTCAGGTCCTGTATGTATATGTATATCAACCCTCTATAGCACACACTTGCTGCTTCGTTTTAATTAGCCTCGCACATTGTGACTTCTAACCGTCGTTGCTCTCAACGAACGCTGCGAGAATAAAAAATATAAGTTTAATAACTATAACCCGACTGCGTAATAAATGAGGTTTAAAAAGGACTAAACAAGAAAATAACTCATCATGTCAGTCTAGAGACGTCCACTGCTGGACATAGGCCTCCCCCAAGGTTCACACACAGACCGATTTTGAGCCGCCCGCATCCAACCGCTTCCCGTGATCTTAACCATATCGTCGGTCCACCTTGCGGGGGAGTCCTAACCCTGCTGCGTCGTCCGGTACGTGGTCCCCACTCCAGAACCCGCCTGCCTCAACGGCCATCGGTTCTTCGCGCTATGTGCCCTGCCCATTGCCACTTCAGCCTGGCTATTTGGAGAGCTATGTCGGTGACTTCGGTTCTCCTGCGGATTTTCTCATTTATGATTCGATCTCGCAGGGAAACTGCTAGCATAGCTCTCTCCGAAAATAGAAAGAAAGAAAACATATTTATTTTGTTACGAACATACGAAATAATTAAATTTTTTAGCACACATAACAGGTTTTTAAGTGACAGAATTGGCCTCCAACTCAGCGTAGTGCCATCTAGTTCAAATAGATGGCGCTGATATTCTGTTGGTACCATTTTATCTTAATTACTAATAAATAAATAAATATATATTGTTTCTTTTTTTTACCCCGGCCGGTCGTTTCACATTTGCACAAAGAGGAACACATTTATAAACCGACAAGGCTTATTGTTTACACTTCTAAAATTGTGACACTTGACACATAGGAAATTAAAGGTAAGCCCAGAGAAGGCAGAGAACATGTTATATTCCATTTCACACACGAAGGCGCTGGTGACATAATTTCATCTCCGTACTCCGTAAAATAGCTCATTCAGATATAAATCCAGAAAAGTATGAGTACGGAAATGCTCTAGCTAGAGCCGTGGTTAAAACTTTTAAGCGCATAAGCCGAAATTCGGCATGTATGTTTCTTGGAGATCGTAGCTGCGGAGATTTTCCGTACTCATACTTTTCTGGAAGCAGCAGAAAACGTTAATTTATAAAATAATATGCGAGTGGAGCTGCAGGCATCCTCTAGCGATCTAGCTGTATATCAAATGTATAAATAACTTTATAGTTCTCTATACCGCAAGTGGCGGATCTTGTTCCGCGTCGGATTGATCCCTCAATAAATGAATCGAGAACTAATCAAGCGTGATGCCCTCCCTCCCAAAAGTAGAGAGGGTTTGAGAGCAGAGGGGGAGGGAGGGGTTGTCTGACGACCCAGTCCTTCTGAGGCGTCTAATTGTCGCGTTCAGATTTGTACGACACTGTTGCACGCGCTACGAACTGTTGTGACTTGGAACTTAGACTTATGTATACGAAATATATAAATATATTTATGCTGTTTTTGCGAAAATGTTAATTATCGCTCGCTTAATAATGTGCCTGGTAGATGGCAATAAGCTCGCCCCTTATTACATTGGGACCGAAACATAATTGGCGAAGTGGGGGTGTGTAATACACCTCGGCGTACCCCTCAGGGCATAAAGGCGTGAAGTTTGTAAGGTTTCGCCTGTGTGCGTATCGGTTATCGCGGCAAATGATAGCTTTTTGCTACAGAGTTTTTGTTAACATAATCATTTTATACCAACTAAACTAATAATTGAAACGGATCCTGGATGGGAATCAAAGCCACGACCACTTACTTAGCAGTTAGGCTCAAGCGTTCTCTAACTAATTAAACAAGTTGTCTTTGAAGAAAAAAAATATATAAATATATATTTAAGAGAATATTTATGCAGGACAAGAGAAACCTAGTAGTAGTGTTTAAAACGTAGAGATTTGAATATAAATTGTACATTTGTAATACGTACTGTCCGACAAATGCCGGCTGAGATCTATTCGTAGTACTGCGGCCGAGCCTCTCTGTGTTAAGCTAGATTGCGACAGATTGAGTCGTTTTGTACTGGACTAATTGTGTGCGTATGTGTGATAGTAGTCTCTAAAGGTTCAACCACGATTGATAGAAGTTGAAATCCATGCTCATAATATATATATGCGACGTTTGTCATTCTTACACCAAAAAACCATAGCTTTTCCGAAACTTTGCAGTGATGTGGCTTATACTTGGCGGCAGAATACCTGATACTGTCGTGGTACATATCTGGTCGGGCCCCGCAATAAGGGGCTTGTTTTCTGTGTCAACCATCAACTTGTATGACGTTTATAAATTGCACACTTAAAGAAGGTTAAATCTGTAAAAACGTCAGCCTTTTCATTCGGATGGGAGAAATTTCGGTGAGTATTCGGAACAGAAATCGAACATAGTCTCTCGCAATCGGCTACACACTTTCACCACAGAGCATTCAAGGATAATTCAAAAGTTTAGAAATGTTTTAACTAGCGAGAAATATCTTCAATCTAGTCATGTGGTGTAGCTAAGTCGCCGGAGTTAAATTAGTTTCATAATTGTACATTTATGATACAAATGTTCCTTTTATAGGCAGGCGTAGTAGAGTCATTTTACACAATTAGAAGTATTATTTCGTGTAACAGTTATCAGATTAGCCGTATCGTGGTAAATAGTACTAGGGTGGCTGTCGTTAACTCAGTAGAACATGTATGTATTGTACAGTTGAGGTTATAGCAGTTTAAGTTACATTAACTTTTTAATTTTATATATAATACGGAGGCAAAGACATTCTAGCACGTTACATATATTTATTTTACAGTTTAGCGAGAGTTAAAAAACAGTTGAAGTAAGTCGAAAATCGAGCGGCGAGGTTGTTTTGCAAATCTGATGTTCATATGCGTCACATTGTGACGAAACTGAATAAAGATGTCCTTGACTTTAGTATCTGATGTGTGTATGTGTTGACAGGCTATTATTATTACATACAATGCTATTTTATTATATAAGCTAATGAATTTATACTAAATCAAATAAAGAAAACAGCGACAGCTGAGTGGAGAGACCGACAGTCTCCACTCAGCTGTCGCCACTGCTACGCAGTGGTTCTCGGGTTCGATTCCACGGCACGCACCAATGACTTTTCTAGGTTAAGTGCATATTAAATTTTTAATTATCGCTTGCTTATCGGTGAAGGAAAACATCGTGAGAAACCTGCACGTCTAAAAGTTCTCCATAATATTCTCGAAAGACATGTGAAGTCCCCTTCTCATAGTGAGAAAAGGCGCGTACCCAGCAGGGACAGTATAAGGGGCTGATAAAGATGATGATGAAATCAAATAAATTTATTTTTCACAGAGTTGTAATGAAGTGCTAAGGTAAAAGTTTTGAAGAACGATGTTATGAGCTTGATATTCGATAAACACGATATGAACTTTGATATCGTAAAGATAATCATGTAAGGCTTCCCCATATTAATTCAAAAACAATATAATTTAGGTACTCCGATTATACGAAATAAGTGGTCATACACTCGCTTTTATATAACCGAAAATATTTTTCATTATTGATTGTTTAGATCCGTATTTTATTTTATTTATTTATAGACTCACGCCTGTATCCCCGAAGGGGTAGGCAGAGGCGTAATATTACACCCACATTTCGCCATGAATTTCGTGAGCCTATTGCCGTTACCGGTCACATCAACAGACGTCGTGCTGCTACTGAGAATTCGGAAAAACCCAGTGACACTTTTTCCTGACCCGAGAATCGAACCCGAGACCTCCGATCAGCAGTCACATTCGCTATCCACTGGACTATAGATTGTTTAGATCAATATACGGTATCTAAACAATCGATAATGGAATATATTATCGTGAAGCAGAAGTCTTTAAGTCTTTTTATCAAATGTCACAAAGAACACCTATTCCCAAAATAAAATAAATGTAAATAACACAAACTGTTGTCTCGTATGGGTATAGAACCCACAACACTCAGCACAGTGCCCAGCGACGAATCAGCCGCTTTAACCGCCACGTTATCTGTGCAATAATCTTTATTTCTTTTGCTGCTTTCAAACCGAAAAAGCAGCAGCATTTTCACCATACTGCGCTACTTGCTTGATTTGTAGCGCTCATAGCGAGACATGGCGTGCGTGACAGATCGGCAAAGATAAGCAACGCTGGCACAGGTCTCCACTTGAATGGGTGACCGCGTGTGGCATTTACATCTGAGCGCTACCGTGCTTCGGAGGGCACGTAAAGCTGTCGGTCCCGGTTCTTGTCTCAGGATAAGAATTGTTAGGCCGCGTCGGAGGCCTTCGAGCGTTTCGTATCAATTTTGAATTTAACTTTTATCTTCAAGTTAAATTCAAAATTGAAACGGAAAGGTTTATGAGGTGGTGAAATTAAAAATGAAATGAAATGAAAAAGCATTTATTTTTATAATATACACACAACAGTATGACAATTTAACAATTTGTGACACAGTTTTTAGCCAAGAGGTATATTATAAAAATGAGATAACCATTCAGGCTTATGTTGGTTGAGGTATAAACCTCAAACCAACCCTGATATTAGTTGGTAACCCCAAGTGACGATCACAGAAATCAACATTCTTATACATACACAAAAACATGCAAAAATTTATACACTTTAAATATGGAATTACATTCATAGCTAAATATAAAAAATCTACCTAACAATAAGGGAAAAATAATAATAAGAACATCAAATACCTATCTCAAACGCTTGTTGCAACAGCTAGGCGAACCGGTTTTAAGGCAGTTTGTCGCGCATTATTGCATTCTGCTTGCGCCCACAATGGCATCTCATTCGTCCGATTATGCAATTGCGAGCGACACGCTCGGCATCACTTAGGCACCGCGCTGCCCGAGAACGGCCGTCGCGCGACCAGAGTATAATACATTTTAACAATAAACTCTATGTGTTATGATTACGGCGGCAAAACCGCCGTATAAAAAATATAACATAAGATATCATACAATATAAGCGAAGTACAATGGGCGGCCTTTTCGCTTATAGCGATCTCTACCAGGCAACCTTTGGATAGCAATATTATTGGTCGGAAAATAGCGATAGTTGTAGGTGTAACAGTTATAATACTTATAACACATATGGTATGGCATGCAACCACACCGTGGGGTAAGAAAAATATAGAAAGAGTATGTTGGGGTTGAGAGATTAGATTGAGAGTGACAGGGGACAGAGTGAATACGGGAGTAAAGGATAAACATGCGTGAAATGGAGTCTCTTACCTGATTTTGCTGGTCTTCCAGGTGCCCTGATTTGCTCTGTTCTTGTAACATTCCACGAAGTTCTCCGCTACGAAGCCGGCCAGCTGACGATAGGTACTTGTCACGTGTTTTCAAAGAGTCCATTCACACGCACGATATCCAACACAGTCGATGAAATCACAATATATTATTAGAAAAGGGGGTTTTAAATACTATTGTAACGGATGGATTACAATGATAGCGGTAAAAAATCCCGAAATTCACAATTATCAGTTAGAAGCGAGTTTTTAAGATCGCGAGCA
This sequence comes from Euclidia mi, assembly GCA_944739405.2. Taxonomy (NCBI): domain Eukaryota; kingdom Metazoa; phylum Arthropoda; class Insecta; order Lepidoptera; family Erebidae; genus Euclidia; species Euclidia mi. The sequence continues at coordinate 44,748,955 of OX123206.2, read as the reverse complement.
CTCGACGATTCGACATGAAGTTCGGTCGTAGTTCGAAGTGAATATATCCAAACACGCATGCCATATGCTGTTTATCAAATCAGAGATTAAGTAATGAATTTTACAGCTATAAGAAATTACTCTCAATCCTTCCATGTGGAAAAATCCTAAATTGGATTATAAGCCGATAAATATCAATTAAAAGTGTGAGCTCGCCTCACCAACATAGTTATCTTATACATAGATATATATTAATACGAGACTAATAACAACTGGGCGTTTGTATTGTTAATAACCACTTGGAAAGAGATGTGAAGTTCATGAAGTCTAGTCTATACTCATACCTATGCAGCATTGCGAGGCGATGCCACATAAAATCACAAAGTCAGAGTCAAAATGCTTTATTCATTTAAATCACAAAGTGACACTTATGAATGCCATATTTAAAACATTATTACTTTTTCTACATTTACATTTACTGCCACGTTCGCAAAGCATCAATATCTAATCTAATACTAATATATAAAGCTAAAGAGTTTGTTAGTTTGTTTGCTTGAACGCGCTAATGTGAAGAAGTACTGTTTCGATTTGAAAATTCTTATAGTGTTAGATAGCCCATTTATCGAGCAAGGCTATAGGCTATATACCACCACGCTATGAGCCATGGGAGCGGAGCAGAAACCTTTTATATTACGCGGGTGTAACCGCCACTAGCGTTATTAACTGACTAAACAAAAAAAACGCACAACCGGGACTTCTGGATGCAAGAAGCTGAATTTTGGCATGTATGTTCCTTGGAGACCGTAGGAGTCTACAAAGAAGAGATTTGTCGAAATTCCAAAAAGGATATCACGTTATTACTGCTGAACATTATAAGAAATTTAAAAAAAATGCGCATCAAGTAAGCGATTAGATATTGAACTAAATCGTAGCTGTCTTCACTCTGAAATAGACATTTAAATAAGTAGATGTATTTTACCTCCACTGGCAGTGGCTTTCTCAAACCACTGCAAAATTCATGGAGGCAAATCGTTCACTTATCGCTATATTACTGTGTAGTTCATAGTGTGACGTCTTAGCTGCCTGTGTGCGTGCGTGAGTAGCTGTGTATGTGTGTGTGTTCGGCCGCTAAGCGCGGCGCGAGTGCGAGGCTGCCACCTGTTGCGTCTGATTAAATAATTAACTATCTTTCTCGATTTACCACACTGCGCCGCAGTTACAGTCACTCCATTACAATAGACTTGTATTAATGAATATATTTTATACTTGCTTTCGCTTAGGCTTCGGTCGTGAGATTTGTCAATAAAAATGTCGTTATCATTATCTTTGAGTTTGTAACACTGCAGCTACATACATATATATAAAAGCTGGCATTATCATCAGCCTCAATCTTTCCCACAACTGGGCACATGCCCTTCAATCAACCTTCCCATGAGGACATGGGAAGGTTTAAGTCATAGTCTATCTTGCTGGCCAAGTGCGGGATGGCAGACTGGAGCACGTATAGAGATCTGACAAACGCGCCATGAAAGCTTCTGTCTGATCTGTCAGATCTGGACAAGCCTTCACATGTCTTCTGAGGACATTATAGAGAACTCTCAGAAAGATTTCATCAAGATGTTAACGTACACCGCTAAGGAACCTATAATTAAAATCATACATGACTTGGAAAAGTCGCACAACTGCGTGCCGAATTCAAGTCCCCCTGCGGAGCAATCTGGTTTGTTCACTAGGCTATCGCTGCAACAACAGACATGTTACATATTTTTCTAAATATTAAAAATCATCTCAAGTACAGTGAGACGCTGCAGCATGTAAGTGTCGTGTCTCACTTACATCAGTTCGGTCGTTTGACAGCGAGAGAGGAAATCGACTGCTAAGCAGCAGATATTTGTGTGTGAAGTATAAGGCCGGATATATGGAGTTGGTGTATTGACACATGTAACTGCTTAAATTTATGTTAGTATCTTGGAGGTACTGCTGATTCTCTACATAGCCATTCACAATTATTTTTATTTGGAAAATATTCTATTTTGGTCGGTTCAGTAAATGCGTAACAAATAAACAAACAAACGTAGGTATGTAGATGAATTATAACAATTAGTAAAGACCACGTTTCAAATAATAAATTATCGTTCTTTTATATTTTATTTTTTTATAGACTCACGCCTGTATCCCCGAAGGGGTGGGCAGAGGTTTAATATTACACCCACATTTCGCCATAAATTTTTTGGTACCACGTAATAGGGTGTGAGCCTATTGCCGTTACCGGGCACATCACCAGACTCCGTGCTGCTACTGAGAATTTGGAAAAACCCAGTAACACTTTTGCCCGACCCGGGAATCAAACCCGGACCCACGGAGGCAGGCGTTCTTTTTATATTTATCTAAAAGTGAGATACTACTACAACATTATCTACACCAAAAATACAAAATAAATAAAAGCTTTTAAAGTGAATTAGTGTTCTTTTATTTTTCATGTGAAAGCATTTTTGTAACATTAAAGCTTACTTAATAAGCAAATAGCTCATATTTTCCTGTTGTTTACAATAATATTACATTCATCATTATTAATCATCAACATCGCCCTAGTGTTATCCCGGTAACATCTAACCAAAAATGATAGAATATCAGTTTTTCCACATAGGAACTGCTGTCTGATCTCCGCAACCCAATGGGATAGCGACATTCCATGGCTTAGACCATTATCAGTTTATTGATTTCCCCGTAACGACTTTCAAAGATCTTCATGAAAGCCGGGACTGAAGGTTTAACGCGCTCTAAGAGTTACGGGGTACGCGATAAGTAACTATTTAATACGCATTTAACTGCGAAAAGTCTTTCGTGCACGCTTTGGTCACTCATTTTACCATTTGGAAGCGTATATTTTTTAAACGATTGACTTTGAGAAATAATGGTTTTAGGAAGCTCAATGTAATTTTTAAAAACTCATCAATACATATCCCGTATAAACATTTTTCATGTCAGTTCCATGTACTGCCTTTTTTAATTTTATTTTATTAATATATTTCTTTACATATCGTGAAGCGGTTCACAAAATACATCTACTTACCAATTTTCAAATCTGTAGTCTCAATAGCTTTGGCATAAAGTGGTTGTGACATACGGATAGACAGACAGACATAGCGAATCTATAAGGATGTCGTTTTTGTAATTTTTGGTAATGGAATCCTAAAAAGCAGATATTACAGCAGCATCATCATCATCAGCCCTATATACTGTCCCACGGCTGGGCATGGGCCTCTTCTGACTACGAGAAGGGTGTAAGGCCATAGTCCACCACGCTGGCCAAGTGCGGGTTGACAGACTTCACATGTCTTTCGAGAAAATTATCAAGAACTCTCAGACATGCAGGTTTCCTCACGATGTTTTCTTCACCGATAAGCAAGTGATAATTAACAACTTAATACGCACTTAACTTCGGAAAGTCATTGGGGCGTGCCGTGGATTCGAACTCGAGGCCCTCAGTTTAGCAGTCTGTCGAACTCTCCACTCGGCTATCGCTGCTTCATTGGGATTGGGCTACTTCTGCAGCTACAGCAGCATATTTACTCAAAGTGACTATTTATTTTGAAACAAATTACGAGGTTTTAAAGCCTAGCTTAGAAACAGAGTAGAGTGAAGTGTGATTGCGGTTTCTAGCATCAAATGTGCTAGAAATACACTATTAGGTACCTTGCTTTAACAAAGTTATTACATAATAAAATAATTAATATAATTGAACAATGTTTATCTTTACAACAGTCGTTTACAATATTTCATCACTAAATTACCGTATAAAAATGATAACGGAAATTAAAACAATTACCAACGCATATAATATTCCACAGACTTTACATAACAATGGAACAAGACTTTCAAAGCGCAGATCCTTTTACAATTTTAAATACAAATTTCATTTCCAACATTAATTTTAAACACAGGCAGAGTTTTGGGACACAAGCAACAATAGCATTGCTTTGCTAATGAGTAATTAAAACGTTGACTCAGGAGGAGCACGTTAAAACATAAGTATGTTTGTATTCAACCTGTCTGTGTTTACGTGTTGTAACATTCATTTAAATGAACGTGAAATACTATTTGCTATGGAACAAGTGTTTATATTTTTTTTTGAGCCTAGTCTAAGAAAAGTGAATCCTTTTGGCCTCATTGGAAAGAAGAAGGAAAGAGGTTTTTCCACCGTATACGACATGGTGAATTTATCAAACTTGAAGGCAAAATGAAAGGAGACGAATTATAATGGTCATATCGTAAAAGGATGTCGAGATGTCAAGGATGTCAAGAACTCTTTAATTACAAATAAGTATATGTTTTATTTTTCGGTTAAGTGCGTGGCTAAAGTTGATGTCAGAGTTTTCGAACTACCCGGATCCCTCTGACATTGCTTATTAATTGATATATTGAAGCAGAAACCGGTACTGATGGCTTTAGATTCAGTCTGAACCGGCGAATAAAGCCATTCCTCTTCCGAATTTGCCAATTTGAGTTAAAAGAAGACCCCTTTCAGTATCTTAAATTCCTCTAATATCGTTAATATTTATATTTTCACTTGGTTCGCAAATTAAGTTTAGTGAAGAGTTGCATAAATTCACACAGAGTCTGCAAAGTTGCGTCGGTCAGACGCGGCGGCGGCGACAGGTAATACGATTAGCACAGAGCTCTCTTTAGATTCCAACTCGGATTTTTCTCTGTTTTAGAGTTATGGAACTTTTATGTACAATACGGTACTTTTTATTACCAGCTTTTAAACTTTTAACTTGCAAACTAAATTTTACCCTCTTCCTATTCTGATTGGGCTGAAATTTAGACTAGACTTTTATGATTATATAAAGGTTGTTCGCAGCTACACCCGCACATCCCCACGATGTCGTGGCAATTTCGGGCACCCATTCTTAAGCCACCCTTACGGGCCAAGGAACGTAGGTATATGCCAAATTTTAGCTTGCGCCTAATAGTTTTGGTTGTAGCTTGTCTATCCGTCAGTCAGTAACGCAAGGAAGAAATACATACATATATACAGATAATTTAGTATTGTTGTACGTTTAGTTTATTGATTTCCCCATAACGACTTTCAAAGATCTTCATGAAAGTCGGGACTGAAGGTTTAACGCGCACTCCGAGTCACGGGACAAGCAACATTAACTATTTCATACGCATTTAACTGCGAAAAGTCTTTGGTGCACGCTTTGGTCACTCATTCTACCATTTGATAGCGTATATTTTTGAAACGGTTGACTTTGATAAATAATGGTTTTAGAAAGTTCAATGTAATTTTTAAAAACTTACCAATAGGTACCCCGTATAATCATTTTTCATGTTAGTTCCATGTATGGAGAGCCTTTTTTAATTTTATTTTATTAATATATACATATCGTGAAGCGGTTCACAAAATACATCTACTTACCAATTTTCAAATCTGTAGTCTCAATAGCTTTGGCATAAAGTGGTTGTGACATGCGGATAGACAGACAGACATGGCGAATCTATAAGAGTGCCGTTTTTGTGATTTTTGGTAATGGAATCCTAAAAAGCAGATATTACAGCAGCATCATAATCATCAGCCCTATATACTGTCCCACGGCTGGGCACGGGCATCTTCTGACTACGAGAAGGGTGTAAGGCCATAGTCCAGCACGCTGGCCAAGTGCGGGTTGACAGACTTCACATGTCTTTCGAGAACATTTTGGAGAACTCTCAGACATGCAGGTTTCCTCACGATGTTTTCTTCACTGATAAGCAAGCGATAATTAACAACTTAATACGCACTTAACTTCGGAAAGTCATTGGTGCGTGCCGTGGATTCGAACCCGAGGCCCTCAGTTTAGCAGTCTGTCGGTCTCTCCACGATGTCTGTCGATCTCTCCACTCGGCTATCGCTGCTTCATTGGGATTGGGCTAGTGGACCAGTGGACTCCGAAATGCTGTAGAGGCATTTTATGTCATAGTGGACCATTCGTATGTTTGCAGGATATAGTTACAAATTATACTTACGTAGTTAGTTGCACGAGGCTAATAGAATACAGTGCGATTAAGTTCTCAGATGTAGCTCCGTGCTGCCATCTGTGGGATCGTACCGACAGTCTCCGAGGTTACTTTCACGTGCACGTAGTTACAACTGCATACAATTAATCTAACCCGTTTACTCTGTGGCAGATGGAATTAGCTTCAGGACAGCTATTACTATATTTGAACGGATTGCACTAGTCATATATATGTTTTAGTGGTCGCGTTGCTGCTACAAGGCCTGCTGTATCGTGGGTTCGATTCTCATGTAAGGAAAATATTTTATATATTACAAAAATTACCTGAAAAGTGAATTGTTTTATATTTCAGTATTACACAGCTTGCCACAGTCCACTGTTGCACGTAGGCCTCTCCCAATTCGAGTAATTTGCTTTATTGGAGGAAAATGTTTAAAGTTATTCAGGGCTGCTGTCTGACAAATGCAAGAAAAAACACAGAGGTCTTAATAATATTCTTACAAAATCTTCAAAGTAGAAACACCTTTAGAGTGAAATATGATGTGCCGTTTCTAGTAACAAATGTGCTAGAAATACACTATTACCTTGTTTTTACAAAGTTATGACATAATAAAATAGTTTATATAATTGAACAATGTTTACCTTTACAACAGTCGTTTATAATATTTAATCACTAAATTACCGTATAAAAATTTAAACGGAAATTAAAACAATTGCCAACGCATATAATATGCCCCAGACTTAACATAACAATGGGACAAGACTTTCAAAGCGCAGATCCTTTTATTACATTTTTAAATACAAATTTCATTCCAGCATTAATTTTAAACACAGGAAGAGTTTTGCTACACAAGCATTGCTTTGCTAACGACTAATTAAAACGTTGTCGACTCAGGGACTCAGGAAGAGCACGTTTAAACATAAGTATGTTTGTATTCAACCTGTCAAGATGGAGGTATACTATTTGTTTTGGAACAAGTGTTTATATTTTTCTTGAGCCTAGTCTAAGAAAAGCGAATCCTTTTGGCCTCATTGGAAAGATGTTTTCGACCTTATACGACATGGTGAATGTATCAAACTGGAAGGCAAAATGGAAGGAGACGAAGAGGTCAGCCCAGGAGACCCTAATTATAATGGTCATGTCGTATAAGGATATTAAGATACTGACCGAAGATCAATATATAATTATGACTTCGACAAGAGCAAAGCTCTTTAACTAAAAATAAGTATACATTTTATTTTTCGGTTAAGTGCGTGGCTAACGTTGATGTCGGAGTTTTCGAACTACCCGGATCCCTCTGACATTGCTTAATAATTTATATATTGAAGCAAAACCCGGTACCGATGGCTTTAGATTCCATCTGAACCGGTGAACAAACCCATTCCTCTTCCGAATTTGCCAATTTGATTTAAAAGAAGAACCCTTTCAGTAACTTAGATTCCTCTAACATCGTTAACATTTATATTTTCACTTTGCTCGCAAATTAAGTTTAGTGAAGAGTTGTATAAATTCGCACAGAGTCTGCAAAGTTGCGTCGGTCAGACGCGGCGGCGGCGACAGGTAATACGATTAGCACAGAGCTCTCTTTAAATTCCAACTCGGAGTTTTCTCTGTTTTAGAGTTATAGAACTTTTATGTAAAATACGGTACTTTTTATTACCAGCTTTTAAACTTTTAACTTGCAAACTAAATTTGGCCCTCTTCCTATTCTGATTGGGCTGAAATTTAGAGTAAACTTTTATAATTATATAGAGGTTGTTCGCAGCTACACCCGCACATTCCCACGATGTCGTGGCAATTTCGGGCACCCATTCTTAAGCCACCCTAACGGTCCAAGGAACGTATATGCCAAATTTTAGCTTGCGCCTAATAGTTTTGGCTGTAGCTTGTCTGTCAGTCAGTCAGTAACGCAAGGATTTTATATTTACAGATATTTAAGTACTGTTCTTAATCCAAAATAGCCGGCGCAATTAAATGGCGATTCACATACTTTTGTGCAACTCATCTAATAATGAAATTTTTATTTATAGCCTCACGTCTGTATCCCCGAAGGGGTAGGCAGAGGTGTCATAATAATAATATGGTCAGCAAAAATGAAAGAACTTATCTTGTACTTGATAAGATAATGTTAAATTTCAAATCTGAATGGCTACATTGATTTCAGGTCTTTTTGTGTTTTGAGTGGATCCCTGGTTGGCTTAGATTTAATTTAGTGATAAGTAGTGTTGTGATCAAGTGCAACAATAAATCCTATTTGTAACCGACATGTGTATTAAAACTTTCCTAAGTCTGCTACTGCAAATGACCTGACAATTTAAGTGAAGTAATAAATAAGTACAGGTTTCAATCATGTTGTATTTTCACTGCATACCTACAGAGAGCGACAGCTAAAATTGGCACTATTTTGAAAATAAATGTTGTTTAACTCAATAAGCTTACAATCACTGCAATCCTATTGTAATTAGTACCGACACAGCGCGACAGTAAACCACACTTTATTTCTTCATGCACAATATACAGTTACAGTACATAAGGTGGACTTAATGCCGTAAGGCATTATCTACCAGTCGGACCTTTTGGTGGTGCAGAGACAAGCAAGGTAGGTGCATTATATATAGAGATAATTATCACAGATATATCAAATGTAATATAAGTAAATTGAATATTATACTATAAATAAAATAAATATAAAATAAATAAATGAGTATATTACTATATACATACATAATAATACATATTGCATAAACTACACACATACTCCATAAATACATACAAAATATATAATTATATTATATTATATAACTAGAACTGATGAAAACAATGTGCAGATTCCTTCAATCTCTCAGAAAGGAGTTGTCGAACTTTCAATTTGAATGCGAACCGGCTAGCAGACATTCTGATTTCAGGAGGGAGCCTATTCCATAGCAAGATAGCTTGAACAATGAAGGAAGAGCCTATAAAGTCTGAAGTATGAGTGGGACACTGAAGAAGAAGATTGTGAGAGGAGCGAAGGTCTTTCTCATGTGTAGAAGATAGATATTGAAAGTAAGAAATCAAGTAGGAAGGGGGAGAAGGGGATTTAAGTAAAGAAAAGAGTGTAGTGAGAGCACGCAAACTCCGGCGTTGACGAATGGGTAACCATTTAAATTCGGAACGAAAGGTAGATACGTGATCATACTTGCGAAGATTGTAGATGAATCGAATGCAGTTATTGAGAAGGCGGTCATACTTATTGAGATATTCTGCATTCAGGTCATAATAATACATATCACCATAGTCGATTAAAGGAAATATTAAGGCCTGCACAAGCATTGTCTTAGAGGCGGTATAAAGCTCGAAGGGTACCGGTGACTCTCTGACTGACGTCAGTGACCTGGGTCTGCCAGTCGAGAGTGGAATCTATGTGTAGTCCTAGATCTTTAACTGTTGTACTGAATGGAATTTTCAGTCCGTTAAACATGATTGGTGGCAAAGTTGAAAGGTCTAATCTGGGTATCATGCGTTTACTACCTACAATCATGGCCTGACATTTAGTAGGATTGACGTCAAGACCAAAGTCGTTGCACCATGTCAGAATCGCCGAAAGGTCTCTATTTACATCCCCTATGGCCATTGACACATCTTTCACTCTCGCCTGGGAGTAAAGCTGCAAATCGTCGGCATAAAGATGGTACGCACATCGAAGGTTAGGTGTCAGGCAGTTTATAAAAACTGAAAATAATAACGGAGAAAGTATGCCACCTTGAGGAACACCAGAGTTTATGTCACGCCAACTCGATAAACAATCATCACTGTGGACCGACTGCTGGCGCACCTGAAGATACGACGAGAACCATTCCAGAGAACCAGGTGAGATCATTAGATGGGAGAGGATCGATAGAAGGATATCGTGACTGACGGTATTAAAGGCGTTCGAAAAGTCGACCAAGGCCAATACTGTGACCTTAGTGTTCTCCATGCCCGCCCTAATATCGCCAGTCACTTTAAGGAGAGCGGAGGTAGTGCTGTGTCCTGGTCTGAAGCCAGATTGATATGGACTAAGTAGGTTGTTTTGATACACAAAACTGGACAGTTGCTAATTGACACAGGACTTTAGCACCTTGGATAAGAAGGGAAGTATGGAAATAGGACGGAAATGTTTAGGGAGTGAAGGATTTGTAATTTTGGGAAGTGGGATGACAAAAGCTTTGCGCCATAAGGAAGGGAAGGTTCCATTGGTTATTGAAAAGTTAATAATGTGGGAAATCGGAAGGATGAGGTGATCAAGGATAGGAGTGATCATACGGCGACTGATGCCGTCACATCCAACAGAGTTGGACTTAATGGATAGGATTATCTTTTTGATCTCACCTGGTGTAACTGGAGAAAGAGTTAAAGGATTTATGTCCTGGCAGGGGAGGCCTGCCACGTAATCCACAGTGCGACGCCTGGTTTGGAGATTCAATTGAGTAGAAGTGGAGAAATGTTGGTTTAAATCCTCCAAACCAACCGTCACCCGCGAATCAGTGTGTCCCTGTTTGCCAATACCTAGAGTTCCAAGGAACTTCTAGATATTGGCCGGGGTAGAAGAATTAATATTGTCATGAATATGGCGGCGTTTTGCGTTGCGTACCATCTGATTACAACGATTCCACGTATACATGCTAGACTAGTGATGTCATACATCGTTCGCTGGTTCTCTGACCCCAGACTCGTATTCCTATTCATTACGCAATGAGCTGTCTCTCTTACACCTCATAAAACACTATTTAACTACACTTTACATTGAATTTGAACGCGCATACACGACTGCAAACATTTTTTATGAACTGATTGAAACGTATTGAATGAACATGTAGCTGCTTTATTTAAAGGTTCCATTAGTATCGTAATATATTAATAGAAATATGAGTACTGTGTAAAAGAGTAAAATATATTTGCCCTTTATATCCCGAGTTTGACATCAATTATAAGTACCCTATAATTGTTCAAAAAATTGCGTAAATATTTACGTAGTTGAATATACATTTAGTAGTGGTCATCCCCTGCCTGACATTATTATCTTGAGTTTGGCATCAATTCAAAGTGACTTATATTTCTTTTTAGGCGATCTTTCTTTCTCGTGTGAGTGTGTGGCCAACTCAGGTGTCGGAGTTTTCAGACCGCCCGAAGTCCTCCCACATGGCCTAACGATTATTGTCCTGAACCAAGAACCGGGACCGTCAGCTTAACATGCCCTCCGACGCACGGTAGTGCTCTGATGTAAATGCCAAACACGGTCACCCATCCAAGTGGCGACCTGTGCTAGCGTTGCTTAATTGTTTTTTTTACGTTTCAGCGATATCTATAAAACGAAAGTGCTTAAATTTTTTATGCGCAGTCTATATTTATTCCCTTGTCTGTTCATACGCCATCTTTTAGGTAGAGTTTCATAAAACTTGTAGATTTCGTATTGATCGTTGTAAAAACCAAGGTTTATCCGAAAACTTTTTATGAATAATCAAACATTTGGAAGAGAGAGTCGTAAAACATCTTGTTATTTGTTGAGGGAAGTCTGCGTTAGATTTAATATCGTTGACCGAAATACGTAAAAACGCTAAAGATTGATGAGCCATCAAAATATTTATGAACTAAACATTCATGGCGATTCTTGTGTGACGAAATAACGTAAAGGTAAAGTACTTTATAATGAACTGTTCTAGTGACCTTTTGCCTTGCATGATTTACTAGTGACGACACGTTGCCGTAGCGGAAGTGTAAAGACTGTTACATCGAAGGTTGCGGGTTCGATTTCCGCTCAATTCAAACATTGTGTGCGTGACATGGGTGTTTGTCAGTCTTGGTCTGGGTATTTCTATGAAATATATATGTATTTATAAAAATAAGGTATAAACATATATATATATATATATATGTATCTACTGTCACGTACCTATAGTACAACCTCTGCTTAGTTTGGGACTAGATGGTGTTGTGTATGTGGTAGAATAAAAAACATACTCGAATATTTGTCTACTAGACTTTGCTCCCAGCTCTGTCCGCATGAATGATACTCTTCAGCCTTCCTTAAGAATTACACTCTCCGTTGGTGAAAACCGTAGAAAAATTCGTTAGGTAGTTTTTGAGTTTATAGAGTTCATACAAACAGAAGTGATGGTCGGGACGTTCATTTTATAATAAGTATTATTGTATAAAAATATTTATCTAGTTATCAGGTACATAGTTGTTCGAGTAGTAGGTATTATGACAAAAATTTATAATAGCGATTTTCAATTAATTGTCCCTCGAGGGCAGTAAAGCAGTGATTCAAGGTATGTTTGAAGTAAAGATCTGTTACGAGCTCGAAATCGAAAAACGAATCCAATATAAAACTTTAAGAGCTATGAAAGTATATTTTACGGGTGAAAATAGTCAGTAAAATAAAAGGTATAAACTTATCGATAACTTTACTTTCTAAAGATACGTTCTACATTATGAAAATACAGTTAGATAAGTTAAGTTTAACAGCAAAATCCAATAAAATTGATCTTAAGAACGATAAGGGAATAATAGTTAAACATCCATACGAGTGAGGGTCGGTCTAGACAAAAATACAATAAAGCAAAATACAATACGTTTAATCATTTCAAAAAGGGCTTTTTGTAGAAAAGCAGTACATCGTGTATACATATTATAAAATGAACTCGATAAACTTAGAAACTACCTAACCGACATTTGAAACACACCAAAAAAATTTATGATTCCTGAGGAAGGTTTGAAGTGAAAATGTATCATTTATTATGTGCGGCACTGCGTCCAAAATGTAGTTAAACCCGTATGTATAACACTATTGCGTTACTGTGTGACAGACAGACAACGCAAACCATTAGGCATAAGAAGCTGACATTTGGCACTTTATGTTAAACTTATAACCTTTAATAGATTCTGATTACAATAACTTTAAGTAAATACCGTTTAGTTAGTCTCAACCACAGTGTTGAGATAGCAACGTCATCGCAGCTCAGACCCTTGTCACATAGTTGTACGTCTGCCGCCGATAGATAGCGCATATAAGATAATATATTGAAATCTATTCGTCTTGCTAAACCCTTTATATTTAATAGAAGTTCTTTTGATTTAACTTCTGCGATTGATTATTTTTGATAAGAGAAAATCGTTTATCTCTATACGATATTATAATAATATTATCTACAGTAAGAACATAAATTATATACATATATATTTCTATACTATTTACGTTGTTACAATAATTTAATGAAGATCGGCTATTTATTAGTATGATGGAAAGATGTGTCCGCCCGATACAATGTTTTCTCTCACGCGTTTATCTTTTAATTCGCCATAAACTCAATGATGAATATTACCAATATCTAAATATATAAAATCCTTGCATTACTGACTGACTGACAGACACGCTACAGTCGAAACTATTCGGCACAGGAAGCTGAAATTTGGCATGTATATTCCTTGGAGACCGTAGAGGTGCACTAAGAAGGGATTTTCCGAAATTCCAACGGGATCGGCCAAAACGGGTAAATTAAAAAAAAAATCAGGCGTAGCTGCTGGCGTCCTCTAGACCAATAAATATATTGTTTTGTGAGAAAGGCATATGAATTATACCTATTTTCTAACTTTGCGAAGTCGCTATTTTACTTTATACCACAATAAAGATTGACATGACAAGACATGACTATTAACCTACATCATTTCTGTCCATCCGCGGTTGCCTGGAAGAGATCGCTCTATTAGCGATAAGGCCGCCAATTGCACACTAGTTTTATGTTATATTCTTATGTAAATACTTTGTTTGTTTTGGTGTTCAATAAAGTGTAATCTATCTATCTATCTAAAGATTCGACAATAAATAAATATAAGACATCCAAAACTGATATGACACGCACTTAATTTTGAAACTGCCTCCGTGGTCCAGTGGATAGCGTATGCGACTGCTGATCGGAGGTCCCGGGTTCGATTCCCGGGTTGGGCAAAAGTGTTACTGGGTTTTTCTCGAGTCTGGTGATGTGCCCGGTAACGGCAATAGGCGAAATGTGAGTGTAATATTTACACCTCTGCCTACATGCCCTTCGGGGATACAGGCGTGAGACGATAATTATAAATAAAAAAAATTTGAAAGTCAGTGGTGCGCGCCGTGGGTCTGAACTGGAGACCTTCTACATAACAGTCTGTTAGTACCTACACCAGGCAATGGTGCCTACTGCCTTAAATTGTTGATTATTGCTTGATGAACGGTGAAGGCAAACATTGTAGGAACACCTGCCCGTTTTCGAGTCCTCTGTAATGTTTTTGAAAGGCACGAAATGTCTGCAAACCCGCACTTGGCCAACATGGTGGACTATTGAGATGCGTGAGACAGATTTTAAGCAAGGCTGATGTTGGTATAAATATACTTTAAAGAGAAGCATTTTAAACTTGCAGTAATTCTTGTACATAGGTTGAAGTCAATTTAATTTTATGAATGTTCTGTATTGTTTCAGGTAATTATGTGACTGGCTAGTTGTGCCGCCACTTGTGTTTGCATCTTCAATCGACTCGGCAAAATTCCACATTTAGGGTGAGTTCTACACGACTTTATCAATCTATACTACTCGACAACGCATTTTGATATTGATAATTTAAGTTAATACGCGGTATTAAATAAATAACATACAGACATACATAGACTCACGCCTGTTTCCCCGAAGGGGTAGGCAGAGGCATATTAAACGCCCACTTTTCGCCAGTGTTTTGATCCCACGTAATAGGTGGCGAGCCTATTGCCGCTTATGGGGATATATTTTGTTTGCCAGAGCCTCGTCCGTTGATCGGCAGGTGAACCACTTGCAGGTGAGGTTGGCTTGGGACCCTAAGTTCATGGAACGTGGGAACCCTATACACGATAAATAAATTGTAATAAATTGGCCAAATGCGAGTCGGATTCGCACACGAAGGGTTCCGTACCATCATTTATAAAAGAAAATCACGTTTGGTGTATGTTTACTTAAATATTATTTTGGATTTTTATTAAGATCGAAAAAAAATTGCTTGCTAAATAATGTTTGTATTATGGGAGCCCACATTTAATATTTACTTTATTTTTATTTAATTAATTATTTTGAAAGGTAATATACAACTACATATTCTGTGAAAATTTTAAGCGTCTACCTGTTACCATTAGTGTCTAATATTGAGCAAAAAATACGAAATAAAGCACGTTTATTGTAGAGACCCCTCTCCCTCTTAATATTTAAATTTTTTTTACTTTTAGTATTAATTTGTTGTTATAGCGTCAAGGGCAATACATCATTTGTGATGTAATTTTCAGCTTTCTAGCTATCACGGTTTATGAGATACAGCCTGGTGACAGACAGTCAGACAGACGGACAGACAGACAGCGGAGGCTTAGTAATAGGGTCCCGTTTTTTACCTTTTAGGTATGGAACCCTTAAAAGTATATTCCCCTACAGCCATACGCAGTCCACTGCTGGACTTAAGGCTCTCTTAATTAGCTACACAGTAGCACTGTGACTCAATAGGGGAATTTGACCTACTGTACCACGGTTGCCAGACGGTTTGGTACAGAGTAAGAAGTCTAGTTTTCCGTCTCTTTGCAAAGATACGTCCGATCCGTCTCTTACGACACCCACGGAATTTATATTCTACCACATACACACATCACCATCTAGCCCCAAGCTAAGCAGAGCTTGTGTTATGGGTACTAGATAATGGATAAACATACATATATACTTTTTTTTGTAAATACATACATATTATACATAGAAACACCCAGACCAAGACAAACATCCATGTTCATGCACACAAATGTTTCACTTGAGCGGGAATCGAACCCGCTACCTTCGGCGTTGCAGTCGCTTACACTACCGCTGCACCAACCGGTCGTCGGCCGGTTAAATGAGATGGTGACATTCTTAAGCCATTGTAAAGTATTTCATTATATTATATACAAATTATAGGCAAAATAATTTCATGGTGCGTGCAAGCAGAGCTTTCAACAACTTGTGTAAACAGCGTGATATTGATCCTTATACATGTAGTGTGTCTTCGGCAAGGAGGTGTCTAAGTAATCATTTTTTCAAGGAATAATCGAAATGCGTTCGATATGTATAATGTATGTATAATGTAAATATGTAAAAAATGTCGGGAATTCTGTTTTGCTCACTAGAATGTGCACTCTATAGCTATAAATGAAAACTTATAATTGGCTTACAAGTGCAAAACTGATGATAAACACAATATTGTTAGCTGTAAGTAATCCATGTATGAAATAAATAAATAAATTTCATTTAGAATATCGCCTCTGGCCCTAAAATTGTGCAGAATTGCGTAAAATTGCGTGAAAGCAATCTCGCATGAACATGCGGTAGAATAAATTTTGTATAAGATTTCTGTTTATACCAAGATAACACTTTTACCGTGTATTTATATACAACTAGCTTTCGCCCGCGGCTTCGCCAGCATGAAATTTTAATAAAGGGTAGCCTATGTACTTCCCCGGGTTTCAGACTAATCATGTCAAATTTCAGCACAAACGACTCTGCAGATTAGCCGTGTAGCATACATATAAACAGATAATACTTAAAAATTACTTATGTTTTCATAATCGGCGAACTTCAGGTAAATATTAGTGTGTAGGTATATTATTGAAGTTATGAAGAGCTTATATATCTACTGAATATAACAGCAGCAAAAATAAAAACTGAAGTACATATCAGACCGTCCCTCCACCCCGCTGTGCTTAAGCGCGCTAACTCATAGAAAGCTTTTAATGACGCTGCGCTTAGGTCAAATATACCGTGATAACTTTTAAACTATTCGTCCAAACTACTTACTGTAAAAGACAAAGTTCATCTACATTAAATACTGCTCTAGTAATATATCTATCAATTTTGAAAACAATTTGATAACTATTCTAGAATGAACATTGTAAAAAACATAAATAAGTATATTTTTTATGTTATAATGTTTTATTACAATAAAAATTATGTAGTTAGGTTATGTACTAAAAGCTAAAATGTAATTCGGTAAGTCCTAGCAACCAGGTCGCACCAATCTTCTCATCAATCTTGGGTATTGGTCAGACAAATATAAAATCGTTGGGCAAGTGATTTTTTTTATAATGTTTACGCTGGATACGATACGCCCAAAACATTTTTTTTAGTTAATTTTGTTTTCAAGTTTTTAGTTTTGTTGTTAGTTGATACTTCTCATTATTTTTTCATAGTGAGCCCTTTTCTACCAATCAAGCCCTGTCATTCGATACCCATATTGATGTATTTGTGGAAAATAGGTAATCTGCCATTTTGTGGCAGCGGCCATCTTGGCTTTTTCATAGTAAGCTCTATTCTACCAATCAAGCCCTTTCATTTGATACTCATATTGAGGTATCTGTGGAAAATACGTTATCCGACATTTTGTGGCGGCAGCCATCTTGGATTTTTCATAGTGAGCTCCATTCTACCAATCAAGCCCTTTCATTTGATACCCATATTGAGGTATCTGTGGAAAATACGTTATCCGCCATTTTGTGGCAGCGGCCATCTTGGATTTTTCATAGTGAGCTCCATTCTACCAAACAAACCCTTTCATTTGATACCCATATTGAGGTTGTTGTGAAGTAATATGTGATCCGCCATTTGGTATCGGCGGCCATCTTGAATTTACAATCATTTAAATATTATCTTTTCATATTGATTACAATATGAGTGTATACCAAATATCAGATCAATCATCAGGAAGACCGTAAAATTCCTATTACTAAATTTGACCCATGCAAACAAATAAAGATAATACAGGATTTTGGCCGACTTAGTTGATACTTTTCCTTATAGTATGGCAACACTATACAAAATCTTTATAAATTGTAGCCTATGTGTTATTCTGATGTATAAACCATATTACTGTAAAGTTTCATCCAAATCCGTTCAGTAGTTTTTGCGTGAAAGAGTAACAAATATCCATCCATCCATCCATCCATCTTCACAAACTTTCACATTTATAATATTAGTAGGATGTAAATACCTATTTAAATGTCTGAATGTAACCAAAGTAGCACAAAATACTGATATCGCTTTTCTGGGTATATCCTCTGCTCTCTACAATTATTGTATTATAGCCTTCCTTGATTGGGCTTGAACCGGCTATTCATCCCAAAAATAATAATTCATATCTTCTGTTTTCTGTTTTTTAATAGACAACCGATATCGAACCAATTGAGCGTGTTCGGCTAAACAAACAAACAAAATCTTCAACTATACAATGTCGTTAAAAGTAAGTAACAATTAGAATTTCGACAAACAATCTACAATGTGCTCGAACGGAAAATATTTAAATGGAGAAATACTAAAGTGACAAACATAAATAAAACAACTTAATTGAGAAACTATTTATCTTCTATTTAATCGGTTATCAAGCAGAAACATCTTGGGATTTGACGAAATATTATAATTTTTCCTCCAAGCGACTGCCTGTCAAACCTCTGCCACCCAAAGGGATAGTGATATTCCATGGCTTTGACTAGTTTCGGTTCAGTCTGAGATACTGACTTCTTATAACGATTTTCAAAGATCAATTTCAATTCATTTATTATATTTTTGGTTCATTTACTTCATAACAATGAATATTGTCCGACGGCAAAGCTTACTATCCGAGGCAAGGGGCAAGCGATAATGAACAATTCAATACGCTCAGAACTCCGAAAAGTCTGTGCCCCGAAAATTCGAACCCGGTCCCCTCTGCTTGGCAGTCTGAATTTGATATATCTACCAGGTTATCGCTGCCCTCTGAGGTAATAAACAAAAAAATATCCTACCCAATTGAGAACCTCATCCTTTATTAAGTCTGTTAAAAATCAGAAATACTACAAAGAATACTTTCTCAATTTTAGAGACCAGACGGCCTGACCTAGAAAGTGTGAGGCGGGCTATTTATTAGGTACAACTTTTTGGTAAATAAGCGTTATTATGTTAATTTCACATTAACACGCGACACTAAATAACAGTAATTAAAGAAAATTAATACGAAGAGCACTTTGTTCAATAGACTTTTAATTAAGTAATACACTTAATTGTAAGCATGTTTAGTCTGTGTGACAAATAAGGCTGTATTGCGAAAATTATGCCGTTGATGTAGGAAAGGTTTTAATTAGTTGAAAAGGCTTTGTTTAGTACATAATATTATTCTCGTTCTTTTATAGGGTTCCGTAGTCCACAAGGAACCCTTATAGTTTCGTCATGTCCGTCCGTCTGTCCGTCCGCAGCCTAGCTCAAAGACGCCTGGTGCTAGAAAGCTGATATTTGACATGAATATAGACATACGATATTGCAACAAAACTGTAGAATAAAATTTATCTCTATACGATATTATAATAATATTATCTACAGTAAGAACATAAATTATATACATATATATTTCTATACTATTTACGTTGTTACAATAATTTAATGAAGATCGGCTATTTATTAGTATGATGGAAAGATGTGTCCGCCGATACAATGTTTTCTCTCACGCGTTTATCTTTTAATTCGCCATAAACTCAATGAAGAATATTACCAATATCTAAATATATAAAATCCTTGCATTACTGACTGACTGACAGACACGCTACAGTCGAAACTATTCGGCGCAGGAAGCTGAAATTTGGCATGTATATTCCTTGGAGACCGTAGAGGTGCACTAAGAAGGGATTTTCCGAAATTCCAACGGGATCGGCCAAAACGGGTAAATTAAAAAAATATTTAGGCGTAGCTGCTGGCGTCCTCTAGACCAATAAATATATTGTTTTGTGAGAAAGGCATATGAATTATACCTATTTTCTAACTTTGCGAAGTCGCTATTTTACTTTATACCACAATAAAGATTGACATGACAAGACATGACTATTAACCTACATCATTTCTGTCCATCCGCGGTTGCCTGGAAGAGATCGCTCTATTAGCGATAAGGCCGCCAATTGCACACTAGTTTTATGTTATATTCTTATGTAAATACTTTGTTTGTTTTGGTGTTCAATAAAGTGTAATCTATCTATCTAAAGATTCGACAACAAATAAATATAAGACATCCAAAACTGATATGACACGCACTTAATTTTGAAACTGCCTCCGTGGTCCAGTGGATACCGTATGCGACTGCTGATCGGAGGTCCCGGGTTCGATTCCCGGGTTGGGCAAAAGTGTTACTGGGTTTTTCTCGAGTCTGGTGATGTGCCCGGTAACGGCAATAGGCGAAATGTGAGTGTAATATTTACACCTCTGCCTACATGCCCTTCGGGGATACAGGCGTGAGACGATAATTATAAATAAAAAAAATTTGAAAGTCAGTGGTGCGCGCCGTGGGTCCGAACTGGAGACCTTCTACATAACAGTCTGTTAGTACCTACACCAGGCAATGGTGCCTACTGCCTTAAATTGTTGATTATTGCTTGATGAACGGTGAAGGCAAACATTGTAGGAACACCTGCCCGTTTTCCAGTCCTCTGTAATGTTTTTGAAAGGCACGAAATGTCTGCAAACCCGCACTTGGCCAACATGGTGGACTATTGAGATGCGTGAGACAGATTTTAAGCAAGGCTGATGTTGGTATAAATATACTTTAAAGAGAAGCATTTTAAACTTGCAGTAATTCTTGTACATAGGTTGAAGTCAATTTAATTTTATGAATGTTCTGTATTGTTTCAGGTAATTATGTGACTGGCTAGTTGTGCCGCCACTTGTGTTTGCATCTTCAATCGACTCGGCAAAATTCCACATTTAGGGTGAGTTCTACACGATTTTATCAATCTATACTACTCGATAACGCATTTTGATATTGATAATTTAAGTTAATACGCGGTATTAAATAAATAACATACATACATACATAGACTCACGCCTGTTTCCCCGAAGGGGTAGGCAGAGGCATATTAAACGCCCACTTTTCGCCAGTGTTTTGATCCCACGTAATAGGTGGCGAGCCTATTGCCGCTTATGGGGATATATTTGTTTGCCAGAGCCTCGTCCGTTGATCGGCAGGTGCACCACTTGCAGGTGAGGTTGGCTTGGGACCCTAAGTTCATGGTGGGAACCCTATGCACGATAAATAAATTGTAATAAATTGGCCAAATGCGTGTCGGATTCGCACACGAAGGGTTCCGTACCATCATTTATAAAAGAAAATCACGTTTGGTGTATGTTTACTTAAATATTATTTTGGATTTTTATTAAGATCGAAAAAAAATTGCTTAAAAATAAAGTTTGTATTATGGGAGCCCACATTTAATATTTACTTTATTTTTATTTAATTAATTATTTTGAAAGGTAATATACAACTACATATTCTGTGAAAATTTTAAGCGTCTACCTGTTACCATTAGTGTCTAATATTGAGCAAAAAATACGAAATAAAGCACGTTTATTGTAGAGACCCCTCTCCCTCTTAATATTTAAATTTTTTTTATTTTTAGTATTAATTTGTTGTTATAGCGGCAAGGGCAATACATCATTTGTGATGTAATTTTCAGCTTTCTAGCTATCACGGTTTATGAGATACAGCCTGGTGACAGACAGTCAGATAGACGGACAGACAGACAGCGGAGGCTTAGTAATAGGGTCCCGTTTTTTACCTTTTAGGTACGGAACCCTTAAAAGTATATTCCCCTACAGCCATACGCAGTCCACTGCTGGACTTAAGGCTCTCTTAATTAGCTACACAGTAGCGCTGTGAGTCAATGGGAGAATTTGACCTGCTGTACCACGGGTTGCCAGACGGTTTGGTACAGAGTAAGAAGTCTAGTTTTCCGTCTCTTTGCAAAGATACGTCCGATCCGTCTCTTACGACACCCACGGAATTTATATTCTACCACATACACACATCACCATCTAGTCCCAAGCTAAGCAGAGCTTGTGTTATGGGTACTAGATAATAGATAAACATACATATTTACTTTTTTTTGTAAATACATACATATTATACATAGAAACACCCAGACCAAGACAAACATCCATGTTCATGCACACAAATGTTTGACTTGAGTGGGAATCGAACCCGCGACCTTCGGCGTAGCAGTCGCTAACACTACCGCTGCACCAACCGGTCGTTGGCCGGTTAAATGAGATGGTGACATTCTGAAGCCTTTGTAAAGTATTTCATTTAGAATATCGCCTCTGGCCCTAAAATTGCGCAAAATTGCGTAAAATTGCGTGAAAGCAATCTCGGATGAACATGCGGTAGAATAAATGTTGTATAAGATTTCTGTTTGTACTAAGATAACACTTTTACCGTGTATTTATATACGTGGTATACAATGTATATACCTATTTAAATGTCTGAATGTAACCAAAGTAACACAAAATACTGATATCGCTTTTCTTATATCGGGTATATCCTCTGCTCACTTATTATTATTGTACTATAGCCTTCCTTGATTTGCTTGAATGGGCTATCCATCCCAAAAATAATTATTCATATCTTCTGTTTTATGTCGTTATAAGTAAGTAACAATTAGAATTTCGACAAACAATCTAGAATGGGCTCGAACGGAAAATTTTAAATGGAGAAATACTGTCGTGACAAACATAAATAATACAACTTAATTGAGAAACTATCTATCTTCCATTTAATCGGTTATCAAGCAGAAACATCTTCATCGTGCCTTCGTTTTATCACCAGTTCCATCCCGGTGTCCGCTTCTTAGTCCAACTGGATTTGACGAAATATTATAATTTTTCCTCCAAGCGACTGCCTGTCAAACCTCCGCCACCCAAAGGGATAGTGATATTCCATGGATCAGACTTGTTTAGGTTCAGTCTGAGATACTGATTTTCAAAGATCAATTTCAATTCATTTATTATATTTTTGGTTCATTTACTTCATAACAATGAATATTGTCCGACGGCAAAGCTTACTATCCGAGGCAAGGGGCAAGCGATAATGAACAATTCAATACGCTCAGAACTCCGAAAAGTCTGTGCCCCGAAAATTCGAACCCGGTCCCCTCTGCTTGGCAGTCTGAATTTGATATATCTACCAGGTTATCGCTGCCCTCTGAGGTAATAAACAAAAAAATATCCTACCCAATTGAGAACCTCATCCTTTATTAAGTCTGTTAAAAATCAGAAATACTACAAAGAATACTTTCTCAATTTTAGAGACCAGACGGCCTGACCTAGAAAGTGTGAGGCGGGCTATTTATTAGGTACAACTTTTTGGTAAATAAGCGTTATTATGTTTATTTCACATTAACACGCGACACTAAATAACAGTAATTAAAGAAAATTAATACGAAGAGCACTTTGTTCAATAGACTTTTAATTAAGTAATACACTTAATTGTAAGCATGTTTAGTCTGTGTGACAAATAAGGCTGTATTGCGAAAATTATGCCGTTGATGTAGGAAAGGTTTTAATTAGTTGAAAAGGCTTTGTTTAGTACATAATACTATTCTCGTTCTTTTATAGGGTTCCGTAGTCCACAAGGAACCCTTATAGTTTCGTCATGTCCGTCCGTCTGTCCGTCCACAGCCTAGCTCAAAGACGCCTGGTGCTAGAAAGCTGATATTTGACATGAATATAGACATACGATATTGCAACAAAACTGTAGAATAAAATTTAGGAAAATATTTTTTTAAGGGTATCTCCCCTACATATATAGCGGGGTTGATTTTTTTTGGTTGAGTACCCCATTTTGTGGGGTATCATTGGATAGGTTTTAAAAAAATATTATTAGTTTGCTCAACTCATTTATCGATCAAGTGATTGGTTTGTCAAATATCAAGCTTTGAAGTGAAAAAAATTGTTAGACTCAAGTGTCCCCCCCCCCCCCCTCTGCCGGCTAAACTATTAATTTGGAAGAGGTGGCAAAAATCACAAATGTATTATATATAACGAATTTAGAAGGAAAACTATCACGGCTAAGTAGACATCACTAGTTTACGAGTAATCGACGGTTAACTTATAAAAACCTATTGACATTGGGAGCGCTGGCTTAATCTTAAAGATGCCTGTATCTGCATCAATAATGGCCACTATAGGCAACTACGGAACCCTAGATTGCGCGTGGCCCGACACGCACTTGGCCGGTTTTCTTGTTTATATTATTTCTTTCTTTGTGTGTTCAATGAGGGTAAAATAGGGGTTCAAAGTTTATATGAAAATTCAATGATTTCGTCTTAGAAAGCTTTTTTGGAATATTTCTAAATATCTGTGAGTGCCTACATTATATAGGTATAATATCTTGTTTGTAGTTTTAGTAACTTAGGCTCTGCGATTATATTTATATTAGTACTGACAAGTGATTTAACCAATATTATCGTGAGTATTTTATATTATTATTTCATTCCAGGGGTGCCCTAAGAGGCAAATAAGGAAAATATATGAAACAATAAACAAAACCTTCGGGAAGAGACGAAAACTCGCATCAAACTCAATGCCAACTCGTATAACCAGCGCGGTAGAACTTTCTACTCAGAATCACAATGTGTTTGTGACGCAAATTAGAAGAAGTCTACGTCCAGCAGTGGACTAATAAACGCTGTATGAAGATGAAGTCTTCTGTAAATAATATTCGACATCAAAATATCTAATACTCCCAATATCAAAGAGGCGTTAAGAAAGCTGTGTGTAATACTAGTATCATGTTTCCGTCCAAAGATCTGTTTGTTCAGGACGTTTCATTACGTTCTAGTCGTTGGTCGCTAGTCTTTGGTCGGTAGTCGGTCGTGGCGACACTACGGCGCTGATTTCCCCCGAGCTTTTCAAGATTCGCCACAACATTCATCCGGCTGTAACTTTAGGGATAAACAATATTACATGAAACAAATAACTAGAGTTCCCTTTGCGTTTTAATTTCTTTACTTTATTTTGTCAATACACGAACTATTTGAAGGTTACAATGCTGAATTTGTTAGTTAAGAAACGCTTGTGATAATTGTAAAGACTTGTTAAAAATCTTTCATAGTTTTATCTTGATAAGCAACAGATTTTATAGAATTTTACACAGATTAACAAACTTACACAACTTCGTAAGTATCTCTTTGGAAACCTATATGTTATGAAAGATTGTTGCTTTTTTATGACATTGAGCAACAAAGAGTCGCTACCATCGTATGAAGGCCTAGTCAGTGACCGCCTGTCCAAAACAAAGTCGTAATAAATCACAAACAAAACTCATACATTTAGGGTGCTTGTACACGACGCATGTAGCTTGAGCATGTTGAGGCACTTGCGCGGGTTACATGCACCGTAAACATATAGTTTAAAACAATGTGCGGGTCCAGCAACTCGAGCATGTACCAAAGCGAGCCACCCGCGCAAGTAATTCGCGTGCTCTGCGACGCGCGCGGGTCACTCGCGCATGTTATCTGTTAAAATTACATTTTTAACATATGATTTTAAAATAATTTTCGTTCGTCGAGACATTTGACGCGATTCAAGTCATAAAGCTACCGCGCGAATAGCATGCACATGTAGCTCTTGACCACGAACAAATAACTTGTACATAGGTACAGCTTGCGCAAGTAGCGTCTTTACTTGCTCCAGTTATTTGCACGATGTACAAGTACAAGTATCTTGATCAAGTAGCTTGCGCATATTACCCACGCATGTAAACCGCACCTTTACTTGCTCAAGCTACATGCACCGTGTAGAAGCACCCTTATTGACCTATGATCGCTACGCGCCGTAGCGCCTCTACGTCGCCTACGCCGTAGATCTTAGCTCGCTTATCAATGAGCTATTGATATAAATCGTTCGGTATTTGCATCTAGATGAGGTCGCGTCGATGTAAGGTGCGCTCTACGCGGACGTGATAAGGTTCATAATGAGTTTGAACGTGACGGTACCTATGTACGTGCTACGGGGGCTTAATGAGAGACTAGTTCGGAGATGTGGGAGAGATGACGTCACGTACGTGACCTCTCATTCATTAGATGAATATCTTAACTGATAATATTATTATATATTCATAATAATATTAATTTCTTTCATCTATATAATATAGATAAAGTTTGTGACCTCTGTTTCTTCCAGGCTTTTCTCATTACATAGCCCTACCAACACAAACCTGGTTGTAAAAAAGTAACATTCATAAGTTTTGCTTTGTAACCTATATGAATAAATAAATTTGAATATAAATATTTTTTCGGTTACGCCTAACCAAAACCGCCGGCTATCCAAAACAAAAATATTTATTCAAATCGAATATTCGTTTTTCCCGAGATAAACGCGTTCTACCAAACAAACAAGCAACACTTCAGCTTTATTGAATACAAATTATTGCGAACAATTCTAAAAAGTTTCAAATATTTCTTTTTGCGTATGTAAAGTTGTCAATCTTACCATAGAAGTTCAGCAATTTTACAAAGTTTCTCATAGTTATTTAAATTAAAGGATTGGTTAAGAAGTTAAATAATTCAAATGGTCAATAATAAAATATTGCAATGTATAAATGACATTTTTTGTAATTTGTAATGTTTAAAAAGAGCTGTCGCACCTTTTTCGGTTGGAGTGCCTCATCTAAAATGCAAGTTGGTATATAATGATACCAAAACTATGTAAAGTGACCGCAGACATGAATTTTTTTTTTTTTTTTTTTAATAATAATTATTTATTTATCTTTCTACAATAATAGTATATATAATTCTAAGGTAAGTAAGTACTAGATTATAATGGGTGCCTGTACTAGGTTGGACCTGTGCCACAGGCGGTAAGAGCACTATCATATGTTTATTACTACTAATTAAAATGTTTATACTAATACTTATTACTGCCTACACTATTTATAGAGTTACATAATTACATGAATACCTACAAGAACAATGCATAGTTCGGAGTTATTTTTATAATATAATATGCAATAACAATGTTATGACAAAGGTACAATTTATTTTAGCACTATTAGCAAATCTTCGGTCTGCTTATAATCCAAAGATTGTAAATACTTATACACTAATTGCTTACAGTTGAAATAATTGACATCATATATAAACAGTATTTTGTTTAGCTTGTTATATATAAAAGGCCCTAAGAAAGCATAAAACCTGTTTGTGAAGACGAATTTAGATTCGGAAAGTGCAGTACATACAATATCTTTACGCCTCTTATTCTTAGTGAGATTAGTGTCATAAGTTAGCATGGTGTGCTGTTTTAGGACAATATACATTACGAAAAGCTGTCGTACAGTTAGTACATTACAGAGTTCATATAGGCGGTGCGTGGGAAAGCGAAAAGGCCTACAGGTTGCCATTTTTAGAAGTGCTCTTTGGGCCCGTTCAATCGGCAACATTATGGATTTTGGAGCCCCGCCCCATGATGTGATACAATACTGTATAATAGACTGACATAGGGCCTGATATACACGTATGATGAGCTTATTATCTGCAATGTAACGGAGTTTTTTAAAAACGAAGAAAAGTTTACGTATCCTAGAAGTTAGGGCCGCTATATGTTGCTTAAAAGAGAGGCAATCGTCAAGTATTACTCCTAAGTATTTAAAGTTAGTGGTATTATGGATAACAGGGCAAGTGCAAAGGTTAAGTGACGGGTCATTACAGTTATGAGCATATAAGGTGTTATTACTTAACTGAGCTGGTGGCTTCCGCATAGAGAATTTAAGGAATTTAGTTTTATCTGCGTTTAGCGTTAGAAGATTATATTTTAGCCAGTTGTTTACGATGTTAAATCCGCGTTGAGCAAGATCGTGTACCTTCTCGGCCGTGTCTGCGGCAAAAAGGAGCGCTGTATCATCTGCATATGTAATAATTTTGCCATGATCTAAGGTTTGATTACAAAGGTCGTTAATATATACTAGGAAAAGGGTAGCTGCGAGGATGCTTCCTTGTGGAATGCCATATTGAGGTATTTTTAATTCTGCGCTAGAAATCTCGCCGATTCGAACACTTTGGTACCTGTCCTTTAAATAGTCAGCAAAGAATTTTAATTGTGTGCCTCTTATGCCAATGGCTTCCAACTTTTTCAGAAGTTTAGGTATAGACACCGTGTCATAGGCCTTAGCTAAATCAAGGAAAATTCCAATGACATGCTTTCTCTTCCCCAGTTCTTCTGTCACATAGGTCGTTAATTGATGTACCGCATCTGCTGTAGACAACTTCGGTCTAAAACCGAACTGAGAAGTGGATAGCAGAGCGTTACTTTCTAAGTATGCCATTAATCTACGGTAAGAATCTACAGAAATAACGAGCCCCGAGCCCCGTCGTGCCTCAGTGGCGCACTTGAAACTTTCTCGACAACTACCTTCACTCAAACGTTAAGTACTTACCAAATTAAAAGCTAAATTTCAACTTATCTCTACATAAAATTTGAATATGTTGTTATAATATCTTTTTTTGTTTTTACGATGGAAACTCTAATTACAGGCTTATCTTCCGCCTTCTTACCAAGCAGAGGGAATGGATGTATGACCGTCTCTGATAGACCACTCCCCACTAAAACCACCGCGGTGTCCTTCGATGTCACGTAGCGGCGAAGCCACGCGATGAATCTCTACTAATATTATAAAACTGATGAGTTTGTTTATTTAGTTGAACGCGCTCAGGGACTACTGGTCTGAACTGACTTATTATTTTTTTGTTGGATAGCGTATTTATCGGGGAGGGTGTAGGATTAAAGTAGGGGTAAAATAAAGCGGGTGTAACCGCGGGCTCAGGTATATAATTTTATACATAACATACATAACTTCACGCCTTTTTATTCGCGAAGGGGTAGGTAGAGGTGTATTACGCACCCACACTTCGCCACTTACTCGTATGTTTCCGTCCCAATGTAATAGGGGGCGAGCCCATTACCATCTACCGGGAACATTGTGAAGCGAGCGATAATTATCATTTTTAATACACTCATAACTTCGAAAAGTTACAGGTGTGTGCCCGGGGTAACTGGGGATCGAACCCGGGACCTTCGTCTCGCAGTCCGTTACATACACCACTGGGCTATCGCCACTTGCTATAATTTTATTCTGGTTTATTTTTGTTTAATTTTGTAGATTTATGTAGATAAGGAACGCTACTTGGATTAAGGCATAAAGTCATGAAGAATAAATTCATCTCTTAAAGCAAAAACTCATAGCAAATTTTATTTAAACAAAGGAATACAACTTTAATTTACACGTTTCAACAAAAATTAACCTTATTCCTTAGCCTCCAAGGTTCAAATTAAAAGACGTTGGTGAAAACATGTTGAGAATAAGCGTATGCTAATTTAACGCCGTCCTGTGATACAGTAAGACATCAGGTAGTACTGATAAGGCGTATTGTTAAGTGTTCCCACAAGAGACAAGACAAAACGTTGCATTATGTTTAAATATTTATTTTTATTTGTATACATTTATATGTATTTATGTGTATATGTATATATATAGGTATTTATTTATGTGTATATTTATGCGTATGTATGGATCTTGTATGTATTTATAGTGTGTATTATATCGGATATTCTATTTTATTTTAATCTCTTTGTGTAAGTACACGCCTGCCATGTTCATCTCTGCACCACCTAAAGGTTGACTGGGAGAAAATGCCTATAGGCATTAAGTCCGCCTTGTGCAATGTATTTTGCAGGAAGTTTTTAAATAAATAAATAATAAATTTAATTTATTACCTATGACGAGATTCAAATGCAAATCTCATGTCAAAATGTATCTCCAAGGTCTGGATTATGATGACACAGAGAAATCACTGAATAACTTGTAATCACTTTAAATCAATTTTAAAATACGCACACACACTCTCTCTCTCACACACACACACACACACTAACTTACTCACTATCAATCACACATGCCATGCACTCACGTAAACACACACACAGACATACACAAGTGCAAGTAACTTTGTATAATTATAAAATATTTGTTCTTATACTTAACCTTATTGTTTTTGTTAAAGATATGTATGCTACATAGTTTTTATTTGTTTCGTACCATCATGAAAGAGACTGGCCTTCACGACACAGGGAATCCTAGTGTGTATCCTACTTAATATGTATTTTTCAAAATAATAAAGATTATTATTATATTATTATTATCATCTTCCCAGCGAGGGTTTACCTAGTTGCCCGGGGCCTAGTAGTAGTCTAACCAGATATGACAGATATCAGCTTTTCCACAGAGTGACTGCCGTCTGAGCACCACTACTCAAAGGGAGAGCGACAATCCACGGTTAAGACCATTATATTATGTTTATTTCAAAGTACTGAGTCTCAGTAATGACTGTCAAAGATCTTCACAACAGCCGGGGCCGACGCACAGTGGTTCCGTAGTAGGTCATACGGTACCAATCACGATGTTTGAATTACAAGACGATACCTCACTTAATTACTCACTATTTATCACACTATATCAGGGTATACAAATAATTTAATTTTGTTTTTTCTTACTTATAGTTTTGTGCATCTAAAGTGAACGCATTACGAGTCCGTTTGTTAGCTTAATTAGCGCGTGATATTAAGTCTTTTTAGTGACACTTGTTTTTAAAGAATAAATTGTTTGTGACTGAATGTTTTACAATGGATATTCAAGTTGAAGGTATGTAAAGTTTATTTCAAGCATTTTCTTTCATTTTAATTCATGTGTTATTTTTTTTAATCGGTGCTACGCCAATGAAATTAAAAGATTCTTTTTTTGTTTTACTTTATCTATGTCGAAGCTTTTAACTACTTTCTGACCATAAACTACAAAAGCAGTTTTATATAAAGACATTAAAAAACACTATATTTTAAATTTAAGAGAAAATTGACTGCGATAAGCTGCGATAGTAGGTGTCACCTAGCATCT
The DNA here is from genome assembly GCA_944739405.2 of Euclidia mi. Taxonomy (NCBI): domain Eukaryota; kingdom Metazoa; phylum Arthropoda; class Insecta; order Lepidoptera; family Erebidae; genus Euclidia; species Euclidia mi. The sequence goes on along the minus strand of OX123206.2, from coordinate 44,718,217 downwards.
ACGCCAGGTGTTAAAGGTGTCTACGAGATATCATTATTCTAAAATCCACACTATATCATTTGTATTTTGTTTTAGGTACAACATTTAAGTGTTCTTTTACAAGAATGCTTGTAGCTCGACACTTGGCTGTCTATTAAGAAGACTACTTCTGAAGCAGACAGATGTCGTCAAGTTTTGAATAGTCTGGCGCAGTTGCTGCCAGATATCGAAAATATTGACACAAAAAACTTGGAAATTAGAATAACTCTGCTTTGTTAACTATCGGTGAGCTCTCGGAAAAGGCCGCTGAATCGTGTAATAAATTAATTAAACGATTTAGGCGTGATTATACAAGAAAAATGTCTCGACTTGTCACGAACACCGATCTCATGCACAGACTTCTTTTTAATTTGGATCCATACCTTTCTAGTTTAAGGAAATTACCACGAAAGAAGAAGTCTGCTCTATCAGCTGACCTGTTAAATTTATTGTCCTTTTAAATCTGTGCCATTTTATAAGTAGTTTAGAAAACTTTAGATTGTAATTATTTGACTTGCTTAGATTTGTTCAGTGTGGCTATAAAACTATTTAATTGTAATTATTTGATGATATTTGTGTTTGTCATTGGTAAGAGTCTAGTTAAGTGGTATTATTGTAATAGTAATTTATGCCAATTAAGTTTCAGAGTAGCTGTAATTCACCTTTCTCAATTATTTTACTTTGTACAAGAAATAGCTGAGTTTTAAATTGAATGAATTATTATTATTCTGATATAATCTGTTTTATTTCTACTAATCTTTACCTCAGTTAATAAAAAAATACTATAATACCATGCATTACTATGCATTTCAATAGCCATTCGTTGCGCGAAACCTCTATGACCGCCCTTCTTAGAGCGCGGAACCACTGTGCGACGGTTTAACGTGCTCTCTGAGGCACGGAGCAAGCAATAATTAACAGTTTAATACGCGCTTAGCTTCGAAAATTTGGTGTTGCATGCCGTGTGCTAGAATTTGAGACTGCACATGACTTCGCTAGTCTCTCCAATAGGCTACCACTCCTCTATAGCCTTGCATAGCCCACTGAGGGACTTAGCCTCTCCTAATGTGCTATACAGTAAAAGTAACACTGTTAGCTGATAGAAGGATTTGGCCTACAATACCATGCTGGCCAGAAGGATTGGTACTGGGTTTAATGTAGAGTTTTCTTCACAAAGTAATAGTCTGATTTTGGTATTTTCCTTAGTTGCCACACGGAATGAAACGGCGTGGTGACGTATTCTAAATCCATCACCATACGGATTCTCAAGAAGGATTCGGGAAGGCTATAGCTATTTCATAATAAATACGAAATGTTTGTGAGCAAGTTTCGTCAAATATTTCAAATAACCGACACTTTACGTAGTTCCTCAATAAGATAACATCTCGGCTTCCATATCTGAGGCTGGGGCGGCCAGATTACTCCGTTGTATGCTCATAGGATGTTTATGGGACCCAAGGCGTTAGAGGAAAACTTGGCTCCATAAATCCAAGTTGTTTAGTAACTTGTTTGTATTAATCATTGTTTGTTAGAAGTGGTTTGATTTAATTTGTGACGCGATTGATTTACAAGAGCCAGCCAATTATTGGGAACTGTTGGTATTTGTTTATTTACTGTAGTAATCTATATATAATAAATTAAAGTATATTAGGCTCAAAACTTATATTTGCTCGATGGAAATATTGGTACAAAAAATGAATAAGAAATGAATGATACATTCTCATTTATAGAATGGAAGGTCAGGTATGCGGTGGTATATAAGAGTGGCTTTTGGTGTCCTCAAATACAGGCTTCAGGCCTAGCCTAGATATCAGTCTTCCACAATATATGACTTAACATACATGTATCCCCATCTTAAAACTGTGTTTTTTTTATAGACTCACGCCTGTATCCCCGAACGGGTAGGCAGAGGTGTAATATTACACCCACATTTCGCCATGAACTTTTAGGTCCTATGTAATAGGGGGCGAGCCTATTGCCGTACCGGGCACATTACCAGACTCCGTGCTGCTACTGAGAATTTCCGAACGAAAAATCCCAATAACACTTTGCCCGACCCGGGAATCGAACCCGAGACCTCCCAATCCCACGCGCACATTTACGCCCCAAGACCAACGAGGCAGTCTAAAACTGTAATTGTAATATAAATATGTATATTATGCTCTTAAGTGTCTTTGAACACACAACATGGTTGTACGAAAGTTGTGAGCCGGCCTAAACACTTAATGAACTTAAACTATTCAAACTAATATTGTTGAGACAATATTAGTTTGCATAGTTTTTATTTACTGAGGTAAATAGTTATGTCTTAAGGCCAATCGCCTGCCTGGGTTAAAGTGAGAGAAATAAAGTGAGAAATTGGGCATATCTGACCCGCTTTGCGAACAGTGGCGGACATTAACCAAAATAGTTTTAAACAAAGGGGAATAATATGACCTTTCATTGCATATAATTGTTTGATTAAAATGCGTCGGAGAAAATGTACAGAATCCTTGAAAAAAGAAAACAAACGGTATCAAAGGTTTTAATTTCATCTTATAAAGGCATAAAAATAATATCGAAATGGGCTAATGTTTAGAGATATGTTATACGCTGTCTCTTTCGCACATTGAACAGGTTTTTTTCGCACATTAAATAGCTACGCCCATATCGCTAGCATTTGTCTTGGGCCATACCTACACCAGGAAGCAACAGACGCACTCCGCTGCCTCTTTAAATGATCTTAGGATCGATTTGGATCAAATTGAATAAAAAATATTTTAATGAATTAGCATTTTATTTTTCTTACCTATATCAATTTATTAGCGGACGGCCGCGACTTCGTGACTTCGTCGGCCTCATTCAGTGATGTCGCGGGAATATCGGGATAAAAGTAGACCTTTCTCTTGAATGTGGCTATCACACACAAAAAGGTTTTTTCAAATCGGATCAGTAGTTTCAGTGATAAAGAGTATGGATATATACATAAATAACACTTGATTTTTTGAGATTCCCGTAGCTCACATTAATGCTACTAATGTCATAGTAAATGAGAGCCATATTAAGAAATAGTTTTTAAGATATGTCAAGTCGATTATATCGATTTAGTAACGTTTAGTTTAGTCTATTGTAAATTTTGACTATGTTCACACTGAACTGTCATTCGTTTCCGTTTCTGAAAACTCTTCTTGCGCTCACGCCGTTTGGTCTCTCTCACGTGGTTTTGTATTTGATATAAATTGATCGCCTTTTGGAAAGCTCGTCCTTGTAGCTTCGCGAATTGTTGTGTTTGTGATAAAATATAAACTTATAAGTAACCTATTGAATATTTGTAAAAATTGTGTAAATCCGTGCACGTGGTTGGTGCCCGACGGCTTCGTTGAAGAAAAACCCTGATTTGGACCTCGAGTAGTGGTATTTAAAACGATTTGCTTGTTATTTTGCCCAAAATTATGAGTTAATCTTATAGGTCCCACTCAAGAACATCATCAGGAGCATCAGTGAAGATTTGGTAAGTTAATTAATATTGATAGTTGTAACTTGCATGTTCTTTGAACTCATCACTGTGCAACGCAGTGCATTGTGTTTAGGTCTTTGCCTTACCGTGATCAGGTGGATGTATAACAAACTTCCACTGTGCACCCTGAACAATTTCCTATCTGCCTACGGTAACTCTAAACACTCTGCTATATTTCGTTTGTGTCCGCCATGGGTATGGTTTCCATACTAAGGTGCCCATTTACCTTTGTTGTCTTATTTTATAATTATTTTGTTACTTTCAAAGCATTTTTGTAAAATGAATGCTGTTCAGGTGTTTAGCTGGTTGCCTGTATTCTTGCAGAGCTTACTTCAATTAGGAGCTTAATAAAGCCATACCGTGTAATACATCAAATGGGTTGTGAACCCGCGACCTTCGTCTTCTGTTACGCGTATTTACAACATATAAACCTTCAGCGGTAAGAACGTGAAGTTTACTAATGGATCTCATGGAGTACCGAACATTCTAATGTGAGTCACAGCTCTCTAACGTGAGCCGACATCTATCAATCATTACGTAAACGTGGTATTTTGTGAAAATATACGAGAGAAAATCTTCATAAAGCTTAAGATTCTGCACATGGTACCGTTCGTCTGGGTGTTGGTACTTTACTATTTATAAATATATATTTTTTTATTCCTGACAACGTTTCCGTAATTTTCCATCTCATTTTAAGGATTTTTAACACCGTTTTAATAGATATGTACAAGACACATAATTTGTAAAAGACTAAACCTCACGGTAATTTACTTCATCATCATCATCCTAGCACTTGCCCGGTGTGTGTGCAGTTTGTCAGCAATGTGTATGTGCAGTTTATCAGCAATGTCACAGCCAAGAAGGCTGCCCCGGATGCGGGAGTTCCTAATGCGGTCCTTCCGCGTGGCGCTACACATCCATCGCAGCATGTCCATCTCCGTGACACGCAATCTGCTTGTGTCGCTCAAGCACAGGCCACGTCTCACTGCCAAATAACAGGACACTTCTAATGATGGATTTATAGACAGACCTGTCCTTTGAGCTTAACCGGCATTTTGAGGTCACAAATGACACCGCTTACCTCACACTATTTAGCCCAGGCTGCCGAAATGCGTGCCTTGACGTCGCAATCGATGTCACCAGATGCGTGGAGTACTGATACCACGTACTTGACCAGGTCCTTTCGCTCGGCAATGTCGCCGCCTATGCGAAATGACGCGGGATCTGTAATATTGTAGGCCAAGTAGTCGGTCTTCGCCACGTTTATTTTCAGACCGCCGTTCTCAAGCGAATCCTTCCACGCTTTCATACGCCGCACTAAGAGTCCCCTGTCCGCATCCGCCAGTGCGATATCATCAGCATACATAAGCAGCCACGGGGGCTGCTCATGTAAGTCTCTGATGCTGTCTGACAGTACGTCTAATATCACACTGAATAGGTGACGGAACGGACTGAGGACGGAACCCTGGTGAACCCCGACGGTGATGGGAAAGGTTGTTGTGTCGCCAACAGCAGTTTGAACTACGGAATCGGAATTTGAGTACATGTCTCGGATGATGTCAATATATGCTTCTGGTAATCCTTTGGATCTTAGAGCCCACCAAATCATCTGTCGCGGAACACAATCGAAGACCTTCTCATCATCAGCCTTTTACAGTCCACTGCTGGACTAGGCCTCTCCTTTGAAAGGAGGAATTGGCCTACTATACCACGCTGGCCAAACGCGTTGGTATAGGGTTTGTATCAAGTTTTCCTTCTCTTACAATGCTGTTCTCTGCATAATATGCTCCCTCTGTCGGTTCTTACGACACCCACGTAGAGTCAAAGACCTTCTGCATGTCTAAATATAGAAGATGCACAGGCGTATTCTTCGACCTGTACTCCATGACGATCCTGAGGGCGAAAATTGGGTCCATGGTTCCGTGACCAGGGCGAAACCCATATTGACATTCCGAGACTGTGGTCTCACGGTAGTTTACTTAAAGGTAAAAAAATTTTTTAACAAATTATTAGTTACTACAATTACTAAAGCATACACTTACAAAAACTCTTTAAAAGGAAACAATTCGTATATAGGTTTTCCATATATGGATAATATAAAAGTAGCCTTATACCACGTCCTACATACAGTTGAAACCTCATCCACTATATTTCACAAAATACTCCAATTCTACAATATACTTCCAAAATGTGTTAAACAGATACTCCATCTCGCTCTTTTGTATGACGGCAGAGTGAACAACATGCGTTATGTATGAGCTGGTCAGCGAGGCGGCTCATCGCGTAATGAATTGGAATGTAGATCACCAGTCGGGGGCAAGCAAAGCTTGGGACGTCACCGGGCCCTCACACTCAAGAGATTTTGTACTTTATTTTGACGGTATTAGGGTTGGAATTTCTGTGACAATTTTTGAGGGCAAGCAAGATTTTAGTCATATAAACAAGGATTTCTTTGGTTTTGACAAATAGTCTGTAGCGATTACTTTCAATCTAAACAACAAAGAATTCATTATACCTACTATTGGTTATGTTCTTACAAGATATATGACTGATGATGAACTCTGAGTCAGTTTCATTTGCTCTCTGATAAGTACCGATTAAATTACTTGCCTCATGTTATCATATATTTTGCCTAACTGGTCCCAAATGCGGTAACTGGGAACTCCATATCACTAATTATGCTCGCATTATATGGTCCACTACTAAGCTTCTGCTAAATAATGAAGATAAAAGAGATAAAATGGCACCCGCATATTCCATCAACGGAGAAACACCCAGACTCAAAATAACAATTTGTGAATCACACAGTGTGTTGTTGGGGAATCGAACCCACAGCACTAGGCGAATGCTACAGGTTAGCTCTATCATTTATCATACAGCTTTTTGCAGTCAGCTGCTAGACCTAGTCCCGCCCTAATTTGAATTAATTAAATAAATAAAATTCTATGAGAGGTTAGTTTTACTGCGCCCGAGCTACATTCATTTTTGTCAGTTAAGCAGTCGCAATTACTGGATACGGGCCTGTTCTCACTATTAGAAGGGTAAGCACACCATACCACAGTACGGGGCTGGAATTAAAGGCGAAGTCTAAAAGTCGGTAAAACAGAGGTTTATACCTTAAATTAATTAAATATCGCGAGTAAGACACGTGAGTATAATTGTATGATGTGAAGCAGCCATTTTGTTTATTGTTTAATCGATATCAATTACGCTCCGATTAAAACGCTGACGATGTTTACTTCAATTATTTGTTGTACAATCGGTTTGTTTGTGTGTCGTGTGCGTGCTTGTGCATTTATTACCATGGACGAGACTACTGGCCGCCGGCCCTGGGGCGTTTGGAGTATCGGACAGATTGGACATGCAAATTAATTGTTTTGTATTGGTTTAATTGATTGATACACTGTAACTATGAAGAAGTTGAAGATTGTATAGTGTTAAGTTTGATATTTTGGTACTTATTATATGGTACTCATTGGATGCCCACACATTATATGTACATTTTACTGTTTCTGCCCGATCCTGTTGGAATTTCGGGAAATCCCTTCTTAGTGCACACCATGTTCCTGAAAGGACAGATATACATGCCGAATTTCAGCCTCTAATGCCCTGTAGTTTTAGCTGTACAATAAACGCTGAATAAAACCGCCATTGACTTTTATATAACTTTGAGCCCTATGGCTCAAAGTGGTACAATCAAACAAGTCTAGCAAATTGACTCTTTGAGTCGTACCAATAATTCTATTGCCAGGGTATTCCCATATATAATTGCAATAGACTGTAATGTAATATAGTTCAAACACTTATGTCGGTTTGTATGTAATTTTCGGCTTAGTATCTCATCTGCCAGTTGTTTACGCTAGTGTATCTAATATAATTTTCTTTAATTACTTAAAGCTTGTAATCTGGGGTTAATTGTGTTGGTTGTACAATAACATAGCTTATAAGACATATACCTTGTTGCATTGCCTTATTGTACAATTGTTTATTTACCTCAATAAAAAAAATAAAGTCGGCGGTGGACCAGTTTGAAAAAAAATCCCAGGGTCACTCATACAATTGAGGCACACTAGAAACTGGTTTTGTATACGACTATCAATATGTCTGTAAAAGTAGCACTGGAAGCTACGATGTCTTGCTGAGCGATTCTCGCCCTTATGGTGGTCTATCGGGAAGTTGTTCGACTGTACATGAGATTTATCTTACTAAAGTTATACTTTAAACAATCCCATCACAGCATCGCATTAAACAGAGCTAACTACAAAGACTGAATTAAAACAGCGAGCGCTAGCCGCGGTCTGTGCAACAGTTAATAAGTGCGGACTTGTGGAGTATCAAAGAGATCTTTAAAGTAAACTCTTGTGTTGTACACACTACCCAGTGGAGATGTACGAGCCACAAGCTAAGATGTGCTTGGTACGTAGGATAACATGAAAATGAAAGTAATTAAATAATATATTTCTGGAGTATTTTGTAATAGATCGGTAAAGTTAAGCATCGATTGTAGAGATTACAAATTAGATGGGAGTTGTGCCATAAACATCTAAGCACTACCGCAAAGTCGGTAGTCTCATTTATTGCTTCAGACAAGACACAGTTCAAGTTGTCTATAAACTTCTACACCAAAGATAGCCACAAAGTCACAGAAAAATAACGATAAAATTGTTTATTCCTATTTCCCTACCGTGTGTTAACTACCGTAGTGTTCTTTAGAGACATGTGATATTTACCTATTCAAAGTATATTAGTAAAGTATGTATTATCACTTGGCCAATTTTAGTCCGAAGGAGAGGCACGTGCCCACTGTGAGACAGTTTATATACAGGACTGATATAATTGTTATAAAACGACTAGCCTTCGCACGCAGCTTCGCACACTTTGGAGTCAGTTATTGCGGTAATATGTAGCCTATGTCACTTTCCAACCTCAATAATGGTGTTTTCAAGTTGTCTTTTTCGTAATATTATTTCGTTGCGAAGAAACAAGGTCACACAAACAAATTTACTTTCGCATATTATAATAGTAAGCATACTTAATTTTTATCACACCCGTTCAAGACGTGACTACTGGGGTCGTGGCTCACAAATGCTTGCTTGTGCTGAACGAGGTTAGTAAAGCTAAGCTGCCTCGTTTATCTTAGGTAGCACGCAGTCTTACGATGGTAATTAAAACTATCGCTCTCTTTGCATTATTTCATCCGACGTCTTTTGACGAGGAGGCCTTAAGGCGAGCAGAATCAAAGCAATAGTAAAGCCGTTTAGCCTAGTTCTTTATCTTAGAATAGCATTTTCTCCGTGAGATGACGTGTTAAGAATATAGAGTACTTCATTTAATTTTTATTTCGTGGGTGTCATAAGATTTATGAGCAACCTATCAGGGGCCCGATTCTCCTTAATAAATTTGTTCAAAATACAGTTTCAATATAATGTCAGTGTCACAAATGGTATTCTAATAAATAAACAGATATTTGAATGAAATTTTAATGAGATCGTAAATTGAAACAAGTGTCAAATATGTGTCAAAGACGAACTGTTTATTTCTAATTATACGATAATGACATTTGGTTAGCAGAATACCGATTTTGAGTCAATTCAAAATATAATCTCATTCCGTTCAAAATATAATTTTAATGTCATATAAAATAGGAGAATTGGCCCCCTGCTCGTGAATCTTATGACACCCATTGGATAGGATAAAGATACTATTTGCTCGTCTTCGACATCAAATTCTAACTTGTCTGGCCTGCAGTTGTCGTATAATAAACTAGATGAGCCCGCGGTTACACCCGCGTTATTTAAGGCTACTGCTCCGCTCTCGTGGCTCATAGCGTGTTGTTATACAGCCTATAGCCTTCCTCCATAAATGGGCTATCTAACACTGTAATAATTTTTGAAATCCGTCCAGTAATTCCTAAGATTAGCGCGTTCAACCAAACAAACAAACTATTCAGCTTTATATTTTAGTATAAGATTGTCAATCAAGTCTATCTCGAGCTTGCATCTAGCAAATTTCTGTATACAAAGGGCCTGTTGATATTAAATATTCTCGTACTTATAACATCTGTTCGTATGTTCGTCTTTTGCGTCACATAGCGACCGTGCTCACAGTGTGCAGCGCATTAGTTGGGACCGAGGAAATCACTTTGCCAGTCCAACATCCTCGCATTCGTGTTTATTGGAAAGGCGTTAATAGAAAGTCCCTTTTTATTATACCATATGAGCCGACAACCAAACGAAAATGTACAGCATAAACATGTAAGTAAAATTTGTTTCAGACTAGAGAATGCTCGCAGCTACGCCCGCTCATTGTATTATTTTTAAATTTATTCGTTTCTGCCCGATCCTCTTGGAATATCGGAAAATCCCTACTTAGAGCACCTCACCATCTTTTCTCTGTTTGACATGTTCGTTTACCTATGATTATTTGTGTCATTATTTTTATTTGACATTTAATTTTTATATACACTTTGACATCTTTTTATTCAATTATACGTTTATTTGTTGACGTTCTGCTCTTTTAAATATGTTATTATGCATTAGAAATGTCCGATAGATTAATTTTAGTCCAATGTAAATTCAAATGGCTTGTCTTGGAAAATAGGATATTTGATTTTATTGGATCCATGTTCTTAATTGTGACAAAGTGTATTTATTGACTTTTTCTTTTATTTTATTTTAATTTAGTTTACATTTCAGTTGATTTTGATTTAATGTTTGTTTAATTTTAACTTATATTTAATTTGATTTTGATTCAACGAATATTAAATTTTAATTTTAATTTCATTTGATTTTGATTTAATGTTTATTTAATTTTATTTTGATTTTGATTTAATGTTTATTTAATTTTAATTTGATTTATGATAATTTAAAATACATTTATTTTTAATTTGATTTTATCCTGACATTGACTTAATTTTGTCTTGAATTAATTTTGATTTTATTTGGTCTCGATTCAATTTAAATTTAATAATACCAATTAATTAGATTCCATATCACTGCAAGTACCAATTATATTTCTAAATTGTTTACCATTATCCATGATAAATGTACTATGAATGGTGTGCGCACCTTTAAGTGACATATTTACACAGCATTAGAGATGTATAACCAAGTAAAAATGTTATAATTAAGATTTTGTAATTATGTTGTTGGTGTGCCTTAAATAAATAAATAAATAAATAAATAAATAGGTTCGTCATGCTCCCTGTACTGTCACTGCAGGCGGTAGCGTCGGTGGTCGGGTCACCCACTTCCCTCTGATATGGTTGAGGAGGGTGATGGCTGATCATTGCGTTATACTCGTGAACGGGTGCTGCCTGTGGTGATTGGTCGATTTACTGGAAAGAATACAGCTTTTGACTTATGCTGATTAATTTAAGTGTTTATTTAAAAAAGAAACAGTTGTTTTGGGGTCATTCATGCATTGTAACGTGATTTGATTGAGCAGTGATTACATAACAACATGATATTTAACATGTGTGCACCCTACCTGTCATTTTGTTTTGGAGGCTCAGGTATTAGTCATTATTTTAAATTTTCAAGTCTTACGTAGGTAAGTAACTTAATGAAAGGAGATGGGTTGTGTGATAGCCATCATGTTAATTGAAATGTGATATTATTATTTTTTGTTATAATGTATAACTTCAAGAATTATTTTAACTATGCAGACAGAACTATCAGTCTGTGAAACAAAATGTGATACAAGCACACACCACCATCCAGCACCTTCAAGAGAAGAAAAATATCTCAGATACCCTTGAGGAGATTAAGAAAGTCGTGCAAGTAAATCATACCCAGACCCAGAAGAATACTTTTGCCGATATGGTTAAAAAAGGGAGCAACAATTTTATTCGCCCTAATTCTATTAGTTCAGTTACGATATATCCGGCCGACAAAAGTAAAAGCAGTGACGACACTAAAGCCCTTCTCCAGACTATAATTTCGCCCGAGGAAATGAAATTGCACGTACGCGGTGTCAGAAAGACGAAAAATGGCGGTGTAGTCATCAGCACCGAAAATAAAGATGACGTAGAGAAGCTCAAAAGCTCTACAAAGCTTTTAACGTCAGGACTTACTGTCGAAGAGCAGACTAAGCGTCGTCCTAGAATAGTCGTAATCGGAGTTCCTACAACACTCACTGAAAAAGAGGTCTTCGAATGCATATTTGAACAAAACTTGGCACAGACATTTCTAGACAAGACACGAGAGTCCTTCATTGCCTCTGTTAAATTGAGCCACAAATCTGGGAAGAAGAACATATCGGTGTGCAATTATATAATCGAAGTACCACCGGGAATTCGAAAAGCCCTTATTAACCAGGGGAGAGTGTACATAAACTGGACATCATGTCCCGTAAGGGACTTTACCCTAGTTACAAGGTGTTATAATTGCCAACAATACGGACACGCAGCGAAATTCTGGCGTGAAACTAGCCCTACCTGTGGTCATTGCGGTGAATCAGGCCACGTCATCAAAGAGTGCAGTAAGAAGACATCACCACCTTCCTGTGCTACGTGTATGAAATTTAAGAAGCCCAATAATCACCAAACTGGGGACGAGAGCTGCCCAGCAAGAAAATATGCCGAGGACAGGTACCTGAATTCCATAGACTATGAAGGCGCCTGAGAGCGCCCCTAACTACACGTGAAAGCACCGCTACTACAGGTACTCGTTAATTATAGTTACGGCTAATAAGCTAATAGATGATTTGGACAACTTTTCTATCTCAGACTCAAAAGTTTGTGATATTGAGGATTGTAAAAGCCTTCTTCCACCACAAGATAAATGTTTAACTATTATTTCGCAAAATATTCGTAGTATCTATAAAAACTTTCAGGAACTAGAAATCTTGTTACATACTATTGACATAACTTGCGACATAATAGTGCTATCGGAATGCTGGTTATCTAATAGATCTGATGCTCTACCAACTTTAGATGGATATCGACAATATTGCAGTGATAATCATATCAATCAGAATGCCGGCGTTGTAGTATATATTAGAAAACATCTAAATGTAGTTATAGAAAAACCTAATATAGATGAATGCAACTGTCTGCTCACTAAAATTAACCACGATACTGCCATAATTTCTCTGTATAGGCCACCGTCTCTTAGTACAGATAGGTTTCTTAATTCACTTGATTTAGCACTAAACAGTCTGTCATCATACAAGAATATAATTATAACAGGTGACTTAAATATAAATATTCTGTCTGAGAGAAATGACGACCGCGGCCACGATTATCTTAATGTCTGCTGTTTTCATGGTCTCTTGCCAGCTCATACTCTTCCTACTCATCAAAGTGGATCATGCCTAGACCACTTCATTATCAAAACCAAGCATCCGTCACGCACTTTGGTCATTAACTCTTCAATCACAGATCACCGCACTATTCTATTGTCATTAAAACTATCATTTCCTAAACATAAATGCACACCTAGCTATACTAAAATAAACATGAAGAACCTTGCAATTGACATACCTAACATAGATCTTGACCCCGTTTATTTATGTGCTGATCCTAATATTTCAATAGATTACCTCACAAACGAAATACAAAGTGCAATTCACAAAAATACATCTACTATAAAATTGTCTAACAGACATAAAATAACAAAACCGTGGATTACACAAGGTCTTTTGCGCTGCATAAGACATAGAGATAAATTGCACTCGAAGGCTAAGAAAGCACCAGATAATGAAATTATCTCGATGTCTTACAAAAGATATCGTAATTTTTGTAACAACCTTCTAAAAAAATTAAAGATTGAATACAATAAGGCTGAACTAGAAAAGGCTGGGCAAAACAGCAAATTAGTCTGGAAATTTATTAAAAAATGCACTTTTACCACCAAAAATCAAGAACCAGCATTAGATTTACTTCAGTCCGAGTCAAATCCCACACTGGCACTCAATAAAATAAATATGTTCTTCGCTAACGCTGGAAAATCACTCGGAGAAAAAATCTTGTATCAAAGAAACTTTTCATCGCACTACACCTCTAACAAATCACACAACTCCGTGCTCAAATCTTTTGTTTTATTAGATACTGACGTTGACGAAGTAGTTCAAATAATAACAGGACTACGGGACACTTCAGCGGTAGGGTGGGATGGCATTTCCACCACTATAATCAAAAGATTTAAGACATTCCTAGCACCTCCACTAACCCACATTTTTAAAATATGTTTGTCTGACGGTATATTTCCGAAGTCCTTGAAAAAGGCTATAGTTATCCCAATACACAAGAATGGAGATACAAGTTGTGTAAACAACTACAGGCCCATTTCAATCTTGCCAGCATTGTCTAAGGTTTTAGAAAAACTAATAAATAATCGATTAGTAAAATACCTGGAATCGAACAATATACTCTCAGACAGGCAGTTTGGTTTTAGAGCGCAAAAGTCAACAAACCAGGCCGTTCACATGGTTACTGATCACATTGTGGCTAACCTGGATAAAGGGATGCATACTATTGGGATCTTTCTAGACCTTGCCAAAGCTTTTGACTCTGTTTCAGTTCCAGGTCTATTAAGAAAGCTTGAGTATGTGGGAATAAGAGGCACACAATTGAAACTACTTACTGACTATCTTAGCGACAGATGTCAGTGTGTAAAACTAGGTACAAACCTCAGCGCGGATATCCCTAATGCCCCCTTCGGGGTGCCTCAAGGGAGCATTTTAGGAGTAACTCTGTTCTTAATATATATTAATGACCTATGTAACCTAAGTCTTCATAATGGTGTCATTGTGTCTTATGCAGATGATACGGTACTATTATTTACAGGAAATACTCGTACTGAGGTATATACACATGCTCAACTAGGTTTCAATACTGTAAATAACTGGCTTTTTGACAATATACTAACTTTAAACACCCAGAAAACAAAATATATCCACTTCTCAATACGTAACAATAACATTCATGAATCACCTAACAACACTATATTCGCTCACGACAATAAATGTCATTCATCTGCTGACGCTGCATGCACCTGCCCTACTTTAGAATCTACTCAATGTATCAAGTACCTTGGAATAACACTTGACAATAATCTTAATTTCCGCATTCACATAGATCTCTTATGTAAACGGGTGCGCAAATTAATATTTATTTTCAAAACAATGCGTAGCGCTGCAAATTTTAAATTAATTAAACAAATCTACCTGTCGTTGTGTCAGTCCACCATATCCTATTGCATTACTTCATGGGGAGGGGCATCCAAAACTGTCCTATTGCCACTAGAACGCGCTCAAAGAGCTATTCTAAAAGTGGCGACGTTTCGACCTTATATGTTTCCTACCTATGATTTGTATCAGTCCACTAATGTCCTAACTGTACGTCAGTTGTTCATACTGCACATCATACTTAAACAACACGCACTAACTCCATTCAAACCACTGCCCCCGGACAAGAGACGAAAAAATCTAGTCTGTACTAAGTTTCATGGTAAACATGTCTTTATAAATAGATTTTTCTTATTCATAGGCCCTTTTTTATACAATAGATTAAATAAGTTACTAGATATATATAAATATAGTTATAAGCAATGTAAAATAATCATAACTAGATACTTACAAACAATGACCTACTCTGATACTGAGAATTTGCTTACTGTCATAAAATAATTACCTACCATTGAATAGCTTCGATTTAAATTATTATTGCGTCAATGTTAAATTTAAGAGTATGCACATTTGTTATATTTTGCAAAATTATATTACGTAAGAACAAAACAGCCTGAAACACAGGAGAAAACCTAGTTCAGGCAATTAATTTTAAACCTAGATAGCAAAGTAAAAATAACCTATACCGGCCTTAAACTATATGTTAAGTATTTATTGTTTATTAGATTATAAAATATTATAGTATAAGATTATCCAGACATAATATATCCATCCACTGAAATATAAACATTTTTGAATAAAGATTATTATTATTATAGTACTGTGTTGCTGCGGAGTTTGTTGCGCCGCTTCTTCTTCTTAGCGAAAACACATAGGAAACGGTGAAGGGTTGGGCTTTTTGGGGGACTGTCTATTGTAAAATTTAATGTTCAGAACGAGCTGTTTACCAGCCAATTTTGAATAAAAGATTTTGACTTTGACACTGACCCCCAAGGACAAGAGTCAGTCACAAAAAACTATTAAGTTCTAATTGTATTGATTTTGGATAACTTCAAAATGAGAACTGTGTCGATAATAGTTTGTCAGTGAAAATGCTATCCACTGCGCTATATGTGACATCAGGCCTCTCTGAATATAACTGTATAGTCTATGGCCGGGCCTAAAGCTAACAGCTATACAGATAGTTGGACTTACAAATGACGCCTCATCTCGCGGTCCTCTATTAAATGAGGGTCGGCTGTACGTCCAAGTTGTCCGACATTACCGCTCTCACAACGTTACTGTCTATACATTTAATCAAATACTGTACACACTGCCAGAGTAAGGATACAAATATGTTAATGACCGCAATCTTGTAGGGAAAATAGGGAAGGAGCCAATAGACGCATATGTATGGGGTGACTTGTAATTGCTCTTATTCCGTTCGGGTGAGTTTAGAAACTTAATTAAGGATTTTCACGTCTTCATATTATAGTCAAAATTTTGGAATATGCTTTGAAGATTTTTTTGGCACAAATCATGTTTTTATAAATGTGGTGGATAAAAGACAATTTAAAAAAGCTTTTATTGCCCTCGACGTTTCGACATAGGGTACCCCACCCGTGATCTCGAGATGACTGATGTCCTGCAGCGCCCTCTCCGTGAAGTGCAGGTTTCGGCACCTACCGTCTCTTGGTATTCACAACTATTTTTGTCAACGGAACTGTAGGTTCTTTTTTTTTCTTATTTTGTTTTCTTTTTTGACAACTCCCGCACTAGGACCAAATCGTGTGTCGCGGACTTACGGACTCAATGAACACCCAGACTCCAGACAACAATTTATGAATCACACAAAATGTTGCCTCGTTTGGGAATCGAACCCACAACACTCGGCACAGTGTGGAGCGGTGAGGCGGCCGCTTAAGCCACTACGCCAACCGTGCAGTCAAAACCTCAACTCACAACATTATTGTGAATCAAATTGTGAATGGCCTATGTTCAGCAGTGGATTGTAAAATGCTCTATGATGATGATGTAACTTTGACTGTAACTACCCCTTTTTTCTTGACTTGAGTTTCTTTTGTAAAACGTTGTTGGTAAAGTCGTAAGTTGAAGTTTTTCTTCGTCACGTCAACAGTTCGTCATAAACTCGATTATGTATATTTCTCTATTGCCTAACGTTTCGCCTCTATAAGTTTATTTTGTTTTCACTTGTTCCAACGCGTTTTGTCTGAATACTTGATGGCTGTATTTCGTGACAAATTACGAAATGGAGAATGAAATTGTTGTTTTTTCGGTTGTTTACGTAAGCCTTCATGTTTATTATAGCTTTTGGTAAAAAAAATAAAGATCTTTAGTAAAAAATAGTACTCAAATATTAAATGGTTTTTAACCAAACCGGTTATTTATTTATGAGCAAATAAATATATAAAATAATATTGTATAACAAAATATCTAAATTTTTAAGTAGTACAACATAGCAAGACTCATTAGTCTCTGTTATATGTATAAACAAAAACACAATCATTAATTACTTGAAATGTGTATGTATGTACAATTTTTCTTAAGAAACTTCTTAAGAAGTAGATAGATCCTGCAGTCCAGGCTTTAATCAGTTTCTGGATGGCCATAGTAGATACTTAGATGACTGATAAACATAATACAATGTATTATTAAGTAGGATGTCATCCTACTTCTTACTAATATTACAAGTTAGTTTGTGAGGAGGGATGGATGGACGTTTGCTACATCATCGTCAGCCTTGTATATATACTATTCCACTGCTGGGCACGGGCCTCTTCTCACTGTGAGAAGGGTAAGGCCATAGTCCACCAGGCTGACCTAGTACGGGCTAGCAGACTTCACGTGTCTCTCGAGACCATTATGGAGAACTCTCAGACAAGCAGGTTTCCTCACGATGTTTTCCTTCACCGTTTAGCAAGCGATAATTAACAATTTAATACGCACTTAACTTCGAAAATTCATTGGTACGTGCCGTGGATTCGAACCCGAGACCCTCTGCCTAGCAGTCCGTCGGTCTCTCCACTACGTTATTGCTGCCTCCGTTTGCTACTCTTTTACGCAAAAACTACTGAACGAATTCTATACTATGCGGCAATATCGCTTATACATCACACTGACTAGCTTTTGTTGTGAAAACCGATGGCCCCGTAAGCAAAGCGACATGCGAATTCTACTAACATACATACATCTTAATACTAGTATCACTAAGTGCAACATCAAAAAGGCAGTTCAAATCAGTGTTTACAAAACGCCTCCACTTGGCTCAGTTCGGCGACACTTAATTCTTTAATCTATCATCGCAACAGGTGTTTGCCTCGTGTCCGCCGTAGGCATACCGACTGACACACACACTCATACACACGGAGAGGGACACATACATAGTTTTTTTTTTTTTTTTTTCTGTTTTTTTTTTTAGTTTTCTACGAAATAGTACCCTTTTAGGAGCTCGTGTGTTTTTCTGTCACGACTTTACAACGATTTTGCCTCAAAATTACTGGACCAAATGAGTTCAATGGTACTTATAAGGCTTTTTTGCCAGTGTCAACCAGCACTTAGCTCGCGAACCCACAGCTGTATGAGTTAAGAGCTGTCACTCAACCTATCGGGCACTTATCAATTTGCATTTTATGGCTATTGATTAACTAAATATCATTATTTTTAAATTGTCCTTCGGGATATATACCACGTACCTTTGTTTGGAGTAACCGATATTAACATACAAACAACAATATTAACATAAAATAACGATAAAAACAAAGGTACATGGTATATATCCGGAAACACAATTTAAATTAAGTTTAAATGACCACGAAAGTTTAAATTACTATATTAAAATATAATTATCCTCCTAGCATTATCCGAGTTTTAGCCTGGGGTCCGCTCACTTGTCTAAGCGGATTTGACTGAATATTAGCTTTTTTACGGAGCAACTGTCTCTGACCTCCGCAGCCCAAAGGGATAGCTATATTCCATGGTATAAACTAGTATCAGTTTATTCAGAGATACTGACTCCTTATGACGACTCTCAAAGATCTGCATGACAGCCGGGACTGATGGCTTAACGTGTTATCCGAGGCACGGGACAAGAGGTAATAAAAATTTAATAGACACATTATCTCCGTAAAGTCAGTGGTGCGCGGCGTGGATTCGAACCCGATACCCTCTGCATGGCTATCTGTTGGTATCTCCACTATGCTTGTCTTTTATTCGATAGATAAACTACTTATACCCAAAGTTGGCAAAATAAGGGTTGACAGTTTAAGCCAGGCGAATCCGCATGAGACTGCAAGTGATAAATATTTTAAAGTCTTGTTAAAATGACGAATAAAAAAAGGATAACAGTCAAAATTGAAAAAGTAAACTACTCGTTGGAGAGTCAGATTATTTTTCATTGCAGAGAATAATTGTCGTAGTATATTGTTGTGAGATCTGAGTTGTACTTATTTGTCAAAATATGCTATTTAATTGTATGCATCTATGCAATGACTATACAATAACAAGATAGGTTTATTTTTTTATTATGTTGGCTTCAATCGCAGTTATGGTAGGTATAACTCGGTAATTACACAAAAGGGGTCTTGAAAAAAATTATGTTGCATCAATTAAGTACCAAAAATGAAGAAGTAACATATGTATTTCTGAACTATGTTAAATGGTTAACTATTACTAATCTTCCTCACAGTCAAAACTATCACAAAACCTTCAACGAATGGCGAAGATTTGTTCTTTGATCTGTTTAGCACTAGCGTACAAGATACAAACATTTAAAAATACAAACTAAGTTACACATTCAACATACCAAAGCACAAAAGAACATTAATAAATTTATCTCAACTTTGACATCCCTAAGTCTCAAAATATATGTTAATATGTGAACATGCTCTCAACGCGCTATGTTAGTAGAATTCGCATGTCGCTTTGCTTACGGGGCCATCGGTTTTCACAACAAAAGCTAGTCAGTGTGATGTATAAGCGATATTGCCGCATAGTATAGAATTCGTTCAGTAGTTTTTGCGTAAAAGAGTAGCAAACGGAGGCAGCAATAACGTAGTGGAGAGACCGACGGACTGCTAGGCAGAGGGTCTCGGGTTCGAATCCACGGCACGTACCAATGAATTTTCGAAGTTAAGTGCGTATTAAATTGTTAATTATCGCTTGCTTAACGGTGAAGGAAAACATCGTGAGGCAACCTGCATGTCCGAGAGTTCTCCATAATATTCCCGAAAGACATGTGAATTCTGCCAACGCGCACTTGGCCAGCGTGGTGGACTATGGCCTTACCCTTCTCATAGTGAGAAGAGGCCCGTGCCCAGCAGTGGGACAGTATAAAGGGCTGCTGATGATGATATGAAGCTTATGTCAAATATATATATCTGTAGTAAGTAGTGAAATCAATGGATAAATCGAATATTGGAACCGGTCGTACTTACAGAAGGATATTCTTGAACGCCAACACGTCACAACCTTTTACTGCTGTTTATATGGTTTTACAAGCCATTGGTCTAAAATAATTGTACACTTATGGAGCAAGAGAAAAGTATTCAATACTAAATATAGTTATCAAAAGGCTAAAATTACGCAAATGATTAAACTTTTACTAAGTAAAGTCATGCAAGCGAAATGCGAGCAACCGCTAGTTGGATATACCTATTTCCAGGTACTGAGAAGTTTAAAAAAAAAAATCTCTAAAAGTACTTTGTCCATCGTACGCAATAATGTGTGCAAATGTTTATCAAGGGAGCAATAAGACATTACAGATAACGTAATATCCGCTTCGGGCCATTTTGTGACTCCCACTGGATGAACTTGTCAGTGCTTCAATGAGGCTCGATCTTGTACGGTCAGCACAAAGGTTTTTATAGACGAGTTCGTCAATAAAATTTTATTACAATTCCTTTATTGAGACAGTTGCACCAAACTATTGTTTTCTCTGTGATGTAGATCACTACATTTATTCATTAATTTTATTTATAACTTCATACACAAAACATGTTTAAGCGGACTTGCCTGAGGCATTCTCTGCCAGTCTACCTTGGGGTGATGCAGAGATAGAACAAGGTAGGTGCAAATAGAAGTAATAAGAAATATGACAATACTTATGTATTATAATAAATACTTAAAAATAAAAACATTAATGTCCATACATAAATACCTACTACATACATACATATCGTCACGCCTTTTATCCCCGAAGGGGTAGGCAGAGGTGTATTTCTACACCCACTTTTCGCCAGATATACTTTAGTCCCACGTAATAAGGGGCGGGCCTATTGCCGTACCGGGCACATTTCCAGACTCCGTGCTGCTACTGAGAATTTCGTGACAGAAAAGCCCAATAACACTGCCCGACCCAGGAATCGAACCCAGGACCTCCCGATCCCACGCGCACATTTATGCCGCAAGACCAACGAGGCAGTCGTATAGGGTTTGATGTCGAATTTTCCGTCTCTACGCAAAGATGGTATTTGCATCGTGTTATCCCTTAGTCGCCTCTTACGACACCCACGAGAAGATAGGGAGTGGTGACACTTGTATTCTATGCCGTCAACCACACGGCCAATACCTACTATTTAATATAAAAACAAATAGTTATACTAAATACATATAATATATTATTATAAGTACAGAAATATATAATATAATAAATACGTATACATAACATATAATACATATATTATATATTAAATATATTTAAATAAATTACCTCTGAGATGATCCTGCCAGTTGGTTCAGTAAGAACTGCCGTACTTTAATTTTAAAAGTGAAGCGACTGGTGGCCATTCTGATTTCTAGAGGAAGAGCATTCCACAGAAGGATAGATTGGATAGGAAAAGATGCATGAAGGAAATCGGAGCTGTGTGAAGGGCAGAGAAGGAGTCGATTATTAGAGGAACGTATGGTTTTATCATGAATAGATTATAGGTATTGGAAGCTAGGGGTTAGATAGGTTGGCGGGTTGGGAGACATGAGGATGGAATAAAGGGTGGTGAGAGCACGCAAACTTCGGCGTTGACGAATAGCTAACTAGTTCAAATGGGATCGATAAGTAGACACGTGATCATACTTACGAAGATTAAAATTAAATCGAATGCAGTTATTGAGAAATAATAGTGTAAATATATAGTGTTTAAAGAAAAAACGTTGGTGTCTAGACCCAAACGGAGATGACGGGACGATCTGGCTGCATGCGACAGTGACTGCCCAAACATAGCAATCAAAAGGGATGGATGGTGATCCAAAGGAGAAGGTACCTTAACCCAGCAGTGAGATATATTGTTAGGCTAACCAATAAAACTAAGTATCTACTTTGACGAAGGCAATCTGCAGTGAAAACTATATACGACTGAAGAAAGCAGACAAAACATAGGCTGCAAGAAATCATCATAGAAAACATACATATACCTAGAAATAGAAGGTCATCATTCACAACATTTCGTACCTGCATTTTTTGACTCCATTTAAGATCAAAAGTGATAACATGGTCTTTGTTGACATCATCGAAAATAATATAGTTTGTATTGTAATAAAAAACACTAATAACTCAATTAAAAAAATATAATCGCACCACCCATTGCCGCGTATATTTTTTACAATTACCTTAATTAAATACCTACACGTTCCAACAAGCATGCAACGCAAAATTCCCCTGACATTACAAACCTTTGAACAACATTGTTAACATGACTCATTAAGTTCAAAAAATTGGGCAAGTGCGAGTCGGACTCGCGCACGAAGGGTTCCGTACCATCATCTATAACAGAAAATCACGTTCGTTGTATGTATACTTAAATACTTTTTAAGTTTCTACTTCTTTATTAAGATCGAGTAACAAATTGCTTAAAAATTACGTTTGTTGTATGGGAGCCCTCCTTTATTATTGAAATTTTTTTATAATTAAATACAACTACATATTTTGTGAAAATTTAAAGCGTCTACCTGTTACAGTTAGTAATTTTGAGCAAAAAATACGAAAATAAAACACGTTTTTTGCATGGGACCCCCCTTAATATTTTCATTTTATTTATTTTTAGTATTTCTGGTTAGAGCGGCAACCAAAATACATAATTTGTGAAAATTTCAGCTTTCTAACTATCGCGGTTTATGAGATACAGCCTGGTGGCAGACAGACAGGCAGACAGACAGACAGCGGAGGCTTAGTAATAGGGTTCCGTTTTTTATCTTTTAGGTACGGAACCCTAAAAACGCATGCGGCCCTGAGAGAAACGTTTTGCCACGTCAAAGGCGTAAAAATGCCACAAATCTTGGCTTGTGCGGCGCTTACAGTATTCAACGTAAAAATGTATTTCTTGTAGTGCACAATACAGATGCTAGCAAGTGCGCAGTGTGTGACTTTTCGATAAACTTCTGTCGACATGTCGCACAACTCGGTGACAAGTTCGAATGGTATATTGGCAAGTATTTCTTGCACATTTTCAAACGGCTTACTTGAAAATTTCTACATCTGAATTTTCGGTGGTCGCTGGGCGAAAGCGCAGACAAGTGTTCATATCTATCTTCTTTATGAATAATATTTTTATTTTTAACAAAGATGGAAAACAACTTGTGTCAACATTATAATAATATTATGTTTTTAAAAAACATTACCCTTCTTTTTAGCTTCGCCGTAGTCGGAAAATTGAAATAAGCATAGTAATATATACAAAAATTTAAGATTACAAATTAAATTATCTTCTTATATTCACGATCACATGTCCTGAGTAAAATAAATCGTCGTAGAGCCCGAACTACTGAATTAAGAAACGTGACATTTGAACCGTTGGTTTCTTTAAAAATCTATGCACTAATTATGTAAGGTACTTATTATAAATAATATCTTACATAGTCCAACCTGGGATAAAATAGGCGAGGGTAAGGCAAAAGGCTTTCCGTAAAATGTATATTTTAGTTTTAATCTCTTCCCACTTCCCACTACTTCAAATTGCGTTAGTTAATTTCTAGGTAGTAGAGCCTTGCTGATTTCAGCATGAATGGGCCGGCTCGACCGGGGAAGTACTACCCTCTCACAGAAAATTGACGTAAAGTATCAGTACGTAAACTGTTGCGTTTCGTTTGGTGAGTGAGAGTGCCGGAGGCCCTATCCCCTATCCCTTCTCCCTCATCCCAGTCCTCATCCTATCCCTTTTCCCAACCCAAAGGGGCGGCAACGCACTTGTGACTCCTGTGGTGTTGCTTGTGTCCATGGGCGGCGGTAATTGCTTACCATCAGGCAATCCGTCTGCTCGTTTGCCGCCTTATACCATAAAAAAAAACTTAAAACTATTCAGCGATTCGGCGATTGCGTGCTTCAACCCCACAGAATAATATTTATCTCGACGTATCTACATTGAACAACATGCACAACCATATATCTTACCGCACATTAATGAGATATATTCTGTTACTACAAATGCTACAAGCAGCGTACATTGCGGGTCGTTAGCACCGCCCGCGGTTCACCGCGCGCACACATCCGTCATTCGTCACTAAACTAATTAAACTTACCGCAAGAGTCAAGCCGGGTTCGAGATTAAACAACGACGTACTTAGGGTTGCTAGGAAACTACCCTAATGCAAGGGGTACTGCCTTATTACTGAGGTTGTTACGTATGTGAACG
Organism: Euclidia mi; assembly: GCA_944739405.2. Lineage (NCBI taxonomy): Eukaryota > Metazoa > Arthropoda > Insecta > Lepidoptera > Erebidae > Euclidia > Euclidia mi. Next base: position 44,693,956 of record OX123206.2, on the reverse strand, counting down.
TGAGTTACTATGTTATTTTGTGCTTGTTAAAAATAAAGTATAATATGTATATGTATGGTCAATGAAAAACGAGTAGGTATTTTTAACACAGTTTGTTTGTAAAGCCGGCTTCCCGCGGCGCGTGGTTTTGCGGATGCACGCTTGGCAACTTTGAAGCTATCCAATCCACCGTGTAACTTCAAAGGTGGTTCAAGCCTCGCACTGTGAGAAGTAAGAATTTTGTTTTGAGTCTTTTCTTATTTCTGTTTATTCAAACATATTGAACCTCTTTTTTAAGAAAAAAATAAATGTAAAAAGCTATAGAATAGCTCGGTAGAAAACCTTATTTTCTTACGACTTATCCAGAAACCTGGTAACCCTTTAAATGACTGTATGTATGAGTTCGAATAAAATATTCCCACTACAGGAAAACTACTGCTCATATTTAAGGGTCACATGTGCCCATAAATAAGGAAAACATATAAAAATTCATAGGTCACATCTTACTTTCCATAATACGAGTTTCGCTGATGTTATGAGTATATACCGTAAAAAATATGTTTATATAAATAAACCAACATACATTACTATGTACCGTTCATGAGTTGTCATATGTTTATTAGTACTCTAATAAACATATGACAACTCATGAACGGTCAACTAAGCCATTTACTTTGCCAAGTAACTGATAAAATATCTCAAGTTCTGAAATACACACATTGTCATCTATACATATTTTATACTAATATATAAAGCTGAAGAGTTTGTTTGTTTGTTTGGTTGAACGCGCTAATCTCAGGAACAACAGGTCCAATTTGAAAATTCTTTCAGTGTTAGATAGCCCATTTATCGAGGAAGGCTATAGGCTGTATAACATCACGCTTTGAGCGACGAGAGCGGAGTAGTAGCCTTAAATAACGCGGGTGTAACCGCGGGCATCATCTAGTTACAAAATAAAATGAAGCTGGCCATTCTCTCTGTCTAACGACGATACACTTATAAACTACGATTTTACGAGGGTAATAGTATGGTTTGCACCAATAGATAGTGAGAATCTCTGAGGAATGCTTTGGTTTATAATTTACGCGGACGGAGCCGCTACCAAAGTGTAGTTATAGATAAATTACACCTAGACATAGAACAAGATGTCGTGCGCAGTACACCAAGATTAGTCTTGAGTGTACATTAAACCAACCAGCTTAGCAGTCAGCGTTATAAACTACTATACCCACAGACCAGACAATGGATACGTTACTGTCCACTAATGTCTACACGATAGACAACCGTTACATTCATATTGGTAAGCAATGGATTGCAATGTGTGATGGGCGACGGGAGTGTAAGAGAAACAAGTGTTGCGTTCGACTGTCGTTTATTGAGTATTTCACAATACAGTGCTTAAAACTATATAATAATAATGAGGTAGAGGTGTTACTACACTACACCTCCCCCTTTTATAAAAAAAAAATACAGTATTTTTTTTACATACCTAATACAGAAAATATAAATTTTAATAACAAACAAAAAACATTCCAGTAATTTTTCCAATATTTCAAAAAAAAATGTTACTATATTTATTACCTAGCTGAGTATAAAAGTATAATTTTACAAAATTTAAAGCATCTTATTCTATTTTTCATGTGTATATATTTGTTAACATAGATATTAATAACAAAGTAAACGTTGTTACTTTTCATAAAATAATTTAAAAAAAAGTAAACAGTGAACCGAAAAAAAAATACAGCGATTTTAATGAAAATCGATGAAAATATGATCGAAACTGTTCTTAAAAGCATCATTCTTATCCCTTACAAAATAATTCAAAACGTTGAGTAATTGTTACAAAAACACAATTATTAACGAAAGTCAAATAAAATATTTATTTTAATAAAATATTCTTTTAAATTCTAGAGGTTGCAAAGTGACAATATGGTATCATACTGTGTATGAATAAGGACTCAATAAATTTAATAGTTAGAACAATAATTGTGTAACATGAAATTATTAACATATGCATTCTTATTCATAATAATTATCTAGATACATTTTCGAGAGATCTGTTTTAGTATGAGTATGCAATGTAATGATGGGCGACGGGAGTTCAATTGAAACAACTGTGTTCGATGACTGTTGTATATTGAGTGTCTCACGGAATATAATGCACAAACCTATGTACTTATAATGAGGTAGAGGTGCACTACACTACAGGATACATTTTTGATAGATTCAAATCGTGCATGAATGGATGTTTGTCTTACACCGGGTGTCTATGTATAATATGTAGGTATTTATTTACAAAATAAGTAAAGGTATGTTTATTGATACCCATAGTACAAGCTCTGCTTACTACGGGACTAGAGGGTGATGTGAATAAGGGGTGGAATTATTGTCCACCTCCTATCATAATAAGATTTTTTTATTTTTTTATTTATAGACTCACGCCTGTATCCCCGAAGGGGTATTCAGAGGTTTAATATCACACCCACATTTCGCCATGAATTTTTAGGTCCCACGTAATAGGGGGCGAGCCTATTGCCGTACCGGGCACATTACCAGACTCCGTCCTGCTACTGAGAATTTCCTAATAGTCTAAGATCCGTAGAAGAGTGACCTTCACCGATCTGTTTAGTATTTTATATCAAACTAGACGACGCCAGCGGCTTCGCACGCACATATTTTCAAATTTCCCGTTTTGCCCGATCCCGTGGGAATTTCGAGAAATCCCGTCTTAGTGTACCCCTACGGTCCCCAAGGAACATACATGCCAAATTTCAGCTTCCTGCGCCCAATAGTTTCGGCTGTAGCGTGTCTGTCAGTCAGTAACGCAAGGATTTTATATATTAAGATTTTGCATGTTAAAAAATATATCGCGATTGGTTTGGTAAAAAAAATCCGGTCCAGGCTAAAAAAAATTGCCAACTGCTTTTCCTGACAGGTTTTTCATAGGCAACCCAATATCATCGTGTTCGCAGTGGACTAGCGGTCATTTTAATATACTATTTGTCTATTAAAATAATTGATAAATTTAACTAGTGTCAACTTAACAGTCGAAGAATTTATACTTGACAACCCTACCAAATACGCCAGGAAAAATTGACAACCCTATGTAAACATATCCTTTAGGGTTCATACATTCGGTTAGTATTAAATTTATTTATTAAACGCGTATATGCACTGTTAAATGAAAACCCAAATACTTTTTTTTTCTACTTTTCCTAGTCTGGACCGGATTTTTTTTGCTAACCAATTCGCGACATTTTGACATGCAAAATTTGATATAAAATACTTTTCAGCCAATAACCAGATCGGTGAAGGTCGCTCTTCTACGGATCTCGGACTATAACGGAAAAACTCAATAACACTTAGCCCGACCCGGGAATCGGACCCGGGAATCGAACCCGAGACCTCCCGATCCCACGCGCACATTTATGCCGCTAGACCAAAGAGGCAGTCTCAGTATAATAAGATTTAACCAATATAAACAAATTTATTAACTACTAGAGGATACCCGCGGTTACACCCGCGTTATTTAAGGCTACTGCTCTGCTCCCGTCGCTCATAGCGTGATGTTATATGGCTATCTAACACTGAAAGAGTTTTTCAAATCGGACCAGAAGTTTCTGAGAGTAGCGCGTTCAACCAAACAAACATACAAACAAACTCTTCAGCTTTATATATTAGTATAAGATGCTAACTAAGTTACTAATGCTAACTATGATTGGAATAGATTCCAATTTGAATAAATTCTCATTGACATAAACAAAAATCATTAACATTGTATAAAATTCCTTTCAATCCACCCGCTAAGCGTCTTCATGAATAATTTTCCACGAGACGTTTCCCTGAATGACACGTAACAGACCGTGAGGAGTCCCCCCCCCCGTCCTCCCACTCCTCTCATCATACAACAAGTACTCGTGTAAATACAAAGCAATTCCTCGAACCAGTGAACCGATTGCGCCAAGGATTTGTTGTTACACACTTTCATAATAACAGTGTTGTTTTATGTAACATTTTTAGGGAATTGGGTGTAATCTCCCCGTTTCGCGTCTAACTTATTGAAGCTTGTGAATGTTGGCAATGATGGTTGTACGTCACTGAAGTGATTTATTTGTTGCAGCTGTATTTTTTTATTTTAGCGCAATAGCCGGCGGAAGTTTTCTTAACGTTTCTTTTGATATAAAGATGTTTCTGTTCCAAGTGGTTACATATTAACAGTTCTATAAAAGGCTGTTTCTAGCCGTTACTTTTTGTATCATACAAAGTAGGTTAGTGAGGTCTCGATAAAAAAATAGAAATTATTTCACAAGGAATATTATAATACTTATTTTAATGTTTACACCTGTAAGTACCTACTATAAAATCTTTCGAAAGGTAATGGTGGCCAATTTATCAGTACAACTGAGCAATCTTAAAATACATGAAGTCATCAATTAAATTCAAATTCAAGGTTACAATCTTTAACTATCTGAAGTGTGTTCGTTTATCTTTCTTTGATGCTAAAACTAATAATCACATTTCTATCAAACTTTTAAGTAATATAGCTTATACAGCAAAATTACACATACCCTATCTTTTGTCAAGATGACCTACATTGCGGTTGAAGTCTATATAATTTAATAGTAAAGTACCTATTATTTTATATTATCAATACGAACTTTTCACATAGTTCGTGTCCAATTGAAAGCGATTCAATCTGCTGCACTAGTACGCCGCACACGACTGCTCTACATCCATATAAAATCCATCGCCAGTAGATGGATACAGAAACTTCTATACATCCACGTTCTATGAAGCAACTTAAGGATTACTTCATTGCTTATTCACGTGTAAATCTACTAGCTTCCAGTTGAATGTACTGAAAGATGGAGGTCGACTTAAGGTGCCTGGTTTTGACATTGATTTGCCACTTATCCTCTGTGGTAAACCAAAGATTCGATCTCATTTAACGGTGACCACTAGTGATCTCCCGTGTTAGTGTAACGCTGATGAAGACGGCAAATAAAGCTTCTGTTGATACCAAAATACCAAGATACCTGAGATTGACTTCTTACCGCTTGCAACATCCCTACAGCTCTTTGCATTTCATCTGCGTTCAAATGACGTCGCTCCATGACGAAAAAATGTCTCAAAATCCAAATTTGTTCAAAACTTTTTCAAATTATTGTTTAAATCATAAAATTGATACAGAATACTACATTTTAATAAGGAAAGAAAACGCTATAAAATTCGAACAAATGCATTCGCTTAAAAAATAATATAATTAAGAAAATACTAAGGATTTATTATGAGAACGCATTGTAAAATTGAAATTTGTATGTGTTGCTTAGACTTTCTGATGTTTGTATAATGGTACCTATAGATTTACTACATATGTTAAGTGTTAATGTTTAAAAATAAGTGTAAGAAATTTATAAGAAGTACACTAATCCCTAATGTAAAAAGTATAAATTACGAAGTGGAACCACATTACAGCACAATTCGGTTTCTGATCGCCTGACCTCGATTTGACTTAGTATTGACGTCTAGGGACAAGATATATTATATTTAAAGCCCACACGAGTGTCAACGCAATTAAACAGTTCTGAGAAACACAAACAGTTTGATTAACTAAACAAAGTTGATCTAAATTTAAATAAACTAGCGAGCCCGGATCTACTGCTAGTCCTTAGAGGACAGTGGAAGCACAGTATAATTTGACTGTGGTGGAAGGATGATGGTGTGATTCGATTGTACTTGGTAAAGGAAACTAATTTAAACTACGGCTTCTAAAATTGTTTGGGCGGGAGTTCATGTTTTAAGGTTCTGTAGCCAAATGACAGAACACGGAAGTCTGCCTGTCTGTCTGTATGTCTCAGTCACTTAACTCCGAAACTATTGAGACTACACGTTTTAAACTTGGTAGATATATGTATTCTGTAAACCGTTTCACGCTTTTTAAACAAAATTCTTGGAACTTAATGGGTGCTTTTCATACATGAAACTGAATTGGAAAATGCGTTGTTTTTCGTCGACTTATGTCATGGGAATACCTTATATACGTCTTAAATGGGTCTTTAAAATTGACATAGAGTTTTTTTTTAAATAGTCGCTTCCATACCTAAATTAGTTCCAATACATTCCTTGGTAATCATTACAAATTATCACCAAGTAGTAACTCTACATTTGTAGAGATGCCGAGATTGTAATTGTTTTCGTAAATAAATCTAGCCAAAATACCTAACTAATACGACAAAAACACTATCAAGCCCTCAAGGAATTTTCTTTAATCTGAACATTCCTTAACTCGTCTACTTATTAACACTCGTCGCGACGATATAAAAATGGCGATGAAATCGTAGACTTGGAGAACCAGGGGGGGAGAGAGGGGTACTTGGGGTTAAGGATGCGTATCCAGAAGAGATAACTGAGGTAAACTACTAATAGTATCGCTTGAGCTGAGCGAGGCTTGGAAAATAAAGGGGGTGCTTAGATGGATGTATTTTTTTTTTTGCTTCGCCTACTGTTTCAAATTATAGTTTATCTTTTTTTTATTTATACTGACCTCTAGCAGCGCTCAATAAAAGTTGGTTTGAATGACTTTTCGTCATAGATTCATAAGTTTCTTTACTCCTTGGATGAGAAACCACCTGTTGTTACATTTACCTCAAAGCATTCACATAGTGTATAGAATATGAAAACCTTCAGTATATTAGTCTCAGTTGGGAAGTTTCTCAACCTAAGGTCTCGATGCAACAATTAAAGTTGTTCGCCGCTTTTTACCGCTCACACACCTCTCACACTCACGCCCTATATAATTATGTATATGTGGACACTCGACGACAAAGAAAAAAACATTATTTTAAATATACTCATACGAATATGTACTTCTTATTGTTAGTTTACGTCTTCACTTCACATGGAATTCACTTAGGTCACTTACCGTGTACTGGGTGATGTGGATAGTTTTATTTTATTTCAAACCTAATTGTCTACGTTTACCGTATTGAAATACTCTGTAATGATAGTTGTATGTTCTACATAAAAAAAACATTAAAAAAAACATTTTTGTTTTTTTATCTTTTATCCACGTGCAAAAACAGGGCAAACAGCTCGTTAATTATACAAATACCTTATATTCCCGAGACCAACCATTTCAGTCTTTATTATTAATCAGATAACCAATAAGCCAAGATAAAGAAATATAACGTAATTACCATGATTAAGGTAAATCCTCATACAGTTAATTAATGTCATGTATTTGTTTACAATACCTCGTAGCGGTATAATTAACGAGATATTATATATTACCTAAAGTAATTATATCCTTGTCTTACCCAGAGGCGATATATGGATATTATGATATTCATATCAATACCAAATTTGATTGGTTGTTTGTTACTTATGGGCTAAACTTCTAAGCCGAGCCGTAAAGATCTCATATTCATATTCATCCATTCATGCCTGCTAGTCCAATACGACATTATTATTAATATTTTATTGGCATGATGACATTTGCTTTGGGACTCTATGTATGCTTAAAATAAGGCATAGAGTTCATAAAAACAAATAAAAGACAGTTAAATAAATAAAACTATCGATCAGCCTTTAACAGTCCACTGCTGGACTAGACCTCTCCTTTGAAAGGAGGAATTGGCCTACTATTCCACGCTGGCTAAAACGGGTTGGTATAAGGTTTGTATCAAGTTTTCCTTCTCTTACAGCTGTTCTCTGCATAATATGCTCCCTCTGTCGGCTCTTACGACACCCATGGGATGATATGGGGTGGTGACATTTCGTATTCTTAATCCGTCACCACACGGACATAAAACTATATTAAATTAAAAATATATATTCATTCCTCTAATATTATGGTGAGTCTAATTTTGACAGCACTTTAACAATTTAAGCCCTGTAAATAAACTGTCCCACTGCTGGGCACGGCCCCCTTCTCACAATGTGAAGGGTAAGGCCATTATTTAAAAATAGCTGACTATATTTACTTTTATGAGAGTAGCAAAACTAAAACATGCGTTCTGTAAATGCTACTTGTTAATAATATGTTAATTCAGAAAAAAATAATTAATATCATACTTTCCAACTGCAATATTGACGTGTCTGTTTTTATCAACTTAGATCAACTTTATTTACCTATAATGTTTTTAAACGAGTACTTTACATTATAATATTAAAACATAGCACTGTAAGAGATATTTTTATTTCACATTCCATTTTTTACCTTTGTTTGGTAAAAACATTATTTTTATCTCTTTTACAAGTTTTTATTTCCACTTGAGAAAATTTACGAGCTAGTTGCAAATAAATGTCTGAATTTGAGCCACCATTGTCTATTATACTCGCCAAGCATATTTGCGCTCCGATTGAAAGGCGGAAAACTCGTTGAATTTCCTTCCTTTCTTTACCTACCTACTTAAGAAAGAAACGTCAGCTTGTATTTTCTCGGTATCGAGGAATTATTTGTTACAAAATACTGGTTGATTAAAAAGCTTTTGTTGCAGTTGCTTCGTTGTAAATAAATATTCCACGATAATTCACATGTGATCCACTGATTGCTAACATTTGACAAATAAATTTCATTTTTTTTTTGCGGGAAAAAGAAGAGTACAGACGTTTGGCCACATGATGACTTTATTAGAAACATTCTGGAAGGCAAAATAGAAGGAAAGAGAGGAAGAGGAGGACCCAGGACACTTATACAACCATATAATACCGACACTCAAACATATCGACGGCCGGTTGGCGTAGCGGGAGTGTAAGCGACTGCTACGTCCAAGGTCGCGGGTTCGATTCCCGCTCAAGTCAAACAATTGTGTGCATGAACATGGATGTTTGTCTTGGTCTGGGTTTTTCTTTGTATAATATGTAAGTATATAAAAAAAAGTGTATGTTTATTCATTATCTAGTACCCATAGTACAAGCTATGCTTAATTTGGGACTAGATGGTGTTGTGTGAATGTGGTAGAATATTATTATTATTATACACAGATCAAATAAAAGAAAAAGCAAAGGTCATGTCATATATGGAGTTCAAGATACTGGCCGAAGGTCGATATATATGGTGACAAGAGCAAAGCACTTTACTTGAAAAGAAACACCAATACGCTACGATCTATTTATTAACAGTGGAGCAAAAAGAGAAAGACTAGGCTTTGACAATTGGAAAATTCATGAAAATTTAATGAAGGACAGCTTTTATAGAAGCTCCGTATCTCATTATAAACACATTATTATTAACCTATAACGTTTCATAAAAGGTGCCACGATGTTATCACGTTGTTTTGACGTAGATCTGATACGTCATCTGTATTCATGAAGCGTTGTTTATAAAGCGAGCCTCACCAAATATATCATAAACAAAACATTAGCTTTGACCTTAATTTTATATATTGACGCTTAGGCTTGTTTTACACGTAAGATAACCACGTCACACTGTCGCGTCGAAAGGTGGTCGAGCTGTGGTTATGTATCCACTTAGACTATAATTGATATATAAATATGAGCATAGTGATGCTGGCTTCTTGCGGTTGTGTTGTGGTACCTGCAAAATATGATTGCTTCTACAATGAGGCCAACCGTCACTTCGCGGTGTCACTGGTGGTTGCTATGGTGACCGACCATGTTAAAGCAATGTCGCAATCAAACCTTAAAATAACATTTGATTGCGATAGATACTAGTTTGAATTCGATTTGTATTCTGCTATTGTGTTTTTCATCTTCTGTAAAGTGTTGCTTCTGAACGCGGCTTCGTCAATTTAAATGTCTGCTGTCGGGACAAAATGTGCCCACGCGCTATTCTGATGTGCAGGTCTTTGCAGTGACATAGCTATGTAACTGCAATGTTTATCCGTTACGTAAATCTATTGAGTATTCCACATCCAGCAATAATCACAAAATTTATTGTAAAAAATACTACTATTTTTTTATTATCTTCTGGGATATTTCTTTTTGGGCGGTAGGTATGAAAAAGTTTAGACATTGTCGAAATTTGAAAAGCTTTATTTAATTTATTTCCAAGTATAATTTAGTACTATCTTTGATATTTTGGTTTATTTATAAACACATACGCACAGTACTCACATTTGTTGGAGTTTTACAAAGGTGCATGTAAACTCAAATTTGCAAGTCACACCACCTGCCAGCACTTCATAATCACATCACATTTATCAATCTAAAAGCACTTGAACTTATCAACTACAAATTTGCTTCAACATGACTGACATAAATGACATCAAGACGGCACAGATCAATCTGGAGGAGATGTTCGCAAAGAGGATGACAGAGCTTGAGGCGCAGCTGCACGGAGGTACGGCAAAGGATACAGTCGCAAAGGTGGCAGAGGAGTTCCGCACCTTTAGAGAGCTCATGATTGCAATGCTTGGTCTCCTGCGGCAACAAATTATCCAGTGCTCTCAAACCATCGACAATATGGAGTCCAGGCACAGACGGAAAGCAATCCTATTTCTTGGTGTCCCAGAGGTCGACAAGGAGGAAAGCAAGGGCTCGGTGTTGAACATTTTGAGCAAAATGGAGCTTGGAAGCATTACTGCAGACAAAATCAATGTGTGCCACCGAATAGGAACGCCTAGTGGTGGTCATCACCGCCCCATTCTAGTTTGGTTTTCTAGCATAGACCAAAGATCTGCCGTGTGGAGAGCGAAGACCCGACTTAAAGGCACCTCTGTTTCGGTGAAGGAGTTCCTGACGAAGTCCAGGCAGAATATACACACACCACAACAACCAAAGGCGCGGCTCCATTTCGGTATGCGAGGTTGTTGGACCCAGGACGGTGTGATCATCGTGAAGGCGTCGGATGGTTCTCGCCACAAAGTCTACACTATCGATGATTTGAACAGTCTGCAGCTAAAGTATCCTAAGCGCAGAGATGAGCCGACCGGGGATAAGAGTGGCGCCGGATCTGCAGGGTCGTCGAACACTACTTCAAAAACCCGTAAATAGTTTATCCTTTTATCACTACTCATATTATTTTTAATATACTATTAGTTAAACTATTATCTTATTTATCACTTCTTAGATTTATCACGTGTTGTTTACATTCCACTTTAATGTTGTTGACAGCAGTTTGACTTTGACAGATGTCAGATTAGCATTTAGCGAACTTTTTACCATAGAGCATAGACGTTCGGAAACTGTTTACAAAACTGTTTTGTTTTTTTCTTCTCTTTTTCTGAATGATGTTTATTTTATTGTGCTAAGTTTATGTATTTTAATTTTATTGATTGTGTGAGCTGGCGGGTGGTGCAGAGACGACTGTGTTGCCTATAAAATTCACAAATATTTATATTAGATATACTTAATATTTTATATAATAGTATTTTATATTTATTATTTTATTATATAATACCATGGATATTGATACGTATTTATCAGCAAATGAATCAACTGCTTCTTCTGACAATGAGAGTTTCTGCTCGGCTGACGGCACGTTAAGCGAATGCCTTCATAAGGCATTTGCACTTCAATCTGGCTTGTTCTTAAATGTCTGTCACATTAATGCACAGAGTGTACCCAGCCATTATAGCGACCTGCTGGAAGCATTTTCCAGTTCCAATGCACATGCCATCCTGGTTTCAGAGAGTTGGCTAAAACCAGTTCTTCCTTCTACATCGTACTCTTTGCCCGGTTACGTTCTTATTCGAAGTGACCGAATCAACAGGCGAGGAGGCGGTGTAGCTATCTATCTCCGCAGCACCTTCCCCTATTAAATTCTCATTTCATCTATTGCCACTTCTTCACCTGCGGAGTTCTTATTTCTGGAGGTAAACGTCAAGGGTGCGAAAGCTGTTCTTGGCGTTGTGTATTGTCCTCCTAGTGTTGACTATTTCTCCAGTCTCGAGTCGATTCTGGAATCTTTAGGGTCCGAGTATACTCATCACATCATCATGGGCGACTTTAATACCGATCTCCTTTCCCGTCAATCCAGTCGTTCCTGTAAGTTACTTGACATCGTCCAGTCAGCCAGCCTCCAAGTGCTACCTATGCAAGCTACTCACCACAACAGCAACGGCGAGGATACCTGGCTTGACTTAATACTAACATCAGATCCTTCCAAAGTCACGTCCCATGGCCAACTTTCCGCACCTGGTTTTTCCCGCCATGACCTCATTTTCCTCTCCTACCGCCTTAAACCTCCTAAATCCCCGCCCAAAGTTCTGCGCATGCGTTGTTTTAGTCGTATGGATGTTAAGAAGCTGAATAAGGATGCTGCCGAGTTAAACTGGAGTAGCATGATGTCTGCCTCCACGGTGGACGAAAAGGTAACCATATTTAACAACACAATCTCTGATTTATATGATGTTCATGCCCCAGTGAGACGGGTGAAGCTTAAACGTCCTCCCACGCCTTGGATTACGACGGGAGTATGAATGGCAATGCGTCGTAGAGACCGAGCTTTTAGGCGATATAAAAAGGACCGTTGTGATGAGAACTGGGAGCTTTTTAGATCTGCAAGAAATCGGTGTAATCAGATGGTGCGTAACGCCAAACGCCGACATATTCTCGATAACATAAATTTTTCATCACCTGCTAATACCTGGAGGTTCCTTAGAACACTAGGCATTGGCAAACAGCAGCACGTCGACAATTGTGGGACTCTTGATCTGGATGAGATAAACCGATATTTCACCTCTACCATTTCGCTGGATCACCAGATTATGAGTCTCACGCTCAGTTACTTAGCGGGGTTGCCTCAGCCCAATGTTGAATCATTCCAGTTTTCTCCAGAGTCTTCAGGCGAGATCAAAAAGTCAATCCTCTCCATAACATCTAATGCTGTGGGATGTGACAATATCAGCCGTCGCATGATAACAACTATCTTGGATCACATCCTACCTGCGATATCCCACATCATTAACTTTTCCCTTGCTTCCGGTACCTTCCCTTCCTTATGGCGTAAAGCCTACATAATTCCCCTGCCCAAAATCCAAAACCCTACTGTTCCTAGCCATTTCCGCCCAATTTCAATCCTACCCTTTCTATCCAAAGTGCTAGAGGCCTGTGTTCACAAACAATTGGCTCGGTTTGTTCACAACAACCGATTGTTGAGCCCTTTACAGTCCGGTTTCAGGCCAGGCCATAGCACTACCTCCGCCCTCCTTGAAGTGACTGGCGATATTCGAGAGGCCATGGAAAGCACCAAAATCACCGTGCTGGTGTTGATTGACTTTTCAAACGCCTTCAATACCGTCAGTCACGATATCCTTTTATCTATCCTCTCTCATCTTAGGGTCTCGCCTGTAGCTCTGGATTGGTTCTCAACTTATCTTCGAGGGCGTCAGCAGTCTGTCCACTTCGATGATTTATCGTCGGGGTTGGCCGACACTACTTCTGGCGTTCTTCAAGGCGGCATTATTTCTCCCTTGTTGTTTTCTATTTTTATAAATCTCCTGACTCAAAATCTTCAGTGTGCTTACCATTTGTATGCCGACGACTTGCAGATCTATTCACACGTAGATGTGGAATGCGTAGCAGAAGCCATAGATAACATAAATAGCGATTTGGCAGCTATACTAACTTGGTCGGACAAGTTTGGCTTAGCTGTCAATCCTAGTAAGACTCAAGCTATTGTTTTAGGTAGTCATAGGATTTTAAAGAGACTGGACTTTACATCTTTACCAGCTATTACATTTAGTGGTACTACTATCAATCTTCACACAACAGTTAAAAATCTTGGGCTACATATAGATAGCACGCTAAATTGGCAAACCCAAGTAAACCATGTGAGTCAGAAAGTCACCGGTACTTTACGCGCTCTCTACCGCCTAAAAAACTTTCTCCCGCCCGAGACTAAAACAATGCTTGTGCAAACTTTGATTTTCCCTCTGATCGACTATGGTGATGTATGTTACTTTGACCTGAATGCAGATCTCCTCAACAAACTTGACCGTCTTCTTAATAACTGCATTCGATTCATTTTCAATCTTCGCAAGTATGACCATGTTTCCACTTATCGTTCTCAATTGAAATGGCTCCCCATTCGTCAACGCCGTAGTTTGCGTGCTCTCACAACTCTCTATACCATTCTTACGTCTCCTACTCCCCCTGAGTATTTAACGCCCCTCTTCCAGTATTTATCTTCTAATCATGCTTGTAACCTTCGCTCTTCTAATAACCTTCTCCTCATGGTTCCAACTCACAGCTCTAATTTTCTTCACTCTTCTTTTTCTGTTCAATCAATCCTTCTCTGGAATGCCCTTCCTCTTGAGATCAGGATGGCCAAGACCAAGTGCACCTTCAAGTTCAAAGTTAAAGAACTCTTATTGGCTGAAGCAGCAAGTGTATCATAATTCATTTATATTTCATATATGTATATATAAGTATATATAATATATGAGATGTACTAGTATGTAATAATATGTATTAATTGAAATTATGTTTATATATCTTAATTGATATCTATGTATGTATCTTATATATTTATTATAATCTATATATGTAAGTATATTTATGTAAGTTCAAATAATGTTCTCCTCATTATATTATTTATATAGCACCTACTTCTTTTCTCTCTGCACCACTTAAAGGTAGACTGGGAGATAATGCCCATGGCATTAAGTCCGCCTGTATACGCTCTGTATATAAAGGTTTAAATAAATATTATACCCTGTACCTTTGTTTCGAGTTACCGATATTTCGGCTCTGTTGCAAGCGTCATGTTCCGTGACATATATCCTGAAATACAGTTTGAAATCAGTTTAAATGACCAAGAAATTTTAAATTCCTTAAAAATAATAGTAATAGAATGCAGCATTTACGTAAACATAGGAAAATACCAGTAAATACATGTTCAAGCTAAATATTTTCTTTCGCTCGTTCCAGGATTCCAATGAAGAATTTGTGTCGTGAATGATGCGTTGGGTTTCTTTACATATATGATGTGTGTTCAAAATGGATGAGATACCAGCTTACCGCGAGCCGTTAAGTCTTGGGTTGTTTACTTGTGGCTGGTGAAATTTATTGTTTTGTAAATAAAATAAGACAGGCTGTGTGAGAGGGTGGTACAATTGTTTTGGTCACGCTTTGGGAACTTTTTCTTGTCGTAAAGTCAACCGAGTTGGAGAAGGCGGAGGCCGTGCGCTTCTGCTCGAAAGGCATTCTAGGGCACTAAAACCACCGCGGTGTCTTCTCGTAAGTGGGTACATGTGAACTGTGGTTAGTCTATACTAATATTATAAAGATATTTTGTATGTTTGTAACGAATAAACTTAAAAAGTACTGACCCGATTTGAAAAATTCTTTCATTATTACCATGCTGCATTATATATTATACTTCAGGATAGGATGGTACTAACTTGTTCCAATACCCTCTTTCATGTGTAGCCGGTGGCGAGGCATTATAAAAATACTGAAACATTGTGATCGAAAGATAATTTTTAATCAGTGCACGATTCAGGCTAAAGTAAAAAAACATGTATAGAATAGAATTGCGCCTATAAATAAATACGTAACTATTATTAAAGAGCACAATGGATGAAACGAGCTTTTGTCGTCAACATTCTTCGTCTGCCAACAATACGAAAATAGATTCATTAAGAGATAGTATCGACTATCACATATATTATATACAGAATCAATTCGTATTTACAGGGTGATTTTGTTCGTGTTATTCTTTAAATGAGATATACTGTAGAAATATTCCGAATCAAATCAAATGGATCCCTATAAAAAAAGTAATTTTGCTTTAAATGTAGTCTCAATTGTGTTTAAGTTTCCAAATGCCGAAATAGAAAAAAATATTCATAACTTCACCAAAAAACACCAAGTAAATTAATGTGTTTTTTAAGTTGTATTTATTTAAAATGAAAGGGACTTGAAAACAAAAATGAAGTAAATTATGTATGTAATAGTAATAGATAGTTGAACTGATTTTTGAAGTAAGTACCCATATTTGAAACCCTTGAAATGAATGCTTGGCAAAAAGTTGGTCAGCTCCTTAAACGTTTTCTTGTCCAAAATGATTCTGAACAGCTGTTATATAGTCTTGATGCCACGTGCCGGTGCACTATCTTATGTTACGGATCCACAAAATCTTCCATCTTTTGACCTATAGATAGACGGCTATTTTTCACATTTATTGAAAGGAATCGTAACATCTACAATAAATAAATAAGTACATGACCAAAAAATACTATATATATTACTAATTACATAACATTAAAAACACCCTGTATCTAATCTTTAAATGTAACCACTACATACATACCTACACGATTTTATTTAGGAGTACAATGCGACATCACAAACATATAGATGGCGGCCATTGTCACAAGATTTGTA
Source organism: Euclidia mi (assembly GCA_944739405.2). NCBI lineage: Eukaryota > Metazoa > Arthropoda > Insecta > Lepidoptera > Erebidae > Euclidia > Euclidia mi. Next base: position 44,677,684 of record OX123206.2, on the reverse strand, counting down.
GTAGTGATAAGTTGGGAGCACAACGGATATATCAACCCGATCTAACGATGAATGAGTGCTCTACGTTTTATATAAAAATATTCCGATCGCGGCGTAGACTTATTTTTTTATGGATGCTGTTATACTTGCCCGGATTTCCACAAAAATATATTTCATTATCTATAATATGTATATATTTTATAATATTATATTGCGTCTGCCCGTTGAAATGCAATATACGTAAAACTACGAAACGGAATATTATATAGTAAAAAAGTAAGGCTCGTTACTTGCGACCAAGATTTATAATTCGTGCTATCACAAAACAGCACTATTGTATGCCAATATTCTTAATAATATTTTACATCCCAACAGTGACATAATATATGTAGGTATAGGCATAGGTAGATGCCAAACAAGTATCGACATATGAACTAGATTATCATGTTTAATAGCTCATAAATAATTCAAGGTTCTAGTTATTAAAGGTTTACGTGCATAATTCACGCGGATGGAGCCAAGTTTTGTGAGTAACTAAACATGACAAGATGTACATGCTGAATCTTATACTTATTTTCTGCAAAGGGAGTAACCAAAGGCATATTTTGAGGATCATTAAGTCAGGTTTTAATTTTGCTTCTTGTGTGCCTCTGTGTTTCATGTAATAATTATTTTCTATTTGAAAACATACGCAGCAACAAAAGCAGCGATAGCCCAGTGGAGACACCGATGGACTGCCAAGCAGAGGGTCTCAGGTTCAAATCAACGGCCGGCACCAATGACTTTTTGAAGTTATTTGTGTTTTAAATTTAAATTATCGCTTGCTAAACGGTGAAGAAAAACTCCGTCCGGAAACCTGCATGTCTTAAAGTTTTCCATAATGTTTTCGAAAGACCTGTGAAGTCTGCCAACCCACACTTGGCCTGCGTGGTGGACTATGGCCTTACTCTTTTCATAGTGAGAAGAGGCCCGTGCCCAGCAGTGGGACAGTTTATTCATAGGGCTGATGATGAAACATACGCATTGATTACATTGATTGATGAATAATTATTTTACATCTAGGGGTTTGGTTTGTGTTTCTAGCGGTCACTACTGACCGTTGCTATATGCTAGGGACTTTTAAAAAATAAGAGCAGTTGTTCCCCTAAAGAAATCACTCAACCAAACTCGAACCAGACCCTCTGCTTATTTTCGGAACTAAATTCATGCCATGGGTGCAATGAGGGTCTTCTGAAATGACGCTCACTATGCGGCAGCAATGAGGCATCAGGTACAGAAAGCCCAGCAGAAAGCTGTCAAAACTGTCAAAGCCCCTATATTTTGGTACACCTGTGTTTGTTAGTATTATGTGTGTGTACGCGTCTGTACATATCTGACGTCAGTTTGGATCTGACGCATACTAAGCGCCGTCTGGTGGTAGAAGAAATATCAAACACCTTCATTCACAACAAGTCCACGTAGCGCTCATAGTGAGACTTGGCTTGCCGCTTGTAACAGATCGGCAAAGATAAGCAACGCTAGCACAGATCGCCACTTGGATGGGTGACCACATGTGGCATTTACATTTTAGCGCTACCGTGCTTCGGAGGGCACGTAAAGCTGTCAGTCCCGGTTCTTGTGTCAGGACAAGGATCGTTAAACCATGTCGGAGGCCTTCGGGCGGTCTGAAAACTTTGATATATGATTTTTAACATAGTAGCGATAGTCCAGTGGTGTACGTAACGGACTACCGAGACGATGGTCTCGGGTTCGATCCCCAATTACCCTGGACACACACCTCTGACTTTTTGAAGTTATGTGTGTATTAAAAATGTTAATTATCGCTCGCTTAACATTGTGCCCCGTAGATGGCAATAGGCTCGCCCCATATTACATTCGGACCAAAACATAACTGGCGAAGTGTGGGTGTGTAATATATCTCTACCTACCCCTTTGGGGATAAAGGTGTGAAGTTATGTGTTACCACTGCATAGGTCTATGTTAAAGACGCATACACAATAGCAAGGCCGTTCTTTGAATGTTTTCATGTGACGTCGTTCACGCTGAGATTCTAGTTTGGTGAGCTATCTTTATACGCTGACGTAAGACAGATTTCAAGATCGAGGTTATACTGATATTTTATCAGAATGTAGCAAGCCAGTAGTACTTTACGCACGGTTTACAAGTAACTTTATTTTATTGGTCTTAATCATTTTAATGAAACTAGAATGAAGTGGCAAAAAATAAAATCTATAAAATCATAGGTATCAGTAAATCTTAAGCCTTTTTTTTATTCGCATAAGGAATAAATCCTGTGTCTCGAGAACTTAACAAACATACAATAGGCACAATAAACACCATCATTATTTTGAAGATATATGGATCACACAAAGGGTTGTCCCGTGTAGGGATCGAACCCATGACACTCGGTGCAGTGTCTAGCGGCGAGGCGACCGCTTAAACTACTTCAACCATGCAGTCTAGGTTTTCGGTGAAAGGGATTATGAATGGAAAGTGTCACTACCCTAAAACAGGTGGCAAATAGTAATTATATTCTACCACATACGCATCACCATCTAGTCCCAAAGTAAGCAGAGTTTGTACGATGGGTACTAGATAATGGATAAACATACTTATATACTTTTGTTTTGTAAATACATACATATTATACATAGAAATACTTAGATCAAGACAAACATCCATATTCATGCACACAAATGTTTGAATTGAGCGGGAATCAAACCCGCGACCTTCGGCGTAGCAGTCGCTTACACTCCCGCAGCGCCATCCAGGCGTCGAGAGTATCTTTGTTTCTTATATTAGTTCTAGATGCCACTAGAGTGTGACTAACAAGGTACAATGGCATTGACGACTCGGTGGCTAATCAGGAACCACTGATGTAACCGACTGCCACATCTAAGAACACGGGTTCGATGTTCACTTAAGTCAAATGTTTATCCATTGTCTAGTACCCTTAGTACTTCCATAATAGTTTGGGACTAGATGGTGTTTGTGTGTAGGTGGTGTATATTAGAAGAATCCTTGTTTTAATTGCAGTCGTATTCAGGATATGTAATAATCTTCTATTAACTTACAAAGCGTGAAGTCGATGCGAATGCAGAAATGTATAAAAAAGAACATGATTACATCCAAAAACTACACACAACTACAAAGTAACAGCATCAGTGTATTTTACATCCAGACTCAATCCTAGAGCTTTACACCAATGGCGGAGGATAACGTTCATGAGGAAGTACAGCGCGTTTATGTAAAACTTAAACCCCTGTGTAGTTTAAAGCCTTATGCCCGCTGTAAGCAAGAGACTTTTATTTAAAACATCGTCGTCATCATCTCAGCTGTAAGACGTTCAGTGCTGGATATAGGCCGCCTCCAAGGCTCACTATACAGACCGATCAATAACAATGAGATCGTCGGTCCATCTTGCGGGAAGCCTGCTACTGTTGCATCGTCCAGTGCATGGCTGCCACTCTAGAACGTTTTCAAGACAGAGGCTAAAACTGTGGCCTACTGGTAGTGATAACTCATTTATAAAACAGACGGTGAAATACACGCTTAGCCTAATGAATGCTATAGCCACTATGCTGGCTATATTTTGCATTGTCACAATTTTTTCGTGTATACATAACGGTAGAGTTCAAAAGGCATAGATACTTTACCAACATAGAGATTTATCCTGTCACTATTTCACTAGTGTCTCGCCATCAGTGATCTGCAAACCTAAAAGTCGCGCGACAACTGTTTATTTCTATGGCGATCCTGCGAGCGAAACGTTTTATGTCCTTCGAGAGTTATGTGTCGTAAGAAACCCACTGAAGCTTCTAGAACACAAACACTATGTCGTCATGTAATGGCGGACAAAAATAAGCTACTGAATAATGTATATAGTTTTAGGTGCTTAATATATTAAATAGGATTATTAAAATACATTGATATTGATCGAGAAAGGTCTGATAGTTAAGCTACTCATATTCAGCTAGGAGTTAATTAAATATGTTGCCTAACTAAAATTATGTTCACTTCTTATTTGGCGGTTACTCTATAAAAATATTTATAAATCTTTAACCGTGCAGCCTCTATTTTCTCATTTATAAAATTACAATATCTTGCTTAAGGCTCTACTCTTTTTATCTCGAACTAGAGGACGCCAGCAGCTACGCCTGCATTTTTTTTAATTTACCCGTTTTGGCCGATTCCTTGGGAATTTCGAGAAATCCCTTCTTAGTGCACCCTTACGGTCCCCAAGGAACATACATGCCAAATTTCAGCTTGCTGCGCTCAATAGTTTCGGCTGTAGCGTGTCTGTCAGTCAGTCAGAAACACAAGGATTTTATATATTAAGATGCGTCGCGTTTTTAAGAGCTGTCTCGGGTACCGGTGACAGTATAATAATTAAAAACAATAGACAAATAAAGGATAATTTTTTTAGAAACTAAGAATATGTTTTAATTTTTTTCTTTATACGACTGTGGTTTTAATTAAAGACGTCATAATCATAGCGCTTATCATGCCACAACAGAATAAAGGCGGAGGCCACACGCCGTTGACATAATAATGGGGAAAAAGAAAAAGAAGTAGAGAAATAAAAAAAATATAAAAATCCGGTGAAGTGCGTGTCAAGCCACGCACAATATAGGGTTCCGTGGTATCCCTTACCTAGTGATCTAAGTTGTTGAGTGTCATTTGTTGTTTGCAACAGAACACTAAAAAAGTTGAAAATATTATTTTCATCGCAAAAGAGCGTTTGTGCTAAGGCCATTAGAAGCACTTAAAAGCACCTAATTCATATTAACGATGACGTTTTAATATTCTCCTTTTTGGTTTTGTTTTCTATTAAAATAAAGCGTGTTCTTTCATTTAAAATGAATTTTACGAGCTTTTGGTCAAAACTGTACAAAAACCCTTCAGTTGTTTCTGAGTATATTATTATATGTATTTATAATGTTCATATGTACATACAAACAGGACGCGACTTGGATTTACATAATTTGTCTAGAATTTTGGCTAGAAGGAGCTGGGATCAATTGCAGCAGATTTGTGGAAGCGTGACTCTATTCATCAGCCCTTGTCAGCCACAACAAATCTCAGACACAACTGTACTGTGTTGCACAGCGAATACAAGTAATCTTAATATTAATGTGTTTCACTTACCCGCTATCCTTGCTGATGTCAGGCTTGAGCTAAATTAGACACATTCATACAAGTATATTGGCCAAAATAAATGAATGAAGTATCTTATACTTAGCTATTAAGCTTCAAACGCGACGTTTTCAGGACACGTTGGCACGTGGAAGTCGATACCAAATTCACAATTTTCACAAATATCAATCAATAGTTCACAATCAATTTACCGTTGCCAGCACTAGATCAGGCGGCGTTCAAAGCGGTTTACTCTATTTAGTTCAATTAATCAATTCACACGAAATGCAAAAAGGTGTGCTCACAATAAGAGTCACAACGTGGTAAATTTTCAACGCGGGAAGAGACCGAAGTAACAGTTCAGTGTGACCATTGTCAGAAATTTTCAATAGACTAAACAAAATGTTACTCAATCGATCTAATCGATTTGACTTATAATAAAAACTAATTCTATTTCAAACATCCACCCGCCCCGGACCGGCCTACCGGTCCGCTAATCGGTTGGTAGACGTGACAATGTTGCAACCGCTCTCCTCAGAATCGAACCGTCCACCAAGACCTCAGCAAATCGGGGAACTCCATCAGCCCCAGTTACCAAATGAAGGATGCGCCCCCTGCGCCATCTGAGTGGCGGAAGGTTAGCCTCCTTGATCAAAACGAGGTCACCAATCTTGGGTGGATCGGTCTTGTCGGTCCACTTAACGCGTTGCTGGAGTATGTGCAAATATTCCAAGTTCCAGCGTTTCCAAAAGCTCTGAGTAATCTGGCGTACCAATTCAAAACGCGAGAGACGACCAGGTCTCGTATCAATATAGGGGTACTCAGGCAAGGCGACAAGTGGGCGACCAATCAAAAAATGGCCCGGCGTAAGGGCCTCCAAATCATTCGGATCTGAGGAGATCGGGCACAATGGCCGAGAGTTCAAAACGGCCTCAATCTTACAAAACACAGTTGCGAGTTCCTCAAATGTAAGGACAGATTCACCGATTGTCCTGCGCAAGTGTGTTTTGGCCGATTTTACGGCGGCCTCAAATATACCACCCCAGTGTGGACAATTTGGTGGGGAAAACAACCAATTTATCCCACGTCGGGCAAGCCTATCACCTATATCAGCTTTGTTGGTTTCAAGGAAATTAACAACATCATTCAAATAATTATAGGTGCCCTTGAAGTTAGTGCCGCAGTCAGAACGGATCAAGGAAGGCATCCCTCTGCGGGATACAAATCTGTCAAATGTGGCTACAAACGCCTCGGTCGTAAGCGAGGAGACCAGTTCTAGGTGTACGGCCTTTGTGGAGAGACAAACAAAAACACACAAGTAGGCCTTAACAGTCTTGCTGTTTCGAAGTGTCGACGTTTTCACCAAAAAGGGACCTGCGAAGTCCGTGCCAACACCGTCAAACGTCCTGCTCTCAGTTACGCGATCTGCCGGTAAGTCTCCCATCAAGGGCTGCATGGTAGAAGCCTTGAGCTTATAGCAAGAGATGCAGCGAAAGACTACACTCCGAATAATTCTTCGGGCAGACAAAATCCAAAATTCGCGTTGCAAAATAGCCAACAAAGCATTACAACCAGCATGCGAGTTTTTAAGGTGACGGTCAGTTACCAACAAGCGTACCAAATGACCGTCCTTAGGTAACAAAGGGGGGTGACGTGCTCCGTAAGGGAGGTTGGCGTTCTTGAGACGCCCTCCAACGCGCAAGAGACCCGTATCGTCCAAAAAGGGGTTCAATTTAGATATTGCTCCCGACAATTTCGATTTCCCTGACTTAAGGATAGCAATCTCCTTCTCAAAATGCGCCAATTGCACAGAACGAACCCAAAAGGTGAGGGACTCCTGTCGTTCCTGTGGTGAGAGAAACGGTGTCAGACGTTTCTGTTGTGGGTGCCTAAAATTAAAAACAAAACGCTTTATCCAAGCAGTAACACCTAACAACTTGTCAAGGGAGCTGTAGCGATTCAGCAAGAAATCGGGGTCGAAGGCGCATTCCAGCTTCTCAAGAGCGAGTGTTCGTAGACCCGGCAAATTAGAAGTATTCAAAACTGGCGTTCGAAGCCAATCAATTTCTGGTCGACTCAACCATTCCGGACCCCACCACAGCGAATGACCTATCAAACTAGGCGTCAAGCATCCGCGCGAGGCACAATCAGCGGGGTTGAGCTCACCTGGCACGTGTCTCCAAACAAGCTTGACTTCGGATTTCTGGATTTGGGAAACGCGATTAGCAACAAATACCTCCAAGGTGTGGACAGAAGCCTTCAACCAACAAAGAACAATTTGGCTGTCTGTCCAGGCGTAGGTCCCATTAATACAAATGCTTTTACCCAAAGTGTTAGACACGTGGTTCAATAAGCGTACAAGTAGAGCTGCTCCCGAGAGCTCCAATTTTGGAATGGTCAGAGATGTCCGAAGGGGTGCCACCTTGCTCTTTGCCATGATCAGGGAAACTCTCACCTGACTTGAGGCACTGACTGTGCGCAAGTACACCACAGCCGCGTGACCACGTTCCGAGGCATCACAAAACCCGTGAAGGGTGGCCTTGTACTTCCCGGGAGGAAGGATGGGACGAGGCAAGGAGATCTCATTGACGGCAGGAAGCGAGGATACAAAAGAGGTCCATTCCTCAACAAGAGTGCCGTGTAGGGGTTCGTCCCAGGTCAATCCTGCTGTCCAAAGCTTCTGCAAGAAGCATTTTGCCCAAAATATAATTGGACAGATCCAACCGTTCGGATCAAAGGTTCTGGCGACAGTAGACAATACGAGACGTTTAGTCCAAGAACACGGCAATTTCAAGTCTACGTTATACGTAAAGATGTCTTGGACTGGTCTGTACTGAACGCCGAGAACAGCCATCATGGCGGGGTTGTCAACAATCTCAAAAAGATGTGGATCTTGCTGATGATCCTCTGGCAAGCCTTCCAAAAGCGCTGGTGAGTTGGAAATCCATTTGCGCAACTCATAACCAGCGGAGGCCAAAATACCTATCAATTCGTCCCGCAGGAGGATCGCCTCGTCCGCTGTGGAGGCGCCCGAGTAAATGTCATCGACGTAAATATCGTCTTTCAAGATGGCGGAGGCTCGTGGGAAGCGTAAGCCTTCGCGGTCTGCGAGCTCCCAAAGAGAACGTATTGCCAAGTAGGGGCTTGACCTTAACCCGTACGTATTAGTATTGAGCTCGTAGACGACCATGGGATCGCGAGGAGACTCTCTCCAAAGGATCAGCTGGAAGCGACGGTCATCAGGGTGGATAATAGTCTGCCTGAACATCATTTTTATGTCGGCCACAAAGACAACCTGATGTCGTCGGAAGCTGGTGATGACGTGACAAAGGTCCTTGACCAACTTGGGACCAGAATGCAAGCACTGGTTCAAGGATACGCCTGTTGAAGTCTGCGCAGAACCATCAAACACTGTGCGCAGCTTGCCAGTCGATGGCTTCAATACCGCATGATGCGGGAGAAAGTAGTGCTCCACCGAACGCCAATCCAAATTTGACACAGACATGTGTCCCAACTGTTCATATTCCCTCATGAACTCAATGTACTTCTGTCTGAGCTCCGGATCACGACCCATGCGGCGCTCCATGGCCAACAACCTCTTTTCAGCTAAAGGTCGTGACTCACCAAGCGGAGGCCGAACAGACAGGAAGGGTAGCCTCGTAATGATCCGACCAGAACGGAGTCGACCAGTGTTGTTCTGGAAGAACAGCTCGCACTCCTCATGTTCTGGATTCAAACGGGCAGCTTGAGAGGGCTCCTCTACCTCCCAAAACCTCTGAACCGCATCAGAGAGAGCGGAGCCTACAGCCAACAAATTGTCAAGTTCAGGTGGAGGGGGGTCCCTAGGTACAGGTCCCATCAAAGCAAATCCAAATATGGTCGGGATGGCAGTCAAACCATTTGGCACCAAGACCCGTTTCCCACCAATCAAAATTCCACCGAGGACATCAGAGCCAATCAACAAGTCGATTTGTCCCGGTGTGTCAAATTTGGGGTCTGCCAGTTCCAATCCCGATGTCAAATTCACCACAGCAGCGGAAAGCTGTTTCTGTGGGTGCATACCCAAAATATTCTTCAACACAATAGCCGAGGTTTTAATCCTCGGGTGTGAAGATTCAACAGGGCCAAACAAAACCTTAACTTGCCCTTCAACATTAGAGGCTACGTCCCCTATGCCCCGTATACAATTCGGAAAGGAGCCCATATTTAATTTAACCTGCCCTACCAAATAAGTGGAAACAATGCAACCTTGTGAACCTGTGTCCAATATAGCACGGACAACAACAGAGGTCCCCGTGGGTCCCCAGACCCTAACAGCAACCGTTGGTAGGATAACGGTCTCAATGGGGGAGGTTGGCGTTATAGGGCAGGGGTCAATGACCTATTGTTGCCTGGGCGGCGACCGTTGGCCAGGACCTGGCAAGTCAAAATGAGGGTGCGGCTTGAAGTCCTCAAAGGCGCGATGACTCGATCCGCGCGCCATCTGTGGGGGGTCATAGTGACGCACCCGCCCAAAACGAGGTGGGCGCGAGTCAAGGCGGGGACGCTCCGCCAAAGGTGGGGAATACCTGGGGCAGCAGTCATGGTGCTGGTGACGCTGAACAGCACATTCAGGTGCGCGAGAGAGAGGAGGCGTGCGCACGCTACGGTTCTCCAAGCGGGGCGAGTGGCGATCAATTGAGCGAGGCGACTCTCGGCTACGCGCCGGTGAGCCTCGGCTGCCACCTTCAAAACACCCGCCCGTGCGCGGCGTCGGCTGGTTGGACAAGCGGCCTACCTCTCTGGCATTCATGCAGAGAATGTCCAAATGCTGTCCTCCACAGTGAGGACAGGGGCGAGAGTTTGGGCAATCTCGCTGGTAGTGGGACCCCAAACAAGAGAAGCAAAGGCGGCGGGCATTCGCGATGCGCCTACGAGAGGCGACATGTAGGTCCAAGAATGCCCTACAACTGGCCGTTCTGTGCCCCGTGACCTTGCAGTAGGAGCACTCCGCTGGGCTCTGCGTGACCGCAAAGCGAGGAGGGCGCCGGTCAACATTGGCTCGGGTGTGACCGCGAGCCTGCTCCTTGACCTTGGGCGGCTGCGTCTTAGCCGGCGTATCACCACCGGAGTTGTCCAAGACCCAGCACTCATCCTCCAGGAACCTCTCCAGGTCAGCAAAGGGGGGCAGATGGGTCGCGCTATCCCCACCAAAGCGCTGTTCAAAACGCGACCTCAGGTCGGCAGGCAGCTTCTTCAGCACAATGTGCACCAATAGATAGGACCATTGGTCCACGGGCAGGTCAAGGCACTTAAGTGCGTTGATGGCCACCAAAAGCGGGTTCAAAAGTTGGGTGCGCAACCCAGAGACCCGGGTGAGCGTCGGCAAACCCAAAATCTGCTCAATGTGCGTGTCGGCGAGGCCACGCTTATTATGGTACCTACGGGTAATTAGGTCCCGAGCCGTCTGGTACGCCTCGTCAGACACGGGCAGATGCTGGATGAGGCCCTTAGCCTCCCCATCCAGAACCGACATTAAGTATGCCAATTTTTGTGCTGGCCGAAGGTCAGCCCTGTCATTGACCAGGCTGTCGAACAAGTTAATGAAGCCCAGGTAGCTTCCCAGGCAGCCATCAAAATGGGGGAGGTCCAAAGTAGGGAGCCTACTCACCAGCCCCGGTGCTGACCTAGGAAGCTCCTGCTTCAGGCCGGGTTGCCCTTCCCTATCGGCAACTAGTTGTCTCGCAGTATTGGAGACAGCATCATACAGGTCTAAGACCTGGGCATAGTCTTCGCTGACCTTATTTCGCTGGTCAGCGGTGAAATCATTGATTGACACTTCAAGACAGCAAGTGCTGAAAGTGCGGAATTGCTGTTCCACACTTGCCAGGCGATCGTCAATCCGCTCGTACCTTTGAAGTAGGGCCTGCTGGCGATCAGGCCGGTTCACTAAAGCACTGGCTGAGGCAAACCAGCGCAAATCTGACGCAATAGCACCAGCAGCCGCACGCAAGTCCTTGATAGCTGACATAATCAAAATTTCAAAAGAGCCCGGACAAGCGTTAAACAATATTAACAATCAAAACTTAATTTTTCTTAATTCTTTGAAACCAACAAAATATTAGCCTGTTTACTGCAAGTGTAGGCAAGTGACAGGTATCTACTGTCCAACAAAATTAATAGTTTCAATATATTGAAGAATCAAACACAAAAGTTATCAAAGTTGTAACTTATAACAAATTAAAAGTTGAACTTCAAATTAATTAATAAATTATTTACAACAGACAGACTGGCTGTGTTATTTGAGATATACAATAGTAAGTGAGCACAGAATATGTGTTACCTAGCAATATTATCTATATTATAACAAAACAAAGTTTATTAATGTGACCCGCCCAAGTGGCAAGGTCAAGTTTGATTATTACAATGTTTATGAATATATGCAATGAACTAAATTTATTGATACATACAGCTGTTATGTATCCAAACAAACTGACTTATTAATGCAACAACAAATTTAAGTTGGATTCCTCAACAATACAAATCAACAATTACTGATTGAGGTTATGTGCCAATGTGTTTCAAATTATCTAGGTCAACTTATACAATTAAATATTATGTATTTTAGACAATAACTGACCTGACAAACACTACAATACTGTCTACAAGGTGATAAGATACAAGCTCATACCAATCTGAGTTCAGATACAATCAACGGCTAAGATACAAATTTACAATATAGGCAGTTAACCACGCTCTTGCTATCAAAGATTATGTCTAGAATTTTGGCTAGAAGGAGCTGGGATCAATTGCAGCAGATTTGTGGAAGCGTGACTCTATTCATCAGCCCTTGTCAGCCACAACAAATCTCAGACACAACTGTACTGTGTTGCACAGCGAATACAAGTAATCTTAATATTAATGTGTTTCACTTACCCGCTATCCTTGCTGATGTCAGGCTTGAGCTAAATTAGACACATTCATACAAGTATATTGGCCAAAATAAATGAATGAAGTATCTTATACTTAGCTATTAAGCTTCAAACGCGACGTTTTCAGGACACGTTGGCACGTGGAAGTCGATACCAAATTCACAATTTTCACAAATATCAATCAATAGTTCACAATCAATTTACCGTTGCCAGCACTAGATCAGGCGGCGTTCAAAGCGGTTTACTCTATTTAGTTCAATTAATCAATTCACACGAAATGCAAAAAGGTGTGCTCACAATAAGAGTCGACAACGTGGTAAATTTTCAACGCGGGAAGAGACCGAAGTGACAGTTCAGTGTGACCATTGTCAGAAATTTTCAATAGACTAAACAAAATGTTACTCAATCGATCTAATCGATTTGACTTATAATAAAAACTAATTCTATTTCAAACATAATTTAAAAATATATTATGATTGAATTGATAACGAAAAAGTTCGGGGTTATTTTGCAAGTGTTCCATATAATAGTGTATTTAAAACTTTATCAGCCATGCTCTGATTCGATCACCCACTAAACTACATAATGTATTAGTTGGTGATGCTGTGATGATCTCACAAATCCAACGATATCACAACGTTTTATAGACGACGCGACAACCGAATATCAATGTGCCACCAGCCTTATAAAGATCATGAAACACACAAAATATTTCCCCTTGGTTTTACTCTGTTATTAATTTTTTTAATATAGTAGAACATATGTAACGTGACTATACGTATGGCGTTGTGGTATAAGCGGCCGCCTCGCCGCTTAGCACTATGTAGAGTATTGTGGGTTCGATCCCCAAATAAGGTAACGTTTGGTGTTGCTTCGCATCTGGGTGTGTTTTGTGTCCGTTGATTGATTGTCTGTAAAGTCTAACGCGACACAGGATATGTTCCTAGTGCGGGAGTTGTCTATTCAAATCTTTTTTTTTGTGTAGTACATACAAACATACATAGTCTCACGCCTATATTCCCGAAGAGGTAGGCAGAGGTATATTACTACACCCACTTTTCGCCATATTCATTTTCCTTTCATTTCATTTCATTGTCCTACGTAATAGGGGGCGAGCCTATTACCGTACCGGGCACATTACCAGACTCCATGCTGCTACTGAGAATTTCCGAACGAAAAAACCCAATAATACTTTGCCCGACCCGGGGATCCAACCCGAGACCTCCCAATCCCACGCGCACATTTTATGCTGCGAGACCAACGAGGCAGTCTGTTTGTGTAGTAAAAATTACATATATTAGAATATGATTACCTGATTTTTGATTGCTTGGAAGACGCAGTGGCTTATGGTGATCACCGCTACCAAATCGAGTTATCGCGTCAATTTCGCATTACCTAAGACTGTCAGCTAATTAGATTTCTTAGATTTTTGTACTCATAACATCTTCTTCACGCCTTTTATCCCCGAAGGGGTAGGCAGAGGTGCATTACACACCCACACTTCGCCAGATATGTTTCGGTCCCAATGTAATAGGGGGCGAGCCTATTGCCATCTACCGGGCACATTTTTAAGCGAGCGATAATTAATATTTTTTATTTTAATACAAATATCCATAATTTGCATTATTTACTGAAGCTGCTTCTCTATCTTCATATTAAACTTTGTTTTAATACATAATATGCAATGTTATACCCACTAATCTAATATTGAAATGCAAATCGCTCTTTTCCTTTAGTTGCTCGTAGACAGTCTACGTCGTAGGCGACGCGTAGATGGTGGAGCTCGTAACCGTCTTCATGGTTTACATGATTTAAAGGCCCTAGTGTGTAAGTGTGTTCAACCACGTATTTGGTAATACCGTCACGTCGTCGTCTCGATGTCTGAACCAAGAGTACGCACTGGGAGCGAAAGCTAAGGCTGCGTATACAGCAAAGATGAGCCAGAGAGCTGAGCCGTTTATCTTTTCCATTATATTAGAACATTGTACATAAAGTTCAAAATAAAAAAACGAACTTTATGTACAATATTCTAATAAAAAATGTACGGTAATTGATTAAAAGCTTGAAGTATTTTTTTCCAGTCAGCTACATAGTGATGCAGAGACGGTTATGCACTAACCGTCTCCGGTGTACTAAATATATAATTTCGTGTACCTAAGTGTGTTGCAAGCTCTACTGTCATAGTTTATAGACTGTTCGAAGGGCGCCAACCTTGGCTTACGATTCTTGTCATAAGACGAAAGCCGGAACGATGGCTTTACATATTATGCGAAGCGCAGAAGAGCTCTGTATATGCCTTACATGTGGTCAGCCATCCAAGTGTTGAACTCTGTGAAAATGCTTTACTTTTTGATTTTATCACCAACAACAAATCAGATCACACTATGAGCGCAGAGAGGAAAAACGTCCATAATATTTTTTCTAACCACGCGTTGTAATAAAAGATTTTTTAACAAATAATAACCGCCTCCAAAAATCTGGAAAATGTGTGAAAATAGCACTAAAAAGTAAAAAATAAATTCCGTTATTTTTACTTTAATTTACTTATAAACATCACCTATTCAACTGAATATTATATACTTATACGAGTTATACGTATCTACTACTTAATTGACATACCTGACACAATAACATAGTTTTATATGACTAACAAACTAAATTAAATACCTATCACCAGAAATCAGATAAGTATATTATATTTTTGGACTAAGTACTTAGAAAAAAATATTTTATTAGGGCTATAATATACAATTATACTTTTTTTTCGAGTCGGTGCCAGCTGAGATTAATAATTAAAGATGTTATTAGGTAACCGACCCGAACGTGGGCAGGGCAGACGCGTGAAGGCAGACGTTGTTGACGGTTGTCTCCGAAATCCATTTTTTCTATGCGCTTGTATGTAGGTAATTATTGTATTGCAGTGGATTGTGGTTCTTTAGAGTTATTTTACACGAAATCTGTGTTCATTGAAATAGGTTTCATTTAGTATTGCTGCATTTTAGTATTGCATCTTTACATAATTCTATTTTTCTTGTTTTTCAAATTTTATATATCGCTTTAAGTTCATGTTTTGTTTAGATAGGTAATTGTAAATAGGTATTTAGGTTAATTTGTAACTGGGCTGTCGCGCCTGTTGCCAGGTTGCGTTGTTTTCTTTATTTGCAAAATCTTATTTATGTTTTATTACAAATCTAATTTGACTAATTAAATTAAGTCTTAAAAAAAAAAAAACCACAGCTGGCGTTCCAGCCCAACTTGAACCTCAAGACTTGGCACGTGACGATGGCAAAAGACCAGACGGGATGTCGTTATTGCCGTGGAAGCTGGGCAGGCCTTTAGTATGGGACGCAACATGTGTCGATACCCTTGCGCCATCTCATCTTCCCAGCACAGCAGGTTGTGCGGGCGCTGCTGCTGCTACAGCGGAGACACTCAAACGGCGCAAATATGTAAATCTAATAGGAGATTATGTATTTGAGCCGTTTGGGGTCGAAACATTGGGGCCGTGGGGTCCAAGTGCGCGATCACTTTTTAGAGATCTCGCAAAGAGACTTATAGACGCCTCGCGTGACCAGAGGGCTGGCACGTATTTGGCTCAAAAAATAAGTATAGCCATCCAACGAGGCAATGCTGCCAGTCTTCTGGGCACGCTTCCAATTGACTGCGATGCGGATGAGTTTCATGACGCCTTCTAAATTTTAATTTCTTGAATTTTCCCTTGTATATATTAATTCGTTTTTTTTATTATTTTGCAAAATAGGTTTGGTTAGATCCTACATTGTGATATTAATGTAACTATAGGTACATATATGTTGTGTTATAGAAAACTTCCTAAAATTTGATATATATTTGTTGATTTGATTTCTCGTCATTTGTAAATTACTTACTAGTTTGATGAAGTTTTGCTAAATTATCGTATCAATACAGCTTTTCATATATTTTGTACATTATCAAGAAATTATTTACTAAAACGCTTGGCTGGCACCGACTCCAAAAAAAGTATAATTGTATATTATAGTCCTAATAAAATATTTTTTTCTAAGTACTTAGTCCAAAAATATAATATACTTATCTGATTTCTGGTGATAGGTATTTAATTTAGTTTGTTAGTCATATAAAACTATGTTATTGTGTCAGGTATGTCAATTAAGTGGTAGATACGTATAACTCGTATAAGTATATAATATTCAGTTGAATAGGTGATGTTTATAAGTAAATTAAAGTAAAAATAACGGAATTTATTTTTTACTTTTAAGTGCTATTTTCACACATTTTCCAGATTTTTGGAGGCTTTTCTTTTTTGTTAAAAAATCTTTTATTTCCTGTTTTTTAGTGAATTTTCCTTTCTGCAGTAATCTGATTTATCGAAATTAAAGATGGGTAGACTTTTTTTTTACCTGGGGATACTCTTTTGCCGAGTGCCTCTCCGCGTGGTGGGCAAAGAATGGGACACAGGGAACGCGGGTGTGCTGCTCCTCGGTCCCGTTACGCTTGTCCCGTAAGTAGGGCTCAGTCTCTGGAAGTGCCCTCCCCCACTCGCACAGTACGAGGTAGCGCCTCGTACTGTGCGAGTACAGTGGTCCCTCGCCTATCCGAGACCGCTGTCTTCTCGAGGTCGTTCGTGGTCGGACAGCCAGATTGCCATCTCTGATTGCCCACGGCCTTAAGGAAGAGTCAGGCCAGCGTCCATTGCCACCACCACGACGCCGCCTGCATCTGCGAGCGGGATCGGCTCTCTCGCGATCCCGCTCGGCGACCTCCTTCTGGAGCATGACCGCTTCGCAGAAGGAGACCACAGCATCCCACCGGATGTCTTCCGCCAACATGGCCTGGATGACGGCCTGCGGAGAAAGATCGCCGATAACAGAGACCAAGTCTTGCCGCTCGGATTCCCATGCTGGACACTCAGAGAGCGTATGCTGGGCAGAGTCCAGGCCACTGCCGCAGTGGTGGAATGCCGGCGTCGCCTCGCGGCCGATTCGGTTCAAATAGTCGCCGAAACAAACGCAAACGTGACGCAGCCACTTCTCCTCACGATCAAAGATGGGTAGACCTAATAAACGCGCTGTCCATATGACACAGCGCCGTTTAAATGAAAATATTTTTTTTATTGCTGCTAATGGCAGACGAGCGAACGGCCCATCTGATGGTAAACGGTAACCGCTGCTCATAGACTTCGCTAATTTCAGGGTATACACAGCAAAGCCGCTGCCTACCGTGACAGTAATGCTCTCTTTAAACCTCGTTTGAAGAAGGACAAGTCATAACGCTCGGGAAACACCGCAGCAGCTAGTTCATTCAGAGCCTACACGTACGTGGTAGAAAAGATCGCTGGAAGCGCACGGGTAGTATGGGTGAACTCTACTGCGTCGGCGAGTGGTACATTGGTAGAAGGGTGACCCTGGTACCAAATTAAACAATTCTTCGGAGCAATCCCCGTGAAAGAGTCGGTAAAATACGCAGAGAGAACTGAAGTCTCTCCGCTGATCCAGCGACTCTAGTCTAGCCGTGAGATCGGGATCTTCGACGATTCGAACAGCTCGTCTCTGTAGGGAGTCAAGTGGATCAAGCTGATATTTTGGCGCTCCGGCCCAGAGATGTGAGCAGTACTCCACAACTAGCGAAGAAATGGAGAAACGTCTATCTCAAAGTAGGGAATCTCGGTCCAAGGCCATTTCGAGAGAAAGTAGTGCGTGAAAAGCGGTTATCACAAATGCGGGCTTATAGTGAAAATTATTAAATCGTGTAAACACTGAAGAACGTACTCATCGTCTGCTCTTTGAATTAAACCGTACTATTATTTAGTTTAGTTTAGTTATTCCGTGATTTATATTCAAAGTTATTATATGTATAAGCTAGCAGTTGGCGGCTTCGCTCGCGCGTAATGACGGACTTTCCATATAAAAATACAACCCCTATTTCCAAAAACGCGTAAATACATGATGACTTATTTCTAATCAGAAGCTAGTTTATGAAATTTCACTTCGAATAAAAACTTTCAACTCCTATTTCACGGTAGTAGTATATTTTTAAACGGTAGATTTTAGAAATCGCTAAAACACGTAGGTATTTGTTTTATTTCTAACCAGAAGTTTGCACACAAAATTACACGCTATCTTTTTAAAAATGACGGACCTCCCATACAAACTTTCTACCCCTATATCACCCTCTTAGTTGTTAGAATTGAAAAAATTCTAAATTGCGTGTTTATTTTTTCTAACCAAAAATATGTATAAAAATCCTTCCTTAGTGGGTGCTTACGTCATAAAATGCATCGACTGTCAAAATTTCAAGTCTCAAGCCCCTGTGGATTTGGCTCTGCGTTGATGAATCAGTCAGCCCAAGCAATTTTATATATATAGATTTACTCTCCAACCTTTCTTCCTCCCGGTTTCATCAATACCTGGTAATAAAGCCCGAAATAGTTGATTGCGACTATTCTAGTGTTCACTGATGAAAAGTCACAGTACCTAAATGCTTAATTTTGTTTACTTGGATAACTTAGTTTTTGGAATTTTTAGTGAAACTATTGGATTGATTTTGATAAAATTTGAGTTTTTAATGAAACTATTGGATTGATTGACTTTAAAATATATGCTTTCAAACAAAAAAAGAATTTTGGAAATCGGTCGAGAAATAACGGAGTTATGAAGTAACAAACATAAAAAAAAAAAAAACAACCGAATTGAGAACCTCCTCCTCTTTTTGGAGTCGATTAAAAAGAAAAGCTAGTAATACCATAAGTGCTCTCATCTGCTTAGCACATCTTGGAAGGATTCGCAGCCTTAACGGTTACATAATATCTGTTATAGAGCCGTCTGATAGAACTCGACATGTGACGTCATGTTGTGATATTGTAGTATTTAGAATTGTGTGTTTGAGTATGTACAGTGTATGCTTGTTTTAGTAAAAAGCAAAATTTATTTTGCTCTTGCTTCAGAAACTTGAATTTTAGGGGCGGCACATATCTGACGGAAGATCCGTCGCGTTTTATCCGTCGCGTAACGCCAATACATACAAATGTATAGAAAAACGTTCAACCTTTCACACCTGACCGAAGATCCGTTAGTACGTCGAGCGTACTGACGGATTATCCGTCGACGTCGCGCGCACCACGCACCACGTAAATTTTGACCATTGAGTAAGGAATATACATGGAGAGGGCAAATAGTACATATAGAAAAATTACATAATACACATGTATTATTATATTTTTTATTTTTATAGACTCACGCCTGTATCCCCGGAGGGATAGGCAGAGGTGTACTATTACACCCACATTTCACCATGATTTTTTTATACACTTATATACGAAATCGACATAAAGCCACCAAACATAGTGTCGTCTCGTTTTGCCTTAGGGATATCTCTGTCAGAAAAAAGAGATAGCCCTAGTTTACTGAATAAGTTAATCATGACGATATTTTATTAGAACTGTCATTCGTGCCACTGTCGCCATATTTTTTGCCAAGGTTTGTGGTACATCTGCTGTGAAATCGTTGTATATCGAACATAATAATTTTGTTTTTGTGCATAAATATGTCTAATAACCAGATGAATCAGTGCTTCAGGCTGTGTGTTTCATTACCGTATGTATGGTGCCATTCATGTCCGGTACTTTCTCAGTGACACAGTATCGATATTGGCTTTCAGAGAAGATTTTGTTACATGTTTGATACAAGGGTCGTCCTTCGCTTTGCCATGTTCGCCCACATTTGCATTATGAAATAAACTAATCTGGAAAAAGATTTAAACTAACTTAAATAACTTACTACAAAAATGTATTATTTTTCTTCCTCTGATCGGCTCCATATCGATATCGATTATATTCTGGAGTACAACCCAAATGGCAGCCATTTTAAATTGCCCAACATTTCGTAGGTATGCACGCTAATTTCGTAGGTATGCACGCTAAATTCGTAGGTATTGGACATGCCATATCCATGTCATTCCCAGATCAGTGATTTTGAGTGACGCGTAGTAGAGTAAGATTCCAGGGCCGCCAGACCTTACTTATTTTTTCAGAAACGAAATGTGTAGAATAATGTAGTGTTAGTATGTGCTATGAGTGTACGCATACTTGCTAGCCTGGATCGTGGGCCAATTTTTAGGTATGAGGTTCTAAAGGTCTACGGGAATTACTGCCGTCGTAATGAGTCTGGCAGAATTATTTATGATTTTAATAATATTTTCTAAAAAATACCTAAAAACCAGCACTGAGAATTTAAGTAAAGTTAGTAACATTAAGCACGTCATACCTAAAAGCTAGGGTCCATCATGCCATTATTATTAATATTTTATTGGCATGATGACTTTTGCTATGGGATTCCATGTACGCTTAAGATCAGGCGGCATGTAGTCATTTTCATAGGCAACAATAAAAATATATATTTATGTCAATGAGCACAGCATAGACTAATATATTATAACTGGAAAGAGCACAGATCGTTTAGTTTACAGGCCGTTCGAAGTATTTTTAATTGCAAATGTTTGATACAGAAAATACAAAATAAAATCAATAAATAAAATACAATATCACACAACACGTACAATATCGCACAAGACGCGTAATGTGGCAGGTCCACAGATATATAAATAAAAGCAGACCTAACATAGGTGTAATATTACACCCACGAAAGAATATGACAGTAAAATATTGAGCTGCCCTGAGTACGGCCCTGCACGAACAAACTTATATGTATGCATAATAGCCACGCTTTTAGCAAATGTGTGCAGATACGCTCGACGCATTTTCCGTCAGATGTGTACCGACTCATTTGACGGAATATACGCGACCGAAGATACGTTTGACGGATCATCCGTCAGATATGTTCCGCCCCTTATTCGATTTTATGCGAAAAGAAGAGGACTACCTAAAATTTAATTTTGTCATACAAAATATATATACTACATTATTTCAATATAAAGAAACTCTTTTTGGCACTTAATACGGGTATTCTGTTTACTTACCTTTTAATTGGATACAATTATTAAAATATCTCAAGCATAAATGCTAATTACACAATCATAATATTCCAAATGGATCATAAAAATTTTGGGTATCTCCCACCCACCTCATAGTTGGTGTAACAATTTCTCACCTCATTCACGCCGGGTTAAAGTGATGGATGAACGTGCCCAACGTGTGAGGCATTTATTTTGACATATTATGTGTATTGATGTTTTATCGAGATGTATGTACGAGGTGCGAGTCCCGGTATATTTAAATATTTTTATATTATGTGATGAGTTTTATGACAAAAAGTTTCAGCGTACGTAGCTAGAAAATTGAAGAAATATAAAAAAAAACCGTCTTCGGGTCTAATCAAGATCCCTTCATTGTTTTTCGCATGACCCTGCACAAGCAAAGAGCTATGAAGACACAAATTATAACTTCGGATCCAGACCATTCATTAATATAATGTACAGTCCCACTGCTGGGTGTTTGCCAAGCTTACTTTACACACAGTGTGCCACTAGGCATTAAGTCCACCTGTGTACTATTTTTTTGGATATAGAATACAAAAATAAAAAATATTAAAGGCCTGTGCCTCTCCTTAGTGTGAGAAAAATAGTCCACTACGGTGGTCAAGTGCGTTTTGACAAAGTTCACATACCGAGAACATAATAGAGAGCTTTCTGACAAGCAGGTTGCCTCAAGATGTTTTCCTCACCGCTAAGCAATAGATAATTAACAATTTGATACGCAAGTCTTGGTGCGCGCTATGGTTTCGAACCCGAGTTCCTCTGCATAGCAGTTTCTCCACTAGTATACCGCTTGCTTTTTATTTTCAGCAACAGATAATTTAAATTACTTCATAATAGAACTGACAATTGTTCACCAGAATAATCTAACCTTAAAATAGAATCGACACGTGAGAGGTCACATATTTTCAATAGCCGTAACTTAGCATGATGGATGAACTCTCGGCCCGCAGAGCCGATAGCATACGTACGACGTTTATTTTGACATACGGTGCTGTTGATTGGTGCTTCAACCGATGATGGATATACAAGACTCCTATTAGAAGCGGGATATGGTGCTTGCAAAGTATTTTTTGTAATTTTTCAAGGCAATTAGAATAGTATGGGGTTGCGTGAGGAAGAAAATGAGGAAAAGGGGAAAAAGTGAAGTTTAGCATCGCTTATCACCTTCAGCAACTCGGAAATTTTCCAGTTGCGATCAAAGAGCTTTGGAGCTCATAAACCGCTTTTCGAGAATAGCTCAACCATTTTGCTTTTCGGCATTCCTAGTTGTGTGTCGGTTGATCTCATTCAAGAATTAAAACACATCAGTTCAAATAGTGAGACTTTACGGAGATTATAGATAGCTAAAATTAGCGACATGGGCAAAGATAAAACCCCACTGGCGACGGCATGGATACGGCAGCTGGCATTTTTCTGTACTTTTACACACAACGTTGTAGCGTTCATAACGTGATTTGACCTGCAGTTCGTAACAGATCGGCAAAATTAAGCAACGCTTGCATAGGTCATGATTTTAATGGGTGACTGGGCAATAAACAACACGTAAAACCATCGGTTCTGGTCCTGGTGAATAACTTATTTAATATTTGAGACTCTCACACAAACATGTACATGAGACAATTGATTGATTGCCTGTCATAGCTGTGTCATTATTTAGGTCGATCATAGGCTTTAAAATATTCAATATGTAGACTCACGCCGTGTAAGAACAATAGCGAACAATAAAATATGGCGAAAATGTTTCGTATTTTATATTGTCAACATTAACATGAACCACAGTCCAATGAAATTGTCTAGTCCGTAAGAAGTAAATGTGTTTTCCTTGTAGGTAAACATATTATATTTTACAGTAAGAAATTAATTTTAGAATAAAACAATTAATTTAATGTGACTATAAAATATTAAAAAAAAAAACTATATGGCATTAGCCTTCTCAGCATTGTTGACAAATTGTATGCAAAGGTACTGATTGAAAGAGTTATAAAAGTAACCGACAAGAAAATATGGGATGTATAAGCGGGATTCCGAAAGGGTATGGGATGTACGGATCAGGTATTTTCCTTGCGAAGCATAGCCGAAAAGTGTTTGGCCAAAGGTCAAAAGGTCTACTGCGCATTCGTGGATTTGGAAAAGGCTTACGATAAAGTGATGAGGAATGAAATGTGGTCGGTGCTGCCAATGAATGGGATAGACAGCAGCCTCATTCGAGCTCTGAAATCCCTTTATGATGATTCTAGAGCTTGTGTGAGGATAAACGGGGTATACAATGACTGGTTTACCATCGAGAAAGGTGTTAAACAAGGATGTGTAGCGTCGCCGTGGCTGTTTAACCTCTTCATGGACAGTAGTTTGTTGTTTTAGATTTAAAATATAGTGCTGCGGATTAAGAATGAATGGGTTACTCGTCAAATGCCTCCTTTATGCTGATGATCAAGTAATACTTGCGTCTTCAGCGGAGGAGTTGCAGGAGATGGTAACAATCATGCATGGTGCGTTAGAGAGGAAAGGAATGAAAGTGAAAGTAACTAAAACGAAAGTTATGGTTTTTGAAAAGGAGGAATGCGTTACGGTTTGTAATGTTTTGATCGATGGACAGCGAGTAGAACAAGTTTGTATACTTAGGTACTTTGTTTACAAGAGATGGTAAGAATGAATAAGATATTGAAAGAAGAGTTAATGCAGGTAATAGAGTGAATGGAGCTCTGAAGGCGTTTATGAACAGTCAAAACGTGTCCAAAAGGCACGTTTGGCTGTGCATAGAGGGGTGTTAGTGCCTACCCTTATGTATGGTAGTGAAAGTTGGGTATGGCAGAAGAGACTTGAAAGTAGAATAAATGCTGTCGAAATGAGAGTACTGAGAAGTATGTGTGGTGTATCTTTGAACGACAGAGTAAAGAATAGTGTGATAAGAGAGTGGTGTGAGGTAAAAGAAGATGTAGTGACAAACATCGAGAAAGGTATGTTAAGATGGTTTGGGTACATGGAGAGGATGGATGACGAAAGACTGATAAAGAAGATATATAAGGCAAATGTGAATGGGACAGGACGAAGGGGAATACTTAGGCGGACGTTCTCTGACCAGATTGGAGACATCCTAAAAAAAGGATAGGTTAGAAGTAACTAAACAGAACCTAAATGCATGCTCGCATGTGAAACTTAATGGAAGTGAATGAAGCAAGAGAGGTATGTCAGGATCGTTGCAAATGGCGTTCCGTAGTCTCTGCCTACCCCTCAGGGAAACAGGCGTGAGTCTATGTATGTGTGGAGGATAAAGGTGTGGTGTTCCTCCAACTAGAGGGAGGATCCTCTAACCAGGCTGGGTGATCGTGCCTGGTGGACTGTCAGTCCGACGGACGTATTTGAGAAGTTGTATGGGAGATGGGCCTCGTTAGCCTTTGTTGGCAACCTTTCTAGGAGAAGGAAAACTCCGAAATTAAACCAACTTTCAGGGAGCATACCCGACACAAAACCCCGATCTAAGGTGTAAACCGACCCGTGCCGAGAGATTCGTGGCCAGAGGTTAAGCTGGTCGCAAACGGAGGGTGCCTGTGTTGGTGGTCACAGGGCACACGTGATATTCCGCCTTACCCCCGTAAAGGGCTCTATGGGGATGGACATTTAAAAACCCTTAATCTCGTGGGAACGCAATGGGAACAATTAATAATATTTCCTCACACGGCGGCGACGCGGTTCGCAACCCATCACGTCTCGTTTCCCGCGAGGGCGAAAAGCGGCCTACGGAGAGCAGGTTTGCAACATTGAATGTTGGAAGAGGAATGAACGGCAAATTGGATGAAGTATGTCAGATGATGGATGATAGAAAGATTGATGTTCTTTGTGTGAATGAAACAAAAAGAAAAGGGTGTGAAACCACCTAGCATGGCGCATATACGGCGTATTGGTCTGGGGTAGATAGTACAACCAGAGCCTGAAAGTGAGTTGGTGTAATACTGTCTGCGCGAATGAATGAGTGTGTAAAAGAGTTTGAATGTGTAAATGCTAGGCTACTGTGGATGGGAATGAAAGTAGGACTTACTCGTCTCTTTATTGTGGGGGTGTACGCCCCGGTCAATATAGTTACGGGTATGTCACAACATGAGCAAGACGAAAGGCAGGAGTTTTGGGAGAGTTTAAGAGAGATTTTGAGGAACTGCAAGGATAATGAAAGATTGATCTTGTTAGGGGATTTCAATGGATGGGTTGGAGTAAAGCGAGATGGATTTGAAAGGGTGTTAGGTGCATTTAGTGATGAGAGTGTGAACGAAAATGGAAAAGTACTGCTTGAGATTTGTTTGGAGTGGAGCCTTTGTGTGACAAACACCATGTTTGATCATAAAAGGATACATATGTATACGCGAGAGGCGAAAAATGTTAGAAGAAGTATGATTGATTTTGTGATAGTAGATGAACGATTGAGAAAGAATGTATTGGATACAAGAGCATATCGAGGGATCGGCATCCACACAGATCACTTCTTGGTGTTGAGCCGGATAAGCGGGCTCTTTAAAGGATGGCGACACCGAGAGCGTAATGAAAATAGGGTCTTGGAAAGAATTAAGGTAGAAAATCTACAAGAGAAAGATGTGAAAGATGAGTATAAACGAAGATTGATAGCAAAATTTGAGAGGTTCGATTGCATAAATGATATGGAAGAATTATGGCAGGCCTTTAAAGAAGAGGTAGTATGTGTAGCGTCTGAAGAATGTGGTGTGATCAAGAGAAGGAAAATACGAAAGGTTAAGAATACATGGTGGGACAAGGATGTACAATCAGCAGAGTCAGAGAAGAAGAAAGCTTGGTCAGATTGGTTGGCTGCCAGAGCAAATGAAAGAATGGGAAAAGCAACGAGTGTAGACATAGATGAAGCAAGAAAGGAGTTTGTTAGGTCAAAAAGAATAGTGAAAGAAATGTTTAAAAGGAAAAAAGAGGAAAAGAAAGATGAGTTTGATAGTAGATTATCTGACGATTTCCAGAGGAATATTAAGTTTTTCTGGAAATCCGTTCGTGCAGTTCGAGGAAGAACTCAATCCTCAGAACACACATCCATCAGAGACGAGAATGGAAAGATAGTAAATGATGAATCTTGCGTGCTGAAGAGATGGAAAGAGTATTTTGAAAGTTTATTTGAAAGGTCGGCGATAGAGACACCGATAGCTGAAATGAATGGTAACGATAGCAATGATGAAAGCGTTATTGCGTGGATGAGATCGTGAAGGCACTGGGAAGTATGAAAGTAGGTAAGGCTGCAGGATATGATAGGATTACAGTCGAAATGCTGAAGGCTGGACAGGGCATCATAGTTGGTCAGTTGCAGCGGTTATATAACTTGTGCTGGACCACCGGCCTAGTACCTAATGACTGGGCCACAGCTGTAGTTGTGCCTCTTTATAAAGGAAAAGGCTCGCAACAAGATTGCAAAAACTATAGAGGCATTAGCCTTCTCAGTATTGTTGGCAAATTGTATGCAAAGGTACTTATTGAAAGAGTTATGGAAGTAACCGACAAGAAAATATGGGATGTACAAGCGGGATTCCGAAAGGGTATGGGATGCACAGATCAGGTTTTTTCCTTGCGAAGCATAGCCGAAAAGTTTTTGGCCAAAGGTCAAAAGGTCTATTGCGCATTCGTGGATTTGGAAAAGGCTTACGATAAAGTGGTGAGGAATGAAATGTGGTCGGTGCTGTCAATGAATGGGGTGGACAGCAGCCTCATACGAGCTCTGAAATCCCTTTATGAGGATTCTTGTGTGAGGATAAACGGGGCATACACTGACTGGTTTACCATCGAGAAAGGTGTTAGACAGGGATGTGTAGCGTCGCCGAGGCTGTTTAACCTCTTCATGGACAGTTGTTTGCAAGATTTAAAACATAGTGACTGCGGATTAAGGATGAATGGGTTACTCGTCAAATGCCTCCTTTATGCTGATGATCAGGTAATACTTGCATCTTCAGCGGAGGAGTTGCAGGAGATGGTAGCAATCATGCATGGTGCGTTAGAGAGGAAAGGAATGAAAGTAAATGTAAGTAAAACGAAAGTTATGGTTTTTGAAAAGGAGGAATGCGTTACGGCTTGTAATGTTTTGATCGATGGACAGCGAGTGGAAGAAGTGAATCACTTTGTTTACTTAGGTACGTTGTTTACAAGAGATGGTAAGAATGAAGAAGATATTGAAAGGAGAGTTAATGCAGGTAATAGTGTGAATGGAGCTCTGAAAGCGTTTATGAACAGTCAAAACGTGTCCAAAAAGGCAAGGTTTGGCTGTACATAGAGGCGTGTTAGTGCCTACCCTTATGTATGGTAGTGAAAGTTGGGTATGGCAGAAGAGATTTGAAAGTGAAATAAATGCTGTAGAAATGAGAGCACTGAGAAGTATGTGTGGTGTGTCTTTGACCGACAGAGTAAAGAATTGTGTGATACGAGAGTGGTGTGGGGTAAAAGAAGATGAATGAGGAATTAACATGCCTTTCTCAATGCTTGTCACTACAAGCATTGAGAAAGGCATGTTAAGATAGTTTGGGCACATGGAGAGGATGGATGACGATAGACTGACAAAGAAGATATATAAGGCAAGTGTGAATGGAACAGGACAAAGGGGAAGACCTAGGCGGACGTTTTCTGACCAGATTGGAGACATCCTAAAAAAAGGACAAGTCAGAAGTACCCTTAACAGAAGAGCATGCATGAGAAACTTGATGGGAGTGAGTGAAGCAAGTGAGGTATGTCAGGATCGTTGCAAATGGCGTTCCGTAGTCTCTGCCTACCCCTCCGGGAAACAGGCGTGAGTCTATGTATGTATGTATATATGCGTCGTAGCGCGTGAAAGATGATAGCGCGGTTCAGGATTTTCGAATTTGGCGGGTCGTCTTCGATAGGTGCGGTCGTGTCGTAGTAGTTCCGTCGTCATTGGTTAGATGGCGCTGTGATATGTGCTATGTAGCTGATCGCTACATATGTATGTATGTATGTATGTAGAATATAAAATCGGAGCGCCAATAACCACATTGAAGAGACTGTTACTTACAGTTTGAATGTTGCTTATGTTACTAAGATTCGTCACTATTATCTCGGATGAAACAAAATATGTCCGCTGCTGGACATATGCCTCTTCCTGGGCTCTTCACTTAGACTGAACTTGAAAAACCTGTAGTCATTATCTTCTCGTAATCCCAGCAAGATGATCTGTCTACCTAATGAGAGGCCTACCTCTGTTTTAACATACGGTGCGTGGCCGCCACTCCAGAACCTTCCTGCCAAAAAACGGTTTTTCTAGCTACGTACTTGGCACACTGCTTCTTCAGAGTGCTATGGGAGGGGGACTTAGTTTAACATGCAAATCTCCTCTTTTCTGATTTGATCTCTCAAGACACTTCTAGCATAGTTCTCTTTATCGCCTTCTTCATACTTTCGAGTGACCCTGTCAGTGAGCCTTCTGATAAGGACCATAGTAAGCGACTTAAGATTCGTACATGGATAATAACAACATAATTTCGCCTGGACTGAAGTTTATTGTAAATTATATTGCGGTAGTTGTATTTTGAAAAGCCTAACAACTTAAACCTTTAGTTTTGGACTGATTTAAGTGGGCTAATAAATGCGGAACAAAGTAAGTGTTTTGTAAATTTATTATACGAGTTTTCTTCAACGTTGCAGGCAAAGTGTAGCATGCGATTGTGGCGACCAATCACTCGTCAATTGCGATGACCATTCCTCGTTGTGGAGAAATTATTTTAAGGATGTTCCTCTCACCAGAGGGAGGATCCTCTGACCGCTAGGTGATCGTATCTGGTAGACTGTAGTCCAACGTATTTAGCTGAGAACTAGTAATAGTAATGGTGTGTCTAACTCATTACAAATGATGAACAACAGACAATAAAAAAAAATATACGAGGGTCAAACTGAAAGTTCTTAGAACTGGCCACTTATAAACAATATAATAAAAAAAAAATTCTAAAATTTGAAAATAGAACTCTTTGCCAATATTACTGAGTATATATTTCATTCATTTGTCATTTGTTTTACGATTTGGCGGCAAATTGAAAATTGTCTGTGTCACGTCAACATGAATTTAACACGAGAAAATTTTCGTGCAATGATTTTTTATGACTTTCGATGTCATTTAAGTCAACAAGAAAGTTATGATAGACTACGATTGGCCTTTCACGATGAAGCCCCATCTCGTGCGACTGTTTACAACTGGTTTAATGAGTTTAAACGTGGTCGCACTAATCTCACTGATGATGTACGTGAGGGACGGCCTTCTACGGCGACGACTGAAAATAACATCTGTGTTGTGCGGCGTATGATAGAGACTGACAAAAGAGTGACCTATCAGCAGATTCGGACAAGCTTAGGCATCGGTATGAGTCAAGTGCACAAAATCCTCCACTAACATTTAGCGGTCAGGAAGCTTTGCGCCCGGTGGATACCTCATAATTTGACTAAGGCTCAAAAACTCCATCGTGTGGATTGGTGCCGTAAAATGATTGAAAGATTTAACGGGGGTGACTCAAATGCTGTGTTCGACATACTAACAGGTGACGAAAGCTGGATTTACTGTTATGATCCTGAAACCAAAACACAATCTGCTCAGTGGGTGTTTCCTTTCGAGGAGTTGCCAACTAAAGTGAAGAGAGATCGAAGTGCGGGAAAAAAAATGGTGGCCTCGTTCTTTGGAAGGATAGGTCATTTCGCAACAATTGTGTTAGAGGATCAAAAAACAGTTTCTGCAGAATGGTACACTACCAATTGTTTGCCACTTGTCTTGGAAAAAGTTCGAGAGAAACGACCTCGCAGTAGGATCCTCCTTCACCACGACAACGCCTCGTCGCACACCGCCAAGCGAACGATCGACTATTTGGCGACATCAAACGTTGAATTACTGGGTCACCCGCCGTATAGCCCCGACCTCGCGCCTTGTGATTTTTATTTATTTCCAAAAATTAAAGAAAAACTTAAAGGAAAGCGGTTTATGAATGCTGAAGAAGCGGTGGCTGCGTATCGCGATGCCATTGAAGAGACCCCTAAGGACGAGTGGGCAAAGTGCTTTTCCCAGTGGTTCCATCGCATGCAGCGGTGTATTGACGTCAATGGACAATATTTTGAAAAGATATAATAAAACTAATAACTGGCTAATGTAATCAGTTTTTGATTTTCTAAGAACTTTCAGTTTGACCCTCGTACAACATGGTTAACTTACTCGCGTGCAAGCGTCTAAAAATGTGATAGAATAAGTGCTTCGCTAGTAAAATGCACGTCGAGTGCGTTTTGCCAGCGCATTCACTTGCATGCAATGCTCTCAATTTTAATTTCCAACCTGATATATCGGCCAAGTAAACTAGGTACATTACCTTGTAACTCAGTTTAAAGTCGACAAACTTATTGTTCGTGTGGTAAGGTACTTATAACTAGTAGTTAGTATGTCGGTCGTAAGTTTTGTTAATAGTTTCATGTGATACGGAACGCTAGCACTTATGTGTTCATAGCTGCAAGTTAACTTGTTCTCGGAATAGAGTATTTACACAGTATTTGATGAGGACCATACATTTGTCGTGTTATAATAACACATTTGTCCACGATATAAATATTCCGTCTAGCTATGTATTTGTGACTCTATTATCATCATGTAAAATGACTTGTCCTAGCTCATCTAACATCGCAGAACCAAAACAGCGTTAAGGGTGTTGTTTAGTCACCCACTGCGGAAAGTTTTGTTTTAATATGACCACCGGTTGGCGCAGCGGGAGTGTAGGCGACTGCTACGCCGAAGGTCGCGGGTTCGATTCCCGCTCAAGTCAAAAAATTGCGTGCATGAACATGGATGTTTGTCTTGGTCTGGGTGTTTCTATGTATAATATGTATGTATTTACAAAAAAACGTATATATGTAGATATGTTTATCCATTATCTAGTACCCATAGTACAAGCTCTGCTTAGTTTGGGACTAGATGGTGATGTGTGTGTGTGGTAGAATATTATTATTATTATTAGTATTCTGCCCGTTAAGAGGAATCTATGAAACACTCGATGAAAATGCATGCCACTAAAACCGTTTATCCTAAAATATTAGCAGTATCTTCAACAACTTGAAATATTGTATCCCAGTGAAAGCTGAGCTTAGCTTTAATTACAAGACCATTAATAAGAATTTAATTCGCAAGCGGCGAGTGGCTAGTGGGCAGTGAGCAGGCGGCCGACCATAAACAAGTGCTAAACAGCGCAGTTTCATTTATTTTGTCGTTACTTTACATTGTCTCTGGCCGTACAATTTATTTCTAAATGTGGAAGATTTTAATTAAATGTTCGTTGTCTATGGATCAGAAAACCGCAGTGTTGTTGTGATCTTGTTGCGTAAATATGCATTTCTAGCCTTAGGCAGTTGACAAAACAAAATATTAACATAAAATGCATGGTTCTAACTTTAATTGTTTTTAAAGATTACTCCCGAACGAATAAAATATCTTTCGTTGCGGGAGACTTTATAAACATTTGATCAATGGACACAAAGTGCATCCAGACTAGAAACAACAATTTGTGTATTACACAAAGTTTTGTCTCGTGTGGGGAACGAACCCGCAAAACT
Source organism: Euclidia mi (assembly GCA_944739405.2). Taxonomy (NCBI): domain Eukaryota; kingdom Metazoa; phylum Arthropoda; class Insecta; order Lepidoptera; family Erebidae; genus Euclidia; species Euclidia mi. The sequence continues at coordinate 44,646,092 of OX123206.2, read as the reverse complement.
CAGCGTAGTGTTAAGCGGTGAAGGGGCCGCTAAAACCAAAATGCCAACAGTGCAGTCATCTATATCTATACTAATATTATAAAGCTGAATGAACTGAGAGTTTTCTTGTTTGTTGCGTTGGTTGAACGCGTTAATCTAAGGAACTACTTGAATAATTATTTTAGTTGGATAGCTTTTTATCGAAGAAGTATCTGCCACGGGTGCAGGTCAATGGTCTTAAATGATACGGGATTACACCCACTCAGCTTGTAATATATTAAGTATGTTTAAGTAGCAAATATAAATATCAAATTATCATCCATTTCCATAAACGAGATCTACAATCGACATACTGAATCAAATTACCTTAGACACGGAAGTCTTACAGAGCATTCTTTGATTACCACTCAGTATTCTCGCGGGTGTTATAAGCTTCAAACGAAGACGCATGTTCTTATGTGTCGTTTTTTCATTACGTACTCCGTCGATTTTCGCCATAACATCGTAAAAATGCCGTCAAATTACTGTGTACGGAAATTTCCCATATTATGAACTGTAAAGAAGTTGGGATTTATGCTGTTTTGCGTGTAAATATGACATAACGTTTGTAACTTTATTAAAAGAGCTGCTTGCGGTTGATTTGCTGTAGTTATGTTTATTTTTGTTGCAGTAGCTATAATTATAGTACAATGATTAATTCAAGATTGTTGGTATGTCAACACGGGTGGTACTTAATTGGTTACTGATTCTATCCCTGCATAGAGAAATGTTGTAATTTAAATGTTGTAATTTTTAATTATTACACTTCCAATAAAGAAACATTTAATTTTAACACCAAAGTTAACTTCTAATAAATGGTTTTATATTGTCATATGGCGGTGAATGCTATCGTTGGTTATTATTAATAAAAAAAAAGTATTTAACCATTTGTTGTAGACCCGTGAGTATTTCGGACAATCCCTTCCGAGTGCAACCCCGCGGTCCCAAAGGAACACACATGCCAAATTTCCGGTTCGTGTGCCTAATATTTTTCGCTAAGCGTGTCTGTCAGTCAATCAGTAACGCAAGGATTTTATATATTCAGATTTGTTATAAAATAGTGGTATATTATATTGTTTATCTCACAATATTGACAAAGTCTACAAACCCAAAATAACACGTTAACATAAACACCCTCTCGTTACATTTAATTACTCGAACCTTTAATTAATTAAGAGCTGTTAAACTTGATAATCTTGTTCACGTATCGATACTCGTTTGACAATTAATATACCTACATTATATCGCTGTAGTGATGTAGAATATTATTAAGAAGGGTGTGTTTTGGTAGCACTATTTATAAACTAAAATATAATGTTCATAAAAAGATCTTGGTCGTAAATAGAGAGCTTTATCTCTTTCAATATATTCACATTTATTTATGTTTTTAACGCGACCACTATTAACTAAACCGTAGCAAAGCAGGAGTATGTATAAATCTGTTATCGCAGGGGAATTGCCATACATCATAAATCGCCAATGAAATTGATCAACGAAATCAAACTAGACTCGATTAAACCAATTGTACTTACATCACACTCAGTGGTGGCTCGTGTAAGGATCGAATCCACAACACTCGGCGCCATGTGCGCTTACAAATACGCCGTCCATGCAGTCATGTCGACAAATAATAAGAATCAAACTCATTACAATGGGTATGTATTCTGTTAGGAAACTCTCAGTAGCAGCTCGGAGTCTGGTAATGTGCCCGGTACGGCAATAGGCTCGCCCCTTGTTACGTTGGACCCAAAAATTCATGGCGAAATGTTGGTGTTATATCACACCTCTGCCTACCACTTCGGGGATACAGGCGTGAGTCTATAAATGAAATAAAAAAACAATGGGTATGATGAGTTTGATTCGAAATTCTAGTGTAGAAAAAAGTTGAAACTTTTATAAAAACCAAAAAAAAAAGAATATTACAAAGGGATGGCAATATTTTTAATCATCGCCTCAGCATTATGTACTAAATTGCCGATTCTTGCGGGTTGCTCAAAGCGACAATAATAATAATTGCTCCTGGGTCTTTTGATTCTATTTTTTCATCATCATCATCAGCCCTGTATCTACTGTCCCACTGCTGGGCACGGGCCTCTTCTCACTATGAGAAGGGTAAGGCCATAGTCCACCACGCTGGCCAAGTGCGGGTTGGCAGACTTCACATGTCTTTCGAGAACATTCTGGAGAACTCTTAGACATGCAGTTTTCCTCACAATGTTTTTCTTCACCGATAAGCAAGCGATAATTAACAATTTATTTTCTACTTTGATAAATTTGAAGCGACGCTATGATTCGACAATAATGTCTCAAATCTAAAATTAGTTGTTGTAGTAATATCCATTCACACAAATAAATCTATCACTTCAGAATAGTCCCAACTGGCGCCATTTTTCATTTATATCATAATGGAATTTAAATCTGGCTGCGTGGATATGAAAAGCTGATAATAATGGCGGCAGTTTCACGTACATTTCGGGTCGATATCCGCTACAGTTCATTGCTGTTTCACATTGAGCTTCAATGGAATGAGAATAATAGGCACACTTGCTACCGCTCGCGGGTAGGTCTGCTTAGTTAATCTACTATGGAGTGAATTGGGAGCTCATTTCTGATTCGGCAGTTTGAGATTGAAGTAAGCTTGTAATAGCTGAATCTGCACCTACATACATACATACATACATATCTTCATGCCTTTTATCCCCGAAGGGGTAGGCAGAGGTGTATTTCTACACCCACTTTTCGCCAGATATACTTTATTCCCACGTAATAAGGGGTGAGCCTATTGCCGTACCAGGCACATTTCCAGACTCCGTGCTGCTACTGAGAATTTCGTGACAGAAAAACCCAATAACACTGCCCGACCCAGGAATCGAACCCGGGACCTCCCGATCCCACGCGCACATTTATGCCGTGAGACCAACGAGGCCGTCGTATAGGGTTTGATGTCGAGTTTTCCGTCTCTACGCAAAGATGGTATTTGCATCGTGTTATCCCTTAGTCGCCTCTTACGACACCCACGGGAAGATAGGGGGTGGTGACACTTGTATTCTATGCCGTCAACCACACGGCAAATGAATCTGCACCTATCTTTACATATTAATTTAAATTTGTCTGTCTATCTGTATGAACGCAATCAACTCAACAACTACGATTTTTGTTCGGTTTTCATCAATAGGTAGTGTAATATCTGAGGAAGGTATATGTGTATTAATTTTTTTTTATGTTTTAGTACTTTCGGTGAAATACAATGGCGAGGTAAACAAAACATTTATACATCACATTTGTGCCCGGTCTCTCACCGCGGGTCATGAACTCATGTACTACAATTAAACGACAGGATACTTGTGCCACAGTATAATTACATACAGTAATATAATACAACACATGTGTACGTCTCATTTGTATATAGTTATGTATGGTCAGTTCACAGGTAATTAACATGAAGGCACTATTGTTTAACGAGACGATACTTTAGCCACAGTGTAGCTAAGTATGTCACGGTATTAATGATACCAGTGACCAGTGTAACGCAGTCGAAACGTGAAACCTCTTTAGATCATCATAATCTGACTTCACTGACTGCTTAACATGAGGCAGCATGGAGTCAATTTGTTCAGCAGAAAAAAAAAACGTTCTACCGTTATCCCAGTTGCATCCAAGACTTGCACGCCTCCGAGCCAGGATTCCGCTTACTAGTCTAACCGGTTGGACAGAATATCAGGTTTTTCACAGAGTGACTGTAGTCTGAGCACCCTGAGCAACCCAAATGGATAGCGATATAACATGGTTGAAACAAGTATTAGTTAATTCTGGGTACCGACTCCCTGGAAAGACTATCAGATTTTCATGACAGCCAAGGATATTGAACCTGCTAGCTACAAGTCTTGATCTCTGACATATTTTTAGCAAATATCGATCAGTGTTATCTGAAATTATCAGAATTCTCTTTGCTCAAGTAAATTATCTATGAAAGTATCAGAGTAATACCTTATTTGATAAATAGCTATGAAGAAATATAAGGTCGGTATAATAATGTAGAAATTGAAATCGGATCTGAAAATTAATTTACGACAATATTTTGGTACTAAGCTTGACATAATTGAATATTTGTTATGGCGTGATTCAGAAGAATTTTTTTATTGTTATTGAAGGTCTATATTCTGAGAGGCTCTACTTATTGATGGGATTACGGAACTTAGAAAATCTGACGTGACTATTCATTTATGAGGATTATAAATAGTATGTCAAAGTTCATTGTTTCTCATAAATTAACATGAGATGTGCAATTGGCCACAAGGCGTAGTTTTTTTAGTATGAACAGTTTTAAAAGAGTAACGTCTTTACCCACGTTATATTTTTACAACGCTCGCTCCATCGCTTTTCCGCGACATTATTCTTAAATTGGTCTCCATCATTTTAACATATAAATTATACTGTGCATTAAGAACGGATTCCGAACGTCTACTAAGATTGTGATGATCATCGTCTCAGCTGAGAAACATCCACCGCTGCACATAGGCCTCATCCAAGGCTGTCCACTTAGACCAAACTTGAGCCGCCCGAATCCAACCACTGCCCGGACCATGTGGTCTCCCTTAGGGGACGCCTACCCTAGGTATATCAATCTTAAATAAATATATTAACATTGTGTAGATGTCAGATATTGTTATATATATTAGTGTTTCGAAGTCGGTCAAAAATTGACCTTTAAACCTACTGTAAGTTTTTATACTGTATCTCAGCTCATAATTAACTTGTCCTTTCCTCGCTCGAACGTCAAACCGCACAATAGTTATTTGTAAGGCACCACTCATTTCGTTACTTTACATATCTCTCGCAACTTGTTTCATTACTGAGGGCTGTCATCAACTTGCCACTCATTAGGAAAATCGATTTAGTGGATGCTTTTGCATTTTATAGAAGGTTTTTATGTTTAATACTGAACCGGCTTGGTCCATTCTCTAAATGGTGGTCTATAAATTACCTACATCCAGATTTTTTTAAACACAACTCTCATCCTACGACTAAATTCTGTGTCGCGGGGGACTTTACAAACATACAACTAACGGACACAATGGACACTTAGACTCTAAACAACAATTTATGATTCAAACAAAGTGTTGTCACGTATGGGGATCGAACTCACAACACTAGCCGCAGTGTCAAGCGGTGAGGCGGCCGCTTAAACAACTACGCCAACCGTGCAGTCAAATACTTGCGAAGAGTGGGAGGATCGGTCCACTCTCTAAATGAAGATCCACTATCCTAAACAATGTTCGACATGAGAACTATGAATTACATCCAGATAAAGAACATCGTAGATCATCACACGAAGATACGTCATGGGTGGGCATCCAAGCCTTGGTTCACTAACCATTACATAACTACGTATATAATAATTATTTTTATAGACTCATTCATGCTTGTTTCATCTTTTCTCTCTCTCTTCAATTTAAGAGCCAAGCTCTTGTCGGTGGAGTTCCTTCCATGATATCCTATCTTCAGCCAGTGCTTTGACTTCTTGATACGACGTGACTTTTACCTTTTCTTTCACTTGATCTATGAACGTCCTTCTTGGCCTTCCTCTACCCCTTCTGCCTTCTATTTTTCCTTTTCATCTTTTAGGGACGTATTTAATTATAATAAAACTGATAACGCATGCAAGATAAAGCTGTGCTCAGTGAAAGATATGCAGTTAAAAGTCACTAAATGGCTCACTTCTTTGACATATGACTGCACCGAAAATCTTATGGTATGTATGCCTATCATAAACACATCATACACACACACTCACTCATGCACTCACGAACAACACACACACACACACACACGCACATGTATGCACACACTCATACACACAAATAAACAGTACGTTAACATTTAAAAAGGGACTTAAAAACATGTATTAGATGCTCAATGTGAGCTGGGTATCGTAAATATGGACATAATATCTTTTGTTTCAATGCCTACAGACAATTTTATACTTATGTTTATACCTACACAATAAATCATATATATTCAATTTAATAGCAATTTAATTTATTTATAAGTTATATTTATTTTTCAAATTCTGTTATAGTCAATGCCTTAATAATAATATACAATCTTTATTCAATACACCAGTCATAAAAAATATATATAGGTCCAATTAATTATAAATTATGTATAATAAAATAATACTGATTAATATTTACCTTCAATTGGAATTCTAATTTTATTATAATTTGCGACAGCATCATTCGCGGTCTAGCACTGTGACCGAATCTTTGGGTTAAACATCCAAAATGCAATTTGCCTATAGACAGCAATATTTAGTTATATTTTTATAATTTTTTGTATATGGTATGGGTTTTCTTTTATTTATATATAAATCAGAACACAACACACTGTACACACAAGAACACATACACATATGTACACATGGAACTGAACTTTGTGGCGCGGCAATGTTTTGCGTATCCGTGACGCATGGAAGGGGCCGGAATAATATCAATGTCTGGTATGCACTAGCATTACTAGACAAAATGCTGATCTGGCTACCTATTTGATCAGCGCTGGGACACATACAGCATCTTTTTATTGTATTGTATTTCTGCACTGACTGCCTCGTTGGTCTCGCGGCATGCGGCATGCGCGTGGGATTGGGAGGTCTCGGGTTCGATTCCCGGGTCAGGCAAAGTGTTATTGGGTTTTTCCGTTGGGAAATTCTCAGTAGCAGCACGGAGTCTAGTAATGTGCTCGGTACGGCATTAGGCTCGCCCCCAATTACGTGGGATCTAAAATTCATGGCGAAATATGGATGAAATATTACACCTCTGCCTACCCCTTCGGGGATACAGGCGTGAGTCTATAAATAAAATAAAATACATATTTCTGCACTTTTAATATGTTCTTTATTTGTCATGTTTATATTTGTTATGTTTACTTCTGTTTAATAATACTAATTATTGTTCTTAAAAATGGAAGGAAATTATACTTTGCACCCACAGGACAGGCTATGCCCAGTGTGGGGCCGCTGATAAATCTGATATGTAATGATTAAAGGCAATAAACTGTTTTTATTTATCGCTGTAGGGGTAGGCACAGGTGTACCGTAACTGCCACTTTTCACCATGTTCTGGATTTTTAGGCCCACGTATGATAGTAAGCCTATTGCTATTACCGGACACATTGCCAGACTCCGTGCTGCTACTGAGAATGATAAAAAACCCAGTAACACTTTTTTTCGACCGCGGAATCGAACCCAGGATCAGTAGACGCATACGCTGTCAACTGGACCACGGCGGAAATCTTTATTTCTATTTTCTAGGGTAACGTACTTTGAAAGCATTTTAACTGAATAACTGGGCTCCTTATTTGTCAAGGATCAGTAGGAGTTTAGAACAGTTATACTATCGAATTAATTAGCAATCGTTTTAATCGGTATTTCGCAACATGATTTTACGCACTAACATTTCATCGCACCAAAGCATTGAAGGAAGGAATAAAACATCGCACAACTGAATTATCGACACACCGTGTTCGATATAACGAAAATTGAATCAACAACTTTCGAAGTCAAGTAAGGAACCCGAATGACTTTACAAGCCATCATCCTCGAGGCGTTATCCCAGTTTCAACGTAGTGACCGCTTAATAGGTAGGTAAGTTAACAATTATTGACTTAAAATGACATTAAACAAATAATCATGAAAGTGCTTCTTTTTTAATTTAGTTCATATTTTTTTGGAAAAGAAAAGCCGCAGATACAATAGTGTTCAAAGTTATTAGAATTTTAACTTTTATTTTACAGTTTTATCAATTACTTGAGTGCTTTTCACAGAACCCTGAACCAAAGGAGTCAGACATCTGAAAAATGGTAGATTAAAAGACCATCAACGGCTTTATGTATATTAATGGAGGTGTTTCTTCCCCTTCCGCATGCCTTTCTTTTAATTCGTGAATAGCTTGCATAACTGTTCTACGAGTATCTTCAAGGACTTTACTTTCGCCATTCAATTTGTCATTAGAGATCTGGCACAATACAGAAATAACTGCGTATTTATTACTTTTTTTTCCTTTTTATATCGTTGGACTCGTGGGTTTTATGCATATTTTAATTTTATTAATTAATGTTTCGAAGTACTACCTGGACTGCATATTTTGTTGTAGAGATGTATAAGGATAAATTCGTAAATTTACATGGGAGATACTAATTAAAATGGACATTATATTAACAGGTTTTTATAACACCTAATTAAGCTATTTAAGTTACATATGCGCATTGTATATTAGACCAAAAACAAAGAAATAGAGATCATATAAAGTGAATAAAAAGAAATACTTTTGCATTGTGAAATTCATATGGCAGATGCATTTTATAATAACCAAGTTTAAATTAAAACAAAAGATGTAAAAATTATTAATCCGCTAATCAAAGGCAAGAATATATTATTTCTCAACTATCACAGTAATTTCCTGATGAGTTCTCAGCTTATTATGGACATAATGACTCCTTTTGTGAGCGTTCACTTCTAATAAGCTTCTCATCTGTTCAGCGTTAAGAGACTTGTACAAACTTTTATTTGTTTGAACATTGTTTGTGATAAATGAACGGTTGAATCGCCCTTGAGTTGTGGATGAACAACTTTATACTATTATTTATGTTTGCTTGTCATCATATTTTACTGTTAATCTTAAAGAAATGGTTCGTGCTCATTGCACAGAAGTCCTGTGCTGATGTTTCTTAGAAAACTTTTTATAAGATTTTTTTATTTTTTATTATTTGAGTATGATATCATCAAAGAAAATACAAATTGTATTCTATACTTAAGAATTTTATATTAATTTTAGCTTTGGAATTCTGGCATAATTTGATGAATGAATTTTATTGTAATCAATGAACTTTTAACATTTTTGCAACGTCCCATTTTTCCTTAGCGTATACGGTTCTTTTATCTCTTTAATAAAAATATTTTTATCTTTTTTACAGGTACTGAAAAGGCTGTGCATCTCGTAAAACTGTTGGATACGGACCATAAACCGACAGCAACAGTTGAATTGCGATTCCGTTCAAGCACTCTGTTTATGTGGGAATAAACATTATATTTGTGGAAGCGGTTGGTGATTTAAAATATCTCGTTGCGATGGAAAATAATAATAAAATTTATTGATTTATGTTATAGTATCAGTTACAACGATCAAACAAGTTTTTTTTTGAGAAGATGGTAGATATACAACTGCATAACTGCATGATGAGAGCTTTTCGTATAACCGATCAATAAATATAACTTAAAGGACTCAAAGGGTGTATCCCAAGGATCACAATTTGTTCCTATAGTATTGTGTTTGTTATTGTTATTGATGCTGAACATACCTGAAATATGAGGCGCATTGCAAAAAGTTACTAAATATTAGAAGGCAATAACCATGTGTTATAAACAGTAACGTGTGATAGCTAAATAGCTCCATGTCACTTTCAAATGACATAAATACAAATGCAACAGTGACTGAAATTAAATGAACATGAAGTAGCATTCGACTGTGAGTGTGTGTGTCGTGTTGTGATTAATCGTCGAACAAAATGCAGACCAACGTGCAAATAGATACGAAGGGTCTTCGGCATTCACCGGAGCACGGCGGTAAAGGGGGGAAAGGAGGCTCGAGGTATACAGCTGAGGTAAGTGGTTTTGTGATACTATATACTCAAATGTAATACGTTTTGTGTTTAATGTTCTTTTTTCAGATCGATTTTAAAAATGATATGATTTGTATCATGTGAGAGTCATTGTACAGCGTGTTTCAGATGAAGACAATTATATACATTCCCAATTATTAGTTTACCAAATGATAATATCTATGCAGCTAAGTCAACAAAAATAATACATTCTTTGAAACAACAAGACTTCAACTACTACAACTTTGTTGTAAATAATAAAAAAAAAAAATATAGCTATAAACTAGTTCTTTGACAACAGTTGCGTTTTATAAGAACTGCGGTATACCACGTTAGTGCGTGGTCTCAGTAACGTAAACACTGTTATCACAAACAACATCTACGGGTAACAACAAAGCGAATGTTTTAATTCCGGTTGTTTATTCATTACTTTTTTATTGTCGTACATTATTTTATAATGTAGGATTTTGACCTGAAAAGTTTGCTTTCCTTTGTAGAGGTTAAGTTCAGAATAATAAATATGAGTGATATTTTAATAAGACGACATTAAAAATTTGGTTACTGCCGGTAGACGCCTAATCTCTCAGTAACAATTTATTTTAGTATTATACAATTTATTTGTGTATACACGTAGACAGTAAAGCATGCATGAGGAATCTGATCTCTCTGCCTACCCCTCCGGGAAATAGGCGTGAGTCTCTGTATGTACGTAGACAGTTCAATATTAAAAATCACTTGTACTATGATAAAGTTATTGCAGAATATATAGACAAAAGCATTGAGTCAAATTGTTCACGAATCGTATTATTTGCTTCAAATTAACTGTGTCTGAGTTCGGCAAGTTTGAGTGGATTACTCGTTGCCATGGCAACCTGATAACGAACTCCAATCAATTTAGATTGAACGTTCCATGTAGAGGTTTTATTAGATACTAGTTGTTTACTGCGGGTCCACCCGCTTGGTTCTTGTATATCTCGACATGGTAGAGAGCACAAGTATACTCTCTACCATGTGTGGTGGTAAATTTAAATCACTTTCACTCAAAAATGCATAAAAATAATTTATGTATTGTCATTTAGGGAAAGTTTGGTGTCATACACAAGACAAGTATAAAAGTGTTATACATATGAAGCGACAGCTACATACAACTGACGCAATCTAACGAACGATGACGAAGTCTTACCAACAACAATACGGCGACATCTATCAACACGATACGACGGAAATGAAGACCTGAATCGCACAAGCAGTGTTCACGCACGAGTCGACTATACAGAGTGTTGACATGCATTTGCAAACTATTTTTAGGGGTGAATAAACTACTATAAGTGAATACAAATACATGACAAAATAAGTCACAAAAACTATTTTTTTTGGTAATCATACATTTTAAGAATCAGTTCGGTGTATTGCTGCCGTGCTCAGCTGATCGCCACGAGCTCGCCTTGTAGTTACCTAACACATAGGTACAAGCACACGTATCTACCGTGCAGTCTTATTCTGCACCAGTAAACAGTTTATTGTGATTTACTATCGAAGTAAAATTTAATTATATAATAGGGTATTATACGATTGCAAACTGTTTAAAATAATTTTAGGTGAATTAGTATCATGCCTATATTGTATTCATCATCATCAGCCTTTAACAGTCCACTGCTGGACTAGGCCACTCCTTTGAAAGAAGGAATTGGCCTTCTATTACCCCGCTGGCCAAACGGGTTGGTATAGGGTTTGTATCAAGTTTTCAAGTATATTGTATTACTAAAATATTTTGCAAATGCAGATCAACACCTTGTATATAGAACTTCTCAAACACGTCCGTAGGACTGGCAGTTGCGACCACCCAACCTTGCGAGGCTCGGAAGGAAGGTGTTCCTCTAACAAGAGGTAGGATTCCCTCTAGTTGGAAGAACATCACACCTTTTTTCCTCCACACATATTCTGTGAAAATTGGTAAGACTGCATTGCATTTACGTGTATTATTTCAGGAAACCAGTAATGGTTTCAAGTGAATTAGCAAACAATGTTCATTCTAAGGCTTAAATTGCGCAAAAATTGTAAATGGGTTTGAAACCAGTCGGACTATCCCAGTCAACCTTACTATATTTATTTAATAATATTTATTTTGATTTAACTTGTTGTTATTCTTATAACATCGCGGATGCTTATAAGTCTTTTGCTTTGTAGCCTAATTTGCAAATTCTATCACTTGCCGGATCTAACGGAATATTATATTTTTATTCAAAGAGCGTCTACCGTACATATTGCCAGTCAGTGACACTGACTATTCATGAAAGAATTTAGAATTATTTGGAGCGTCAGAACACTACTATGGTACTTTTAAATATGCACGATTGGTTAGTCAGGGATATATTTTATTAATATAAAAGTCTTAACAAAACAATAATACCCGTTTTACTGCTTTAGTAACACAAATCTTGAAACCTATTCATTCATCTTCCATCTGTTTAAATTTAATATTTTTATATTTCATTACTCATGTTATCTTTACTAATACAAATAAATATTCAAAATATTGTCCTATAACGATCTAATTTAAATGTATTTTGACAATAAAACAAAGTATAATGACAATTAACAATAAAACTTACAAGCATGATTGGTTGGTTAGGGTTCTCAAGTACTTTCGTGATAAGAATAGGCTTTGTATTTCAAGAGCAGCCTATTACATTTAAATGTTCTCAAGAGTACCCAAGGAGCTGTATATATAAAAATACGACACTGCCTTCCTTATCTACGGAGCTGGTTTTGGTGTTACAACCCATAAAGTTTATCGTTTAGTCTCAAATATTGCGGTATAAAAGTCATCTTATTTTATTTATTCTTCATTGCACTACTTATAGATTGAATAAAGTTCCAAAATAGCAAATAAAATCAATTGTCCTATACTAACGATTTTACAAGCTCCTAAAATAAATTCTTCTACTAAAATTTAAAAAATTGCTGCTATTTAAGAATTAATTACTCATATTATTAATTAAATGCTATCATTCGCATGTGCTGACTACTGTTATATGTATATTTAAGTTTCAATATTTTTATATATAAAGAAAATATAGACCAGAAATCCGTATGATAACATAAAATATTTCTATTTATTTCTGTATTTATACATACAGTACCTTAAAACAAGATCAGACGTTACAAAGAAAATAATAAATAAAACATAAACCTTATTTCACTAATAAAAAATGTTTACTTGTTGTATTGTAGCAGTGATTATTATATTGGATAATTATACGAACCGTATGTGTTAAGGCATCGTTAGGTCTTTTTGGGGTACCCCCCTGTGGGATCTTCAACTTGTCGTGGTGATGGGGTTCAGTAAACGTGGCTTGGACACCCACGGTGTAGCTAAGTGGGATCCCGGGAGTGGATGCTCCACATAGGCTTGGGAGAGGCCTGCGTAGTATGCGTCCAAAGGTGCGGGTGCGGGGGACAGTTCTGTCTGTCCCTCGCAGTCGGACGCGCTTGCGGGAGGAGAGGCCTGTCAGTGTTACGTTGCTGCGCGCCCTATCTCCCGCAACCAAATGGGGGCGCACCATTTGATGCGTTGCGGTGGGGCCGCAGGGGAAGAGGAGATGCGGTGCTGTCAGGTTGCTATCCTACCTATCCTCTGCAGCCGCTTGGTTTTATTGCCTGCGGATGGCGAGCGCTGGGGCTGCTTCTCGTCCGCCAAAAGACAAGAAGGCGGCGAGCCAATCCCGGGCGGGGTCACGGAAAAGTATGCTATCCGCAAATCGCGTGACTACGCCACTACACGGGACCCGTAGAGACACCGCGGTGGCTTTAGTGGGTAGGCCCTGAACGCCTTTAGGGAAGAGCCTCCATACACCTCCTTCACCAATCCCAAGCCCGGTCGATCAAACTCTGGCCAGGTTGGCGTAGAGTTGAGATGGCTCATAAGGAAAGTTTCTACCGTAGTCAACAAAAAAAAGGTATTTTTTGGTAAGTTACTTGAAATAAATTTTGCACTTGGACACCTGACCATAAACTGCCGAATTTCAACGGCTTAAATAAATTGCTGTATTCAAGCCGTTGGCATTCCTACCGTTGTATATTACTAACTTCATTCGTATATATTTGGTCCGTTTGTCTCAGTCAAAGTGAAATTACCGCGCTGGGTCAACATGTTGTTGTGTCAAAGGCCTACCCAAGTTTCTTGAATACCTTTTTTTTGCTCTTCTGATCATCTGGTTTCCCGAAGTAATCTCTGAAATTGCTGAACCGATTTTAATGTGATTTTTACTGGAAAATAGCGGACTTTATAGTCTATACAAAGGATCTTATTTGACACAGCAGATGGCGCTGTTATTTTACATTATAAATAGCACAGCCATAAAACAATCTAAGCTTAATAGCTTACAATGTAAGCTAAAATGGCTCACGTCCTATTTGTTAGATAGATCGCCGTACGTTTAGATAATTTGCTGCACGTTGACCGCGGGATAGCTTGTGGTTACCATTATCAAGGGTCGCCCGTATAGCCATAACCATCATAAATTTCGGTGAGACTGTAATTTTTGAATGCTTTGTTGTGAGATTGAACAGAGCCCATTTAGCAACGTTTCAGAATAAGGCTATATTGGTATTTCGACGTACTAGAGGATGACCGCAGCTCCGCCTGCACATTTTTTTAACGTAATCTCTTTGTGCTTCACTCCGTGAGAATTTCGCAAAATGTTTAGTGCAACTATACGGTCCATAAGCAACATACTTGCCAAATGCTGAATGTAAAATTAACTGATTTGCAAAACAGTGTGCAGTATATCAGTAGTCAGTACGATGACTTAATTAAAACAACGAATAAAATTATAACCGAGAATGAGACCTTAAAAACCGAATGCGTTATGCTACGCTCCACTGTCGCCAACATGTTTGAACGTCTCAACATACTTGAGCAACATTTACGGACTACCTAACATAAGAACGAACATGTTGGGATAGTGAAGAAAATAGCAGAAGTGGTATCTCTAAAATTGAACGACTCAGATATCTTAAGCTGCACTCGCGTTGCTAGTATAAATAAAGACAGCAAAAAACCGAAAGCGCTGATTGCTAAACTGAGAAGTCCCAGATGCCGTGACGAATTCTACTTGGCAGTTGCCCGCTACAACAAAGCTAACCCCAGCAAAAAGCTTAGCTCCGGTCAGCTGGGTATCGTCGGCGAAAATACACCTATATACGTATCCGAACATCTTTTGCTAGCTAACAAAGCGCTCCATGCCGCAGCCAGAGCCAAAGCAAAAGACCTTTCATATAAGTTCATGTGGGTGCGCAACGGACGCATCTTTGTTCGAAAAAATGAAACCTCACGCTTTGTTCATATTAGAGATGAGCAGACACTTAGTACATTATATTAATTGTATGCATGTTTAATTTTTGTACCTATTCCGTATTATATGACACAGTAACAAACACTTTGTTCAGTTGTTAATAAATCGATTGTCAATTTATTTTCAAAATGTTAGAGGTTTAAAATCTAAAACTATAGACTTTATTAGCTCAGTACTAATCTGTAATTACGACATTATATGTTTTCGTGAAACTTGGCTCGACGACTCTGTTGCTTCTCCCGAAATATTTGACGCTAGGTATACAATCTATCGTAATGATCGATCGCATGAGTTTATGAGCAAATGTAATAAAACACACGGAGGTGGAGTGCTCATTGCTGTCAAAAAAAGCCTTGTATGTACGGCGCAAACTCAGTGGCTTTCTTTAATCGAAGATATCTGGGTAAGCATCCGGCTAAAACATGCCAACTTAATTATTTGCACTGTTTATATACCTTCCTATATTAGTTATGACGACCATCAGGCATTCTTAGACAACTGCGAAAATATTATTCAATCATCTCCATCAAACCTAACTTTAATTGTAGGTGACTTAAATCTGCCCGACATAGATTGGCCTCCCTCAATTTCTACAATGGCGATGCCAAACCACAAAGGTAGTGCGCTATGCGAATTTATGGCAAGAGCCGACCTGACTTAATCGAACCGCAAACGAAATAAGCATGGTAAAATACTAGATCTTGTACTACATTCTTCAAATACACCCTTCACTGTAGTGGAATCGCCTGCCTTGACCCGGTGTGATGCTCATCACCCCCCCGCTAGATATATCGTTTACATGCTGTAAGGTGTCTGCGCTAAAAGAAAAGGAGTCAATACGGTATAATTTCTTCAAAACCGACTACAATCAATGTAACTATGAACTGTTACAAATTCCGTGGTGTCAATATATGCACTTGACCTGTGATGAATTTTTGAGCGCCCTGTATTCGCACCTTTGGGACATTAAAGGTAAAAATAAGCCTAAGTTGAGATCTAAAAGAAATTGGCCGCCTTGGCTTTCACAATCTCTGATAAAAATATTAAAAGAAAAAAACAAATATCATGTAAATTACAAAAAATATGGTATCCCTAGAGACTATGACACATTTTTTATGTTAAGGTCAAGAGCCAAGCGTATATTTGATGTCTGCTTTAAATCTTATATATATAAAACTGAAACCAGCCTTAAGCATAACAATATGAAGGCCTTTTGGAAGTACGTAAAGTCTAAGAACTCAAATAATGCCATACCTAAACATATGCACTATAACTCAATCTCAGCTAGCAAAGGTGCCGATATCACTGAATTATTTGCCAGGCATTTCTCCTCTATATACAGTGATCCCAGTATGGAGCCATTTATCCCCCGTTTTCCGGAGTCTTGCACCGACATCTCTTCTACAGTACTATCACCCGAACAAATAAAAACTGCGATTACACATATCACTTGATACTACAAAGGGCGCGGGCCCAGATGGTATACCGACGCTCTTTATCAAAAATTGCAATAAGACATTACTAATGCCTCTTAATTTACTTTACAACAAATGCCTTAGCATCGGGTATTTCCCCCAAACGTGGAAGACATCTCATATAGTACCTATACATAAATCGGGCGATAGGTCAGATGTGAAAAACTATATGGGTCTATACCCATCAGTATTCTTTGCTGCTTTGCAAAAATATTTGAAAGCTTACTTTACAGGTATTTAAGTTTCCATCTGAAGTCCATAATAAGCCCCAGACGACATGGTTTTATGGCCGGCCGCTCTACCTCCTCTAATCTCTTAATATATATTAATTTTTTAACTCGCTCATTTAATGACCGTATATAGGTAGACTCATTGTACAGTGACTTTGAGAAAGCATTTGACAAAGTAAGTCATAATATCCTACTCGTAAGTCAGAAAGCACAACACCTCGTAAATCATGGCTCATTGTTACGATGGTTAAATTCTTACCTCTCTCATCGCACACAAATAGTTAAAGTGTATGGATTCGAATCTCACTCGTATGTAGCTAAGTCCGGTATACCGCAAGGCTCAAATTTATGCCCTCTTTTGTTTACTTTGTTCATTAATGACCTAGTCGACTTCATTCAAAGTAACTGTATCGCCTACGCCGATGACTTAAAAATATACAATAAAGTTAAGTCAATCGAAGATTGCATTATGTTACAAAAAGTTATAACTTTATAACAGCAATGGTGCGTAGATAATAATATGTCATTGAACGTATCGAAATGTCACGTTATATCGTTTACGAAAAGCAAATCTCCCATAAGATACCCATATAATATAAATAGTGAAATATTAACACGCCAGAACGCTATCAAAGATCTTGGAATTTGGATCGACACCAAACTTACATTTACTGAACATTATGGGCATATAGTAGCGAAAGCCAATAAAGTCATGGGATTCGTATGGCGCATCATTAAACCGATCAGAAATCAAGAGAGCATAGTGCTACTGTATATTACTCTGGTCAGAAGCATTCTCGAATACGCCTCCCTTATTTGGTCTCCCTTTTACCAAACCCACATTGACAGAATAGAAGGCGTCCAAAGACGGTTTCTCCGCTATGCTAGTTCTAAGTTTGGCTTGAGAAGAAAATTACCTACCTACGAATGTCGACTGAACTGACTGAAGAGTATGTCTACCTTGGGCAAGTAGTCCAGCTTGGTAGAAACAACTTCGAGAAAGAAATCGACCGCAGGATCCAGTTGGGTTGGGCAGCGTTTGGCAAGCTACGTTGAGTTTTCTCTTCGCCCCTACCGCAATGCCTGAAGACCAAAGTCTTCAACCAATGCGTCCTACCTGTTATGACGTACGGTGCCGAGACGTGGACACTCACAGTGGGACTAGTCCACAAACTAAAAGTCACGCAGCGAGCTATGGAACGGGCTATGCTTGGCGTCTCTTTGAAGGATAAAATCCGAAACGAAGTTATCCGACAAAGAACCAAAGTTACCGACATAGCTCACAGAATCAGTAGACTCAAGTGGCAGTGGGCTGGCCATATCTGTAGAAGGACTGATGGCCGATGGAGCAAGCGTATCCTAGAGTGGAGACCACGTCTCGGCAAGCGTAAGGTAGGGCGGCCCCCGGCTAGGTGGACCGACGACCTGAAAAAGGTGGCTGGGACAGACTGGATGCGGAAGGCTGAGGACCGTGTACTGTGGCGCGTGTTGGGAGAGGCCTATGTCCAGCAGTGGACTGCGATAGGCTGATTGATGATGATTGATGAATGCCGACTGAAGCACTATAAATTAGACACATTAGAGTCCAGGCGCAAAGCGTAAAACTGCCGAGTTTGCCACACTTTATAAGATTATTAACGCTCATTGGGACGCGCATGAGTTGTTGAGCGTTCTTTCCTTAAAAATTGGTGGTAACAAACGTACACAAAGACTTTTTTCTCAGACATCTAGCAATAATAATGTTACTTACTACTTACTATGATCCTATTGCTAGAATGTGCAAAATTTATAATGATCATGCCAAAGACCTTGACATATTTTATTATACTTATGGTGAATACGTAAATAAATGTAAGAAGTTAATTCATGCTATCAAAGACTGCTCCACCACCTAAAGTGTCATCCATAATAAGAATTTGTAACCCTTTTTTATTTCGATCTTGGGGTAATTATTTGATATTTATTTCGTTTATGTTTTGATGATTTGATATTTTTATGTTATTTTTAATTTAAATAATTTATGTTTGTTTGACTTAGAATATTTTATCTTTCATTATTTTATTTTTTTTATGAAATGACATTAACTTAATTATTACTCTTATTATCATATCTTATTTTGAGATTTAATTTGTATAATTTTCTGTAATGTAATTATCCTAGCCTCTCTTTACAAACAGTATCTTTTCTTCCAATGCTGTGCGCAGCCATTATCGGACTGCAAATTCATACTTTCTATTAACATCTATTATGTCATCGAATATTATAATTTGTTGTCTGTAGTTGTGCCTTATAATATATAAATAGTTGTGTCTTTTTGTAATATTAAAATAACCGCTTTTGACTTTGTACATACACCGAAGTTAAATTTTTTACAATTTTTGTCCGTCTGTTTGTTCTCGCTAATCTCTGGAACGGATACGGACTTTCACTGGCGGATAGCTGATATACCAAGGAGTAACTTAGGTTATAAATTAACCGGATATGCGAAATAGTTCCTTCAAGACGCGGGTAAAAATGCGGGAAACAGCTAGTTAACAAATAAAATCGAGATCAGAACTTGGATGGGTGACCGTTCGTGTAGCAGTGATATCAGAGTGCTACCTTACTTTGGAGGGTACGTAGGGTGACTGGTTCTGGACATGAATTGAGGTTATTGTTGGAGGGGTGGCTGACATAGATTCCAAACGAAAAAATAAAATTCTTATAATATATATATGTTAAGTTTCAGTTGCATAATCATTCACAAAATAAAGGGTTTTAGAAAGAGATGAAAGCCTAAATTAATGAAGAACGTTAAAATGATTTGATCAAGCGGTACTTAAACGAAGTGGATAGTGCCATTATTCTAAGATCTCTGTATCAAGATAGGGTGCGTTTTAAATTGTTCCTATATGAACCCAGGTCTCACTGTAAGCGATCAGTTAGTCTAGAGACGTCCACTGCTGGATATAGGCCTCCCCTAAGGTTCTCCACACAGAAGATCTTAAGCTGCCAGCATCCAACCGCTCCCCGCGATCTTAACCAAATCGTCGGTACACCTTGAGGTAGGCTTGGGGGCGTTTTCCCGTAATCGCCACGCTTGGAACACGGATTGGTGATCGCAGTGGTGCAAGTCTTTTATAACAGACGCTGCTGCCCATCTAGCATCTTTCCATTGACCTCCGCACTGCACATGAGAATTTGAGTGCATTATTTTGTTCATCCATTTTCTCATAACTGACTGGACTGTTTGAAACTTCACTTGTTTACATGTTATCCGCTACTTGGGGCTACGTTGCTCTAACAGTGCGACGTAGCTCCAGGCAAATTCGCTAAGATTGTATTTGTCTTCCGTCTAAGAATTGCACTAGTATCGTTCATATTAGCAGTAGGGTAATGAGTGGGTCATTATCCTACTGCTGATATGAGGGTTAATCGCTTTTTATGAATGTTACCCACTACTCGCTATCAGTGCGACATATCTCTAGCTAAACTCGTTAAGAACGTGTTTGTGTGGGTCCCATAGCTGTTCTGATATCGTTCAGCGCAACACTCCACTTAAACTCTCCTTCATTATCTCACTTGTTTTCTATTTTATGATTTAGCCCGGAATACCTGCTAACAAATTATTATTATTGCCAAAGTTGGCGTTTAGATTTGAATCTTAATGGACAGGAATTATGGTCGTTGTGTGAGGTATAAGGAATATCGAGTTTCTCAGTAATAAATAACTATTATCTGTTTTGGGTAACTTTATATCTTTGCTGTTCTTTATGGATTTAATTATTAATGCGCAAAATAATTACATTCTTTTGTCGATCCTGGGATTTCAAATGGTGTCTAATGTCTCAAGAGCCACCTATATACCATTATTTGATTATTGGTGTTATTTAGCAACAATAGATACAAGGCAATACGAAAAACCAGAAGGACCATCCGCAAAAAAAAACAAACAACTTGCATATCTCATTAAAATGTATAACATTTTGGTATGAGCCGAGGCCTAAACTATCACTTATAGCGTTTAAAAGAATAGTACACCGTGATTTAAAAATATAGGTATATCGCATCATTTTGTCATAATTATTATCTTGCAAAATGTTCTTCAATAAAGATTGCCTATGAAATATGTGAAATAATCAAACTATTGTTTAAAGCTGTTTCTAATTTGTCAATGCCAACGCTGAGCCTTCGTGGCAATGATTTTATATGTAACATCATTGCTTCATTTAGTATTTAGGTTCAAATTAGCGAAACAGTGACACGTTTGTAACTAATTAGACACATTGTGTAATAAACAAACAGAATAATAAGTAATACTGATTTTGCACTACAAAATAATATTGTTTAAAGCCTTGTAAATGAACTGTCCATTGCCTGATGAGTGTTTATTCTGAATAAAAAGGTTAAAACCACGGTCCACCACGCTCGCCAAGTGTGGTTGGCAGACTTCACAATGTCTTTCGAGATCTCTTTAGAAAACTCTCAGATATACTGGTTTCCTCAAGATGTTTTCCTTCGTCATTTAGTAAGCGATTTTTATCAATTTAATACACACATGCTTTGCAATGTCAGTGGTGCATGCCGTGGATTTGAGACCAAGACCCTCTGCATCTCCGTTATTCGCTTTTCTAGCCATTAGTATAGTTTAGGATAGTACCATATTTTCCAAAGAAAACATGTAAAATTCCATTTGCTTTGTCAGATCAGGTGAATCTTGTGAGCTTATCGAACTATGTACCCTCATTTGTTTCTGATATATTTATAAGAAGATTAGTCGTCAAAGCAATATGGATCCGCTCTTACTATACTTGTTTCAGTTCTTTAACATAAAGGTAATATAACGGTCTATTAATTCGGGTGGCTTGTAGGTTGTTGTTGGGATTTTGATCAGTGAGCTTTTAACTAAGCCGAAATATGGTAACTGATACATTCATAATCTCTTCTTGGGTGAGTGTAAATATTATACATGAAAAAGTGTGTATATATGTACGGTTGTCATGATAAAGGCGGTAAACTGGATTACAAATTAGAGAATCACATAGGGTATAGTTTGTGGCGGCAATATAATTTAGAGTAGTCAAAATTGGGGGTAAGTGGTTACGGAGTAACCCTTATTTTTGAGTAGAATATACAGAAATGTGGTTTTAAATTATACTTTCGTATACGTGATTTTAAACAAATCTTTTAAAGTAAAGCCGCGTTACCAGAGTTGATATAAATCTATTATCTCATGGGTCCTTACAATCAATTAACAAACATAAGCAAATAACTCTCATCCTCGGTCTCGTACGGGGATCGAATTCACAATACTCAGCCTACAGCTAAACGCCTAGAAGACTAAACATGCGGACTAAAAGAATAGTAAGACCTGAAAGAAATAATTGTGTGATCAACACACAGTAAAATTATTGTGCATAGATTCAAATCTTTAATAATGTGCCCGGTAGATGGCAATTAGGCTCGCCCCCTATTACATTGGGACCGAAACATAACTGGCGAAAAGTGGGTGTAATACACCTCTGCCTACCCCTTCGGGGATAACAGGCGTGAAGTTATGTTATGTTAGATTCAAATCCATAGAGACTTTTATTACTCCAAATCTGCAAGGTTAAATAATAACCTCTGAATGTATAACCGGGGAACTTTAAACCATCCTTAAATATAAGTCGTGGGTCACCCTCGCCGTGGGTCACACGTTGCCGAGTTTATAGTGTACTCGCCGATAAAAAGCACATCAACTGAAATGTACGGTCGACAAAAAAAGGCAGTAAACTTTTATTTGATGCTGTAAAGTAATGAAGTCGCGGTTGACGGTAACTGGCGTGTTTCTGTTATATTTTTTGTACTTCCAGACAGTATTCTTGTAGTTGGAGAATATTTCGACCTGTTAGTAGAATCTACGCTAAGCGAAGAATCTATCATCTACTCCGAGCTTGCATCGTAATGTATATATAGTTGATATTCGGTGACAGAAACATTTTCCCATACTATTTTTTTTTCACTCGCTTATGTCTCGTCAATCATTAACCACTAGGTGAACTTTTATACGCCAGTATCTTTAGGGGCAGGCAACAGCTTGTAACCTTCTCTATGATTGGGTTTAGTTGGACATGGCACCATAGCAGTAAGACTGGACAGCTCTTCTACCCTGTACTGTCCGCGTAGGGTGTCTTTGATCGGCAGTGTGGGTGGTTTTTAGTGGTAACACCACATACTCCGGCTCTAATTTGCCCAAGAGCGGAAGATCTGAGACGATTTTCCAACTCGTAACAAAGAAAGGGTCGCGATTTTTCTGGATAATTTTCCCACTATCTCATGATTTAGTAAGTAAGTAAGTAATTCCTTTATTGTCTCACCATAACAACGTACAATCGTAATGTTACTACATAGGTAAGTACGTACATACAAATACCTTGAAATACGAGAATGATTCTTACAGAGAATAAAATTAAAAAAATATATCGACTATTAGGCGGTACGAAGTTCTCCGGGACCCGTTTCAAGTAAGTTGGTAGGCACGTAGGCACGGTAATAATATCTAACAGTATTGTAACTCCATACAAACGCACGAAACTCGAGTTATACCTACGCGCCTCGAGTAGAGTACCCTGTACAAGTTAGGGCCTAACCTTCGATAGCTCTTAAGTATAGCCCTAAGCTTGCACGTACCTAAACCTAGACCTATCCTAATTTAAGCCTACTGGTTCCTATATCTAGCCTAACCTATCTTATGATATACCTATCCCTATTTTAGATCTAACTCTAACCTAACTCCCTAGTCTACCCTAGCCCTGTTAGGTATAGTGTATAGCGAGGCCGTGTACACTGTGGTCACACAGACTGTCGCGTATACAACCCTAATCCCTAGTTCCCTAGCAGTCCCTGGGATCCCTAGGCCGGGATATCTGTCGCCGGGAGACCTAAGGCGACAGACGGAAAGTGGGTAGGATTAGGGTGTAGTGAAGTGGGTTTTCTCACTGCCGGTCGAGCAGACTCACAAGACCGATCATGGTGACGGCTAAGGGTGTCTTGGCCGCAGTGAGAGGTGAGGGGTAGGGTATGAGTCAAAGCCGGGAGTGAGCTAATGACTGGTTTATTTCTTAAAACTATAATCTTATATACTAAACTTATTCTATGTACACATATACACGTATTTAGTTGTGTGCCGTCGGTGTATTGTGCCGATGCAGCATGTCTGAGCCGACCGCCGTACGTGATACATTACATGATCTTAAAATATCACGCATCTTCCTCGGTGATAAGTTGGATGTGTGTTGGAATGCCAAGAATGTCATGTTCATGTTTGAACATACCCATTAGACTGGGCGGACTGTGCCTACAGTACCCACAGCCGCTATCGTGCCGCAGCTCGCATGTGGCGCGTCTGGTAGGTATATAACTCACGAAGACGGCCGAGTTACAATACTGTTAGACGTAGGGATAATACATGATAATACTCTTATTTTTTTTTTTTTTTTTTTTTCACATATATTATTTTATTTTATATTTTTATAGACTCACGGCTGTATCCCCGGAGGGGTAGGCAGAGGTGTAATATTACATCCACATTTCGCCATGATTTTTTTTATACACATATATACGAAACCGACATAAAGCCACCAAACATAGTAATAATAATAAATAATAATAATACGGGTACAAAATAAACAGCTTCACAAACATTTTATAGCAATACCCACATTATAAAATATAACAGACTCCAACCACAGTATTAGACTGTGCTACAACTGTACGCCACCGATGCGATTTTTTTGATTATTTTTTTTTTCAATGAAGAAACTTAAGTTTTAAGTTTTAGAGAAATATCAAAATCCTTTTGTAGTGTGATAGTGACAGTGACAGTACTGAAATGCAAAACACATCTAGCTTCATTCGCAGCCTGCATAAAACCGATCTCTAATCATATGCCAAAAGCGTCATTCAAGCTATAAATCACTCCATATAACCACATTCCGTTAGTTTGTACATTTATTGAGTTATTACCTTTAGATACCGAGGCGCTATGATCCATAGTAACGTTTTCGTTTCGCAAAGTGCATCAGATAGTTCGAATTCGGCCTCTATGCAAGAATACCACTTATCTAACATAAGTATCGTGATGTTTATCATTTGCACGTTACTCGCAATAGCCGGGCTTTACGCGGTATATAAACTATACAGAAATTGCCACTACACGTGAATAAGGAATGAGGTTTTCGCGCAAAACCTATCGCACTCGTTTCGTCGACTGAACCCGGAACATGCTATCAGCTACTTGGGGCTACGTCGCACTGACAGTGCGACGTAGCTCCAGCCAAACTCGCTAGTATTGTGTTTGTCTTCCGTCTAAGAATTGCACTAGTATCGTTCATATTAGCAGTAGGATAATGAGTGGGTCATTATCCTACTGCTAATATGAGGGTTAATCGCTTTTTATGAATGTTACCCGCTACTCGCTATCAGTGCGCCATATCTCTAGCTAAACTCGTTAAGAACGTGTTTGTGTTCAGTCTTAAAGTTGTTCTGATATCGTTCAGCGCAACAACTCCACTTGAATTCTCCTTCATTATCTCACTTGTTTTCTATTTTATGATTTAGCCTAACCTTATACCTGCTAACAAATTACTATTATTTCCAAAGTTGGCGTTGTGATTTGAATTTTAATGGACAGGAAGTAAGGTCGTTGTGTGAGGTAATATAAGGAATATCGAGTTTCTTCAGTAATAAATAATTATTATCTGTTTTGGGTTACTTTATATTTTTGCTGCTCTTTATGGATTTAATTTTTAATGCGCAAAATAATTACATGCTTTAGATGGGATCCCTCAACCACCATTTGCAAAAAAATTTACAAATAATTTGCATATCTCATTAAAATTTATAACATTTTAGTATGATCCGAGGCCTAAACTATCACTTATAGCGTTTAAAAGAATAGTACAGTGTGATTTTAAAATATAGGTGTATCGCATCATTTCGTCATAATTATTCTCTAGCAAAATGTTTTTCAATAAAGATTGCCTATGAAATATGTGATATAATCAAACTATTGTTTAAAGTTTTTTTCTAATTTGTCAGTGCCAGCGCTGAGCCTTCACGTCAATGATGTTATATGTAACATCATTGCTTCATTTAGTATTTAGTTTCAAATTAGCGAAACAGTGACACGTTTGTAACTAATTAGGCACATTGTGTAATAAACAAACAGAATAATAAGTAAAACTGATTTTTCACTACAAAATAATATTGTTTAAAGCCTTGTAAATGAACTGTCCATTGCCTGATGAGTGTTTATTCTGAATAAAAAGGTTAAAACCACGGTCCACCACGCTCGCCAAGTTTGGGTTGGCATCTCTTTGGAAAACTCTCAGATATACTGGTTTCCTCACGATGTTTTCCTTCACCGCTTAGCAAGTGATAATAGGGAAGTTTCCTGCAAGTGAAATAAATTATGCAAGTATTTTTATGTAGTGAAACATGTAAAAATAATAGTAGTTTCATTTATCAATTCCTGTTAAAACTTAATTTAACATTTTTTATCGTCAATTTATTGATAATAAGTATTCTACTTGACAGCAAAACACTATGACGTCAGAACGTCATATTTCATACTAAACCCTTAGCTTTTGACATTTCATTAAAAGTGCTTAATTTGACTAGTTGGAAACAACCCTATTATCAATTTAATACGCAGATACTTTGAAATGTAAGTGGTGCACATCGTGGCTTTGAAACCAAGACCCTCTGCATCTCCGTTAGTCTCTTTTCTAACCATACTAATGGTTAGTTAGTTAGTTAGTTAGTTTAGCATACTACCATTTTTTCAAAGAAAACATTCATTTAAAAGTCCATTTGCTTTGTCAGATCAGGCGGATCTTGTGAGCTTTATCGAACCACCCGCATTTGTTTCTGATATATTTATGAGAGGATTAGTCGGTAAAGCAATATGGATCCGCTCTTATCATGATTTATCAAAGGAATAATTTTGTTTCCGTACTTTAACTTAAAGGTAATATAACGGCATTAATCCGGGTGGGTTGAACCGACTGTCCTGTGGGTTGAACGTTGTTGTTGGGATTTTGATCGGTGAGCTTTTAACTAAGCCGAAATATGGTTACTGATATATTGATAATCTCTTCTTGGGTAAGTATAAATATTATACATGAAAAAGTGTGTATATATGTACGGTTGTCATGATAAAGGCGGTGAACTGGATTACAAATTAGAGACACATAGGGTACAGTTTGTAGCGGCAAAAAAAATTTGAGTAGTCAAAATTGGGTGTAAGTGGTTACGGAGTAACCATTATTTTTGAGTAGAATATACAGAAATGTGGTTTTAAATGATACTTTCGTATAAGTAAGTAATTTGAAAACAAATCTTTTAACATGGATGTGAAGCCGCGTTCCCAAAATTGATATAAATCTCATGGGTCTTTACAATCAATTAACAATCATAAGCAAATAATACTCATCCTCGGTCTCGTATGGGGATCGAATTCACAATACTCGGCCTACAGCTAAACGTCTAGAAGACTAAACTTGCGGACTAAAAGAACAGTAAGACCTGAAAGAAATAATTGTGTGATCAACAAAATATTAATCACAATAAAATAATTGTGCAGATATTCAAATCCACTAAACTCAACTCATGAAATAGTCAGACAAAACTTAAATCCGTTGCCATTAAAGCAAACTAGAATTCATGGTGAAATAAAGAAATAAAACCCAGATAGAGACTTTTATTACTCCAAATCTGCAAAGTTGAATTATAACCTCCGAAAGTATAACCGGGGAACTTTAAACCATCCCTTAAATATAAGTCGTGGTCCACCCTCGCCGTAGGTCACACGCCAACGAGTTTATAGTGTACTCGCCGATAAAAAGCACATCAAGTGAAATGTACGGTCGACAAAAAAAGCAGTAAACTTTTATTTGATGCTGTAAAGTAATGAAGTCGCGGTCAACGGTAACTGGCGTGTTTCTGTTATATTTTTTGTACTTCCTGACAGTATTTTGGTAGTTTAGGGATATTTCGACCTGTTAGTAGAAACTGTGCTAGTAGAAGGATAGTCTTATCTATCAAGGCCTACCCAGAGCTTGCACCCTAATATATCGTATGCAAGTTATTCGGTGTAAACATTGTACCATACATTTTCTATTTTTGGCGCCCGCCATAGTCGGGTCGATCATTAACTACTTTTACAGAGCTCTGGTGGCCGATTAGGAATAGGTTGCTTCGGGAAGCTGCCAGTTAGGGGCAGGCGAGGTCTTGTAGCCTTCCCTTGGATTGGGCTTAGTTGGACATAGCGCCATGGGAGAAAGAATGGACAGCCCTTGTACCTTGTCTTCTCCCCGTAGAGCATCTTTGGTCGGTAGACCGGGTGGTTTTTGGTGCTAACACATAGTCCGGCTTTAATTTTCTCAAAGGCCGCAGATCCAAAGGGATCTTCTACCTCGTATAAAAAAAAGGTATGGACAATGTTTCTACTATCTCATAGACAAATTATTTTTTTTCAATGAAGTGATCGAAGAAAAAGAAAAGAAACGAAAAATCAAAATACATTTGCAGCGTGATAGCGACAGCGACATTACTGAAATGCAAAACACATCTTCCTTTATTCGAAGTTTGCATGAAATCTCTGCCTAAAAGCCAAAAGCATCACCCAAGCTATAAATTACTCCATATAACCACATTCCGTTGGTTCGTACATTTTATAGAGTACCTTTAGATACCGAGGCGCCATGATCCATACCAACGGGATTACATGCAATTTATGCAACGAATTTTTTGTTATTACACCAACTAAACTAAACATATGGCTGGTGGTTTGTGCGGCATTGTATATCAAGATTAGCTCGGATTATATTCAAGTGATGTACTGCTATTGAGTCGTGAATAGTAATAGGTATTATACGTCGTTTGTTGTACGATATTCAATAGCAATATGGAGCGGTTTGCTTCGGATGTGATCATGGATTGAGACGATTGGTGATTGATGGGGGTTGATTTGATTGTCGGACATAAAATATTTATATTGTAAAGAGAATTCTCACGTTGGGAACAATACTTGTATACACTACCATGTGGGCCACCGGCTTAGTCTATCTTTTGATAGAAATAAACAGCATAGTGACGTAATGGGTATACAGTTAATATTGCAATCGTTTTATTTCCTGTTCAAATGATTTTCAAGATTTGACAATATTATTAATGTGTTGTTTATAATTAAAAAAATCCGATATTGTGTAGAAGCAATTTTCATCCAACCAATGTTTGAGTTTGAGTTTAAATTGTGATGTAGGCAAATCTCTTATTGATCGTGGGATATGATTATAAACTTTGATATACATCATGAAACTATTTTTTTGTGAAAGGTGCTTCTACATGCCACTATTTTTAATTTACTACGATCCCTTGGTTTAAATTTAGACTCTTGTTCTACTCTAGTAAACATATGTGTGTGGTTTCTAACAAACATTGGACTATTCCTATTATATTATATTATTGGATTATTCTATTTCCAATATATATATTAATACTGAAGTCAAAATACCTAGGTCTTTAAATAATGGTCTACATGTTTCAAATGGCCCCACTCCACATATCGCCCTGACACTTTTTTTTTGCATAACGAATGCCCTGTTCATGTTTGTTGAGTTGCCCCATAACAACAGTCCGTATTTCAATACGGAGCTAACATGTCTATTATATGCTGTAAGACAAGCTGTTTTACTAGACGTTTTTCTAAGTTCTCTCAAAGCATAAATAAATCTACCAATTTTATGACATATTTTGTCTACATGTAATGTCCAATTGCAGTGTTCATCTAATTTTAAACCTAAAAATGTTATATTATCCACTCTCTTTATGTTTTCTCTATCAAAATTAATATTAATATGTTTTGGACATTGTTTGTAATTGACAAATTGTATAAAATTGGTTTTGGTTAGGTTTATCTTTAAATTATGATTGTATGAGAGCCAATTCATAATATTACTTAATGTAGCGTGAACGTCTGCTTCATGATTGTTCGTTCCATTTTGAGGTATGATTACCGAAACGTCGTCAGCAAATAAGATACATTTGTGAGTCGTGACACTTGGTAAATCATTTATATATAATAGAAAAAGTAGTGGTCCTAAAATACTAGCCTGTGGGATGCTAGATCTATTATTTTTTCAATTTGACCTGTATGATGTCGACACAAAGTTGCTGTCAAGGCGGGACACTTCCACGCATAGAAGTCGACCATACAGATAGCTGCGTACCCAATCTAAAGCAGAGCCACGAACGCCATAACGCTCACATTTTTAGAGCAAGTTTTCAAAATATAGCAAGACATGAACCTGGGAAAATCACTGTTTCAAATCGCAAATAAATGTATTATTTTTTATCGCGTCCCTTTTATGGACGGCATTCTAAGACTTCCCCTCAACTGCTTTATGCACAACATAGGTGCATAACGGGACGGCTATCATTGGTCGTTGATATTTAACGGTTTTTGCACTTGTGACAAGATCTGGTTATATTATTCGATTTATCGATTTCTGCTTGACCAATTTTATTCAAAAAATTAATGTATTTTATTTTATTATTCAATTTTTTTTTCGATTATTATTTTATTATTGTTTGACATTGCTGTATTTTTGGACATTATCATTATTTGACTTTATTGAATTATTTATCTATAATCAGACTTTGCATTATTTAACATTAGTGTATTAACTGGCACCAATTATTATGAATTATATTACTTGCAATTTTCAATTATTAATTAACAAGTAGGATTATAATTGTAAACTAAGCTAGTAGTCTAAGATCCCGCGACAAATTTGTGCACTCATCGAGTTTCCGCTAAAAACCAAATTTTTATATAAATGTATGATTAGGAGAATATATATTTACTAGGTTGCCTACTAAAATGCGGCCGCAAGTATTTTTGAACAAATTTTTTTGGTAATTGAATTTTGGGAAAAAGATTCGTTCACTTGTTTTTTAAATAAAATATCGTCTACATCACGGCAATAATATATATAAAGATTCTGAAAAATCACGGTTGCCTATCATATGTGCGGTGTTTGTGCGTACTGATGGTGCCGCGAGCGCGGCGCGACCGTAGCCGCGAGTATTGTTTCGGCGCAGACAGGCCGCAACGAGACAATGCCTCGGGATAATAAATTTTACCAGTTAGCAACAAGAAGTAATGTACTATAAGGCAGGACTTACGTCTCAGCTCGAGAGTGTCAATACCCACTATACCTGACACAAACAGAGACGGATATAGGTACGGATAATATCCATACAGTTTTTTGTAGAGAAATCGGCAAAACTTGTAGGTGGTACGGCCACCTATATTTTTAATTTTTTAGCCTCGTGAGGGTCCCAGACACCAGAGTTGTACTCGAGCTTGCTACGAACAAACCCGAAGTATAAGGCAGTAACCGCATCACTTCCACTGAATCGAACCGACTGTCTCATGACAAAGCCTAGCGACTTGCAAGCATAAGCGCACTTTATATTAATGTGGGTGTTAAACGTCAACTTTGTATCCGCAACCAAACCTAAATCGCGAATTTCTGATACGCGCTCCAGCGGACTGCCTGAAAGAGCATACTCAAAGGTAATTATAATATTCTACCACATTCACACAACACCATCTTGTCCCGAACTAAGCAGAGCTTGTACTATGGGAACTAGATAATGGATAAACATACATATATACTTTTTTTGTAAATACTTACATATTATACATAGAAACACCCAGACCAAGACAAACATCCATGTTCATGCACACAAATGTTTGAGCGGGAATCGAACCCGCGACCTTCAGCGTAGCAGTCGCTTACACTCCCGCGGCGCCAACCGGTCGTCAATTGGTGATTTTGATCGAGTAAATGTGATGGTTTTACACTTCGAAATATTAAATACAAGGCAGTTGCGTTTACTCCACGTTTCAACGTTGTTAATGTCCTGCTGGAGCGAACCACAGTCGTTCACATCTTTCACCCCTAAGAATAACTTCAGATCGTCAGCAAACATGAGGCATCGCGCCCGCGGCCCTAGGCAAGTCATTGATCATAATTAGGAATTGCGTCGGGCCCAAATTAATGCCCTGGCTAACTCCAGAAGTCGTCTCGTAGAACTCTGATCGCCAGCCTGATAACTGCACATATTGGCTTCTATTATGAAAATAATCTCCACAAAATTTTATCAATTATGGACTAAATCTTATAGCTCTAAATTTCTCTAAAAGTACTGTCGTTTGGATACGATCAAATGCTTTTTTTAGATCGAAGTATGCCACGTCCACATGTCTGTTCAGGTCTAATTCTGTCGATGGTGTCTAAGGTAATGTTGGAGAGTGACGTATTTGAGGCCATGTCATGAGACAGCCCCACACCGTCAGTGTGAAATACAGATTTAAAATACGTGGCAAACGCATTTGCCGCATCCATTCCCGTTATAACTTTGCCATCGTATTCATACCCTTCGCAGGTATGCCTGGAGGGACGTTGTTCACGCACAAATTTCCAAAATCATTTGGGATCCGATTTTATATCCGCCTCTGCCCGTAGTATATAGTTTTGATATGCCACATTAATCAAATGCGCTTTCTATAGAATGTAAACATATCAAAGCACCACTTTTTTTTTTTTTTTTTTTGTATCTGAAGCTTAATCTAATCTAACCTAATCTAATACAAAAAAACATAAAACAAATCTAAAAGTGAAAATATTTACAAGGTTTAGGCGTCGTAAAATGCCTCCGCATCAATGTCATCGGGTAACGTGCCCAGAAGGCTGGCAGCATTGCCACGCTGGATGGCAATGCTGATTCTTTGAGCAAAGAATAAATCAGCCTTCTGGTCACGTGAGACGTCGATTAATCGTTTAAAAATTTCCCGGAATAGAGAACGAGCACTCGGACCCCATGAGCCTAGCGTTTCCACCCCAAACGGCTCAAACACGTAATTACTCACTAAATTACAGTATTTGCGCCGTTTGAGGGTTTCCGCAGTTGCAGCAGCAGCGCCGGCGTGGCCTCCCGTGCTTGGAACATGTGATGGCGCGAGGGTGTCTACGCAGGTTGCGTCCCACACCAAAGGCCTACCCATTTTCCAAGGCAACAATGACATACCATCAGGTCTCTTACCGTCGTCACGTACCAAACCATTTGGTTCAAGTACAGCTGGTACGCCAGACGCGACAAGAGCACGACGGATTATGTCATTTAGATGGGCATGACGAGGAATTCTACCAGCGCTTCTGCTGCAAGATAGCCCATGGTGTCCGAGGCTATCGACGTCTTCTCCACAATGACATCGATGCGGAGAAACACACGGAGCACCTAAACGCAGACAGGTGGCAATACGGAATGTCTCATCGTCCAACATGGTTCCTGTGTTAGACGATGGTAGTGCCTGAAGCCATAGACCGGATTCCCACTCTCCCACAGCCAGCAAGCGAGCACGCTCTGTAACAAAGGACGCGTTTACGCTTGTATCAAAAAACCACATATTTCCGGTACATTTTACGACAATTTTAGATAATAACTAATAAAACTAATGATTACGATAAATTGATTACTTTTTTATCTATAAATCAATTTGAAAATAAATAAAAAATATTTAATTAATATTAATGTAAAATCGATTCGAAACGGCCTCTTAAATCAAAAATAGGCATATACTGCTATTTTTGGGTACAATTTTCTCTCTATTTTAACATTTATTTAGATTTTCAAAGATAGAATAGGGTAGTAAATATAGTCAACTCAAAAACAATTTGATTTTTTTTTTCAAAATATTGTAAATTGACTCAAAAAAAGCAAAAAATCATCTTACATTTTTCTTCTATTTTGCTCGCATACGTGTGTCTTAATGTGTGGCAATAAGGTTCGTTTTATTTAGCCACTTTCTTGATTTATATATCCAAATTCTGCAATGAGATCTCAGTCTGCGCTTGAGCGCCGTCGGGAGTGGACTCTATGTCGCTTGTCGCTGCAGCCCGAAGACGAAAAAAGCAATATACGAATACAAAATATTCGCTAAAATCAATTTGATACTTCTCGTATTCTGTGCGAATTACGTACAAGTAAATTTCTTTTGTATAAATGGACATTATTACTTTATTTTCTCCGTTATGTTGAGTCAGGATATATTTCGAGTACCAGTAAGAGTCATTGAATAACCCTG
This sequence comes from Euclidia mi, assembly GCA_944739405.2. Taxonomy (NCBI): domain Eukaryota; kingdom Metazoa; phylum Arthropoda; class Insecta; order Lepidoptera; family Erebidae; genus Euclidia; species Euclidia mi. The sequence continues at coordinate 44,612,179 of OX123206.2, read as the reverse complement.
GAAGGTTACTTTATAAAATGCAGTGGTAGGGTCTCTTATGTACAAACAAAATGAGCCCAAACTCGGCATGCCTAGCTCGGTGTTTCTATGTATAATATGTATGTATTTACAAAAAAAAGTATATATGTATGTTTATCCATTATCTAGTACCCATAGTACAAGCTCTGCTTAGTTTGGGACTAGATGGTGATGTGTGTATGTGCTAGAATATATATTATTATTATTATTTCGGTATTTAGATATTATTTTGTTTCTTGCGTTGAAATCTGGTAAGATTATCTGGACTGATGGTATACCATCCCGTTCAAGTGTTGCGACTGGAACTCATAAAAGAGTAGACCTAGTTATGCCAGGTTGGGGCTCATTTTATTTGTTTTGGTGAGACCCTATCACTGGTACTAGTGAAGTAACCTTCCAAGGTTATTCGATGAGTCTTGCTGGTACTCATATGTGAGTAAAGCTACGCATGCCGAGTTTGGGCTCATTTTGTTTGTACATAAGAGACCCTACCACTGGAACTTATGAAGTAACCTTCCAGGGTTATTCGATGACTCTTACTGGTACTCATATGTGAGTAGAGCTAGGCATGCCGAGTTTGGGCTCATTTTGTTTGTACATAAGAGACCCTACCACTGGAACTTATGAAGTAACCTTCCAGGGTTATTCAATGACTCTTACTGGTACTCATATGTCAGTAGAGCTAGGCATGCCGAGTTTGGGTTCATTTTGTTTGTACATAAGTAACCCTACCACTGGAACTTATGAAGTAACCTTCCAGGGTTATTCGATGACTCTTGCTGGTACTCATATGTGAGTAGAGCTAGGCATGCCGAGTTTGGGCTCATTTTGTTTGTACATAAGATACCCTACCACTGGAACTTATGAAGTAACCTTCCAGGGTTATTCGATGACTCTTACTGGTACTCATATGTAAGTAGAGCTAGGCATGCCGAGTTTGGGCTCATTTTGTTTGTACATAAGAGACCCTACCACTGCATTTTATAAAGTAACCTTCCAGGGTTATTCAATGACTCTTACTGGTACTCATATGTCAGTACAGCTAGGCATGCCGAGTTTGGGTTCATTTTGTTTGTACATAAGTGATCTTACCACTGGAACTTATAAAGTAACCTTCCAGGGTTATTCGATGACTCTTGCTGGTACTCATATGTGAGTAGAGCTAGGCATGCCGAGTTTGGGCTCATTTTGTTTGTACATAAGAGACCCTATCACTGGAACTTATGAAGTAACCTTCCAGGGTTATTTAATGACTCTTACTGGTACTCATATGTCAGTGGAGCTGGGCATGCCGAGTTTGGGTTCATTTTGTTTGTACATAAGTAACCCTACCACTGGAACTTATGAAGTAACCTTCCAGGGTTATTCGATGACTCTTGCTGGTACTCATATGTGAGTAGAGCTAGGCATGCCGAGTTTGGGCTGATTTTGTTTGTACATAAGAGACCCTACCACTGGAACTTATAAAGTAAGCTTTCAGGTTTTTCAGGTTTATTCGAAGACTCTTAGTGGTTCTCATATGTGAGTAGAGCTAGGTATGTTCCAGTGGTAGGGTCTCTGATGTTCATACAAAATGAGTCCAAATTCGGTATGCTTAGCTCTACTCACATATGAGTACCAGCAAGAGTGATCGAATAACCCTGGAAGGTTACTTCATAAGTTCCAGTGGTAGGGTCTCCTATGTACAAATAAAATGAGCCCAAACTCGGCATGCCTAGCTTGACTTCCAAATGTGTACCAGCAAGAGTCATCGAATAACCCTGGAAGGTTACTTCATAAGTTCAATTGGAAGGGTCACTTATGTACAAACAAAATGAGCCCAAACTCGGCATGCCTAGCTCTACTCACATATGAGTACCAGCAAGAGTCATCGAATAACCCTGGAAGGTGTCTTTATAAGTTCCAGTGGTAAGATCACTTATGTACAAACAAAATGAACCCAAACTCGGCATGCCTAGCTGTACTGACATATGAGTACCAGTAAGAGTCATTGAATAACCCTGGAAGGTTACTTTATAAAATGCAGTGGTAGGGTCTCTTATGTACAAACAAAATGAGCCCAAACTCGGCATGCCTAGCTCTACTCACATATGAGTACCAGCAAGAGTCATCGAATAACCCTGGAAGGTTACTTTATAAGTTCCAGTGGTAGGGTCACTTATGTACAAACAAAATGAACCCAAACTCAGCATGCCTAGCTGTACTGACATATGAGTACCAGTAAGAGTCATTGAATAACCCTGGAAGGTTACTTTATAAAATGCAGTGGTAGGGTCTCTTATGTACAAACAAAATGAGCCCAAACTCGGCATGCCTAGCTCTACTCACATATGAGTACCAGCAAGAGTCATCGAATAACCCTGGAAGGTTACTTCATAAGTTCCAGTGGTAGGATTACTTATGTACAAACAAAATGAAACCAAACTCGGCATGCCTAGCTCTACTGACATATGAGTACCAGTAAGAGTCATTGAATAACCCTGGAAGGTTACTTCATAAGTTCCAGTGGTAGGGTCTCTTATGTACAAAAAAAATGAGCCCAAACTCGGCATGCCTAGCTCTACTGACATATGAGTACCAGTAAGAGTCATTGAATAACCCTGGAAGGTTACTTCATAAGTTCCAGTGGTAGGGTCTCTTATGTACAAACAAAATGAGCCCAAACTCGGCATGCCTAGCTCTACTCACATATGAGTACCAGCAAGAGTCATCGAATAACCCTGGAAGGTTACTTTATAAGTTCCAGTGGTAGGGTCACTTATGTACAAACAAAATGAACCCAAACTCGGCATGCCTAGCTCTACTTACATATGAGTACCAGTAAGAGTCATTGAATAACCCTGGAAGGTCACTTCATAAGTTCCAGTGGTAGGGTCTCTTATGTACAAACAAAATGAGCCCAAACTCGGCATGCCTAGCTCTACTCACATATGAGTACCAGCAAGAGTCATCGAATAACCCTGGAAGGTTACTTCATAAGTTTCAGTGGTAGGGTCTCTCATGTACAAACAAAATGAGCCCAAACTCGGCATGCCTAGCTCTGCTCACATATGAGTACCAGCAAGTGTCATTGAATAACCCTGGAAGGTTACTTCATAAGTTCCAGTTGTAGGGTCTCTTATGTACAAACAAAATGAGCCCAAACTCGGCATGCCTAGCTCTACTCACACATGAGTACTAGCAAGAGTCATTGAATAACCCTGGAAGGTTACTTCATAAGTTCCAGTGGTAGGGTCTCTTATGTACAAACAAAATGATCCCAAACTCGGCATGCCTAGCTCTACTCACATATGAGTACCAGTAAGAGTCATCGAATAACCCTGGAAGGTTACTTCATAAGTTCCAGTGGTAGGGTCTCTTATGTACAAACAAAATGAGCCCAAACTCGGCATGCCTAGCTCTACTCACACATGAGTACCAGCAAGAGTCATTGAATAACCCTGGTAGGTTACTTCATAAGTTCCTGTGGTAGGGTCTCTTATGTACAAACAAAATGAGCCCAAACTCGGCATGCCTAGCTCTACTCACATATGAGTACCAGCAAGTGTCATCTAATAACCCTGGAAGGTTACTTCATAAGTTCCAGTGGTAAGGTCTCTTATGTACAAACAGAGTGAGCCCAAACTCGGAATGCCTAGCTCTACTCACATATGAGTACCAGCAAGTGTCATCTAATAACCCTGGAAGGTTACTTCATAAGTTCCAGTGGTAAGGTCTCTTATGTACAAACAGAGTGAGCCCAAACTCGGCATGCCTAGCTCTACTCACATAAGAGTACCAGTAAGACTCATCGAATAACCTTGGAAGGTTACTTCACTAGTACCAGTGGTAGGGTCTCACTAAAACAAATAAAATGAGCCCCAACCTGGCATAACTAGGTCTACTCTTTTATGAGTTCCAGTCGCAACACTTGAATGGGATGGTATACCATCAGTCCTCATAATCTTACCAGATTTCAACGCAAGAAACAAAATAATATCTAAATACCGAAATATATCCTGAATCAACATAATGGAAAAAATAAAGTAATAATGTCCATTTAGGTATATAAAAATAAGAAACTTATTTGTACGTAATTCGCACAGCCAGGCCTATAACACATAGATACATGTCACAAAAAATTCTAAGTCTCAAAGTTATTTAGTTGAACTACATTTCCGCAAGTTACCGTACGTAGTACGTACTGTTGCCGCCGTGTCGCTGTAGTGACGCGATTTTGTACCTACTAATTTTGTAAACGCGTCCTTAAGAGATGTATCCAAAAGACTTTTTCTTACTATGTTACAAAGCGGCGCGTCCCACTGTCTTTGGGAGAATAGGTTGGTAGGCAAATCAGTGCTTGGACACGCCATTTTCCAGGCGTTTATAGCTTCGGTTTTGCACAACACTTCTGAGTTAACTAGTGTAGGTAATAAAATTTTCCTAGTTAACTCTTCCGTGCTGTGGACCGAAGATAGAAACGCCGGTAAACTAACACTAGAAATTTTGCGTATACCGAGCCCACCTAGACGTATGGGCAAAGACGCTTGTAGCCAGGCTCGGTCGTCATTCTTTATATTTTAAAAGAAATAAATGTTTTTCCCGTATACAATTAATTATCTCAGCCGTGTACCATATTGGGTGTTGATACTTCAAGCCAAAAGTTTGTTTTTGTTTGACTGATACATGACACCGTAAACAGATGTTAATTTTGTTGTAAAATATGGCCAAGGCTTCGTTAACATCGTGTTGTGTTAGAAAGGTGGTACTATGCTTTGTCTACTGCAATGGCCCGCCGTATAGAGGGCGCCTCCATCGATGACTGCTGACGTTGCAATATTCGTCTTGCCGCGAAACACAACACAACTCAGCACGTTGCTTCAGCCTTTGGTGATACAAGAGTCAAAGCCTGGTTCGACGAACCATCTGTCGTTTGTGCGTTAAATAAGCGGGAAAAAGAAAGGTAAAGCCTATATCCACATACTCTGCTATGAGAGTATGTTACCGCAGTTGTTAACCGACTCCATTATCATGTATATGTAATAAAGTTGTTTTACCTGACTGTTTTATTCGCATTCGAATACTTCTTCTTCCTAGGTTATTTACCTATGTTTGTAAAATGTAGGTAAATTTGTATTAACAAGCATCAAGAAAGGTATGCTAAGGTGGTTTGGGCACCTGGAGAGGATGGATGACTAAAGACTTACCAATAAGCTATATAAAGCAAGTAGGAATGTGACAGGACGAAGAGGAAGACCTTGGCAGATATTCTCTGACTAGATTGGAGACATCTTAATAAAAGGACAGGTCAGAAGTACCCTAAATAGAACAGCATGCATGAGAAATTTGAGGTGAGTGTATGAAATAAGAGAGATATGTAAGGCTCGCTGCAAATGGCGATCCGCGGTGTCTGCCTACCACTTCGGAGGGAGCGAGTCTATTTATTTATATATGGATTTTGTAAAATTCCAATAAAAACCATACTAAACCTACCAACACCTATTTTCAATAATTTTCAAATTATTTTGTGTCTATATTAACAGAATACCTCATAAAACTTATTTGATTATTTCTAACTACATAATTGTCATATCAGTAGAGCCAACCCACACAAGCTGTTAATACAAGTGACCACTTTCATTCATGCATCAGCCGTGTTAGAAATAAGAGTAATAATTTTTCTTTAACAATCCTGTGTCTAGGAACTTTTAACCATCATTCAATCAACGGACACAAAGGGCTCCTAGACTCGAAGCAAAATTTTGTGCATCTCACAAAATGAGTGCCCGGGAATCGAATCCACATCACGCGTCGCAGTACACCGTCGAACAACCGGCAAGAGGACCTAACCTAACCTAAACTAGTTCTCTATCCATCCGTGCTGTCAACCATTAAGATACGCGGTACAATACCTATATATTCGTATTAGTATACTACCACAGAACCGATTGAATACATCAACAAGACGTTGCCACTCGAGACTGCGGCTCTTATTCCATAAAGTCGTTGATTAAAATTAAATCGTTTGTCTAAAGAGGTTTGTTTTCAGCCATTTGTCTGAAGTGACGCGGCACTCTGTCACGCCAACCAACGGCGACGCACACAGCCCAGCGAAACAAAGGTATTTATTACAACAAGTCGACACCTAATAGTCGTTAGCACAGAAATGAAAAAACTTTCTTGTATTATTTTCTGTTAAATAGAAAGATAAACGCAGAGTTATGAAACGGAGAGCTGAATAGAGCACGTCGTAAACACGACGCTGACGCTAGCTCCCGCGATTCGGGGAAAATTACCAATGTTTTCGGGAAAACGACGCGACACGGTATTAGTTTATCTAATATTTAAAATAATGTTTTATTGGGCAATAATATATTTCCCATTCTTGCAGTCCTATAGATAAGTAGTTATAAGATATAGATAAGAAGTGTATATATAATTCAGTTATATTTTTTTTATACCACATATACAGTCAAAATTCACACTCAAGTAATGATAAAATGTTAAGTCTAAACTTTGACCAAACGAATTACTTAAGATTTCGTCGGGTATTACGAGCTTAAAGAAAGTGCAACCCTGTGAGTTGAATGGGCGCCAGTCGGGTGCCGGGCGCGGGTCGCGTCTACACGCCGCGCCGTAGCAGAGCTCGCTTCGTCTACGCCGTAGCTGATAGAACGTGCGCGATCTAACAAGTGGCTGTTATCAGCTACGATTGTGAACATTATTATTATCTTCTCATGTATAGAATGTGTTTTAAATTAAATATGTAATATTATAATCATTATTTGTATAAGTATATATCATAATTAGAAATACAAATTCTAATAAGATTATTTTCTTTACTGTTTTGTTGATAACTGAGATATAGTAGTATTTTAACAAAATAGAAGGTAAAATAAAATGGATGCTTCTCGAATATATATCATATATTTGTCACTGAAGTGCATTCGTGGAGGTAGTGTAGGTGCAGTGTACACATTGTGAGTGGAAGGACATTCCGTTCAATCTCGTTGTTTGCGCGCAAATATTGCTCTCAGATTTCAATTTTTGAAATTTTATTACATTGAATTTTCGAAATACTTTATATATATAGAAAATAATTTATACTTATTATCTTGTTTCAAATTAAAACTTGGTGTGAATTGTAAAATTAATAAAAGCTGTTAAAAAAGCATTTAATCACTAATAGCGAGTAATAATTTTTTACTTATTTATAAATCTAAACATTTTCATTAGTATTCAAAGATATTCTTGAATAAAACAACGTACAATAACAAAACAATAAAAGTAAATAATTTGCATTTGTTTCCATTTTCAATTCCAATTTTAATTACTTCCCTTTGAATTTAATTTACTGCACTTATTATTATTTCGTTTAATTGTGAGTCCAGCTGGGGATAATTACATTCGTAGGGAGAAGTGAAAACAACTTGGAATGAAACGACTGTGTTCGTAGTGAGAGTGTTAATGGTGCGGTGGATTGTGAGGTGAAAGTGTGGTGCCGTACAAAAGGATCAATGTACAGTGAACAACGCAATATTGTCGGATGTTCGAGTAACTTCAAGTGAGTTCTGGTGAGTTCGTCTTCATCATCATTTAATAATACGTTTTAATTATCGCGTGGTGATAAATAAGGTAAGAAGTCATTGAGATAACATAACAACTAGTTTAACAAACTCCTACAATTGACGTTCAAAATAGCGTGGCGACGAGCTGAAATAGCCAACGTAGCTTTGAAACCAATAAGCACCTTAGAAAAACCTTTATTCATCTCTTTCACTTATTCAAAAATGACGTTCCAAAACGTAAATTTGAATGAGACAACAACTGAACGTCAATGGTGAAATGTGGTGTTCTCCAGTTGTAAAAATATTTTCCCCTGAAAACATAACGGAGAGAAGAAGCACCCGAACATATATTCTTAAATAAATTATTCCTAAAAACATAACACACCTTTTATGTGCAGTTGTGTAAAAATTTGTAAATAAACTAGATATAATGGTAATAACAAAATTGGTACCAAATTGTGTAGAAATAGAAATAAACAAAATTAATGTTCTAATTAAAAATATTTTAAGGCATTTTGTAGTTGATTGTGTCGTCGATTTCTCTTTAATAATAAATACATTAAATCTATTAGACAAAACAGGAATAAAAATAAATTTAAATAATTATTTACTGATTCGTATTAACGAAGGTAGGTATGAAGGGCTGATTCATTAATCTAGGACCTTATGATATTTTGTATGGACAATTTTTTTTTATGTAATTTGACATTTAAATCTAATGATTAAGTTGTTCCGACATTTAAATTCATATTATTTTGGTTTATTTATAATAGCATTATTGTTTAAATTGTAATCCGAATATTGAAACCTTTTAATATAATTATATATGACATTTTGTACGCCAAGCATCGGCAAAACATAGTTAGCACTTTTACCATGTCAACATCTGTGTGTATCTGTACATAAATACCTATGTTTACAAACTGAATAAATGAAATGAATGAATGAAAAAAAATCGACGACGAATAAGTCTTAATAAGAAACAAGGAATGAGTCGAATCATTCCAGTAGTCAAATGACAAAATGTCAACATCATATTACGAAACTCCCGTAAAAGTGGGACATTTAAAATTTTATTCATTGACAACACATTTAAATAACAATTTATTTAAAATATCCTGACTCTTTATCAACGTAAATTGCAATTTTTCACTGAGTTTCTATCCTTTTTACGATCGATGTCTTTTCGTATCCACAAATTATACACTTAATGGCAATAGGACAGTAATAGATCCACGTACCCCTAACACATGGCAACAAATCTATGCGCCCTAATCTAGTTGTTTTACAGATCAATATTAGAAGTACCCTAAACAGAAGTGCATGCATGAGGAATTTGATGGGAGTGAATGAAGCAAGAGGATGTCAGGATCGATGCAAATGGCGTTCCGTAGTCTCTGCCTACCCCTCCGGGTAACAGGCGTGAGTCTATGTGTGTATGTATGATAAGTAAGTTGATAATATAATAAGAAAGTGAGGAGTTTTAGTGTGGTGTCGTCTTCCTCCTGTGAGGTGTGAGGAGTGTGGGGTGTATATTGAATGCCTGGAAGTCGGCATTGGGGCGGCGACAACGAGCTTCGTGCAAGAATTCTTGTCGCCCTCCGGTGACCCTCACAATACGTGCCTCCCAAACTACACCGTAGTTTACTTCATATAATGTCTTAATAAAGATCAGAAGGGTTCATACAAGCAGGAGGATTCTTGAGGAGTAACTAGGGCTTGACTTGGAAAACGGATTATTTGGCAAACAATATATAAAAAGCTTAATAGATATTAGGTTGGTACAGGTACAACACTAACTTCGGTATCACCTAGTATATGTGTTAGCTCTCATATTGACATGCATATATCCGTTAAGTTACCCATGCCTTTCTTGGGGCAAAGGAGCGCCAAATGAAGAACTTATCTTTAAAAACTAAACAAACCAAGATAAAGCATATTTATTACACAAAAAAGCACTAAAAATTTCCATACATTTTAGGGGCACTATTATAACCGTACTGTCGTAACACAAACTCAAACAAAAACACGGACTCGCGCGTCCAAGTAACAACGTACAATCACAACCGTGATAGCCGTAGTGCAGCTGTGTGCACACTATTACAATATCTTAAAATCGACCACAACAAACTTTGTCCTAGTACATTGCATTTTGACAGTAGAATTGTTTATTCCTCACACAGATTCCGCGGATCATTCTTACTAGTTCCACCAGCAATTAGTTCCATGGAACTAGTGAGACTTCTTTTCTCAGTAGTTCCACCGCAGTTGTTAAGTTCATGGAACTACTGACAAAAAAAGTCTCACTAGTTCCATGGAACTAATTGCTGGTGGAACTAATGAGAATGATCAGTTACCGCGCGCGTGTTAATAAGCCTTTGAACCTGCTATAGTAATTACTATATAAGCGAGTAATCGTTAAATGACAACGTCTAACGCCAGTTCTGTATCTGTAGTTATCAAATCCATGGATTTTACAACTACAGCTATGTAGGTATTTCACATATTTTGTATGGAGCTTATAGAAATATATATTTT